>CAJNDT010005501.1:82500-557654 GCA_905221615.1 Symbiodinium sp. CCMP2592 | reverse complement strand
TCATGGACATCGCAGAAAGGAACCTGAAAGATGATAAACAAGTGAAGATGGCTGAGATGTCTGCAGAAGCAAAGGAAACAAGCCGACGACTGTACAGTGTTCTTTGTTCGTACACTAAAGGAAGGCCGTACCGAGTTGTAAAGCATGTAGCTGAGGAAAACGGTATGGAAGCTTACCGTATGCTACTCAAGGAATATCAACCAACGAATCGTGCGAGATCGTTGGAGTTGTTTCACAACATTCTCAACTACAAATTTGCTCCCAACAAAGGAATTGCTGAGAATATCCTCGAATATGAGGAACACATCGAGAAGTACGAGAAGGCGACTGGAGAAAAGGTACAAGAGAATTTAAAAGTATCTACGCTTATCCAAGGTATGAAACCTGACGTGAAAAGGCACTTGTTGCTCAACATGGATGAGAAGACACAGTACAATACTCTTCGTCAGTACCTTGTGAACTATGAGTCAACCGAGCGTTGGACTAACTCTTTAGCAGCACAGCAAGGAACACCTCACCGAACCACAACAGACTTGATCGACAAAGGTGATGACCATGGTGGTCTTGCAGCAATGGATATCAACCAAGCATGGTACAAAGGAAGGAAAGGCTATGGCAAAGGGTATGTTCACCATAAAGGCAAAGGTAAAGGAAAAGGCAAGAAAGGTGGAAAGGACTTCGGAAAAGGTTTCGGCTTTGACAGCAAAGGCAAAGGTAAAGGTAAAGGTTTCGGAGGTTTGGCAAAGGCAGAGGTCGAGGCAACTGGAAAGGCCGAGGTAGAGGTTTCAGAGGTTACAAAGGAAAAGGCAAAGGTCGAGGAAGAGGTTTCTTCAGACACAAAGGAAAAGGTAAAGGAAAAGCCCAAGCAGCCACAGGAGTGTGTCACTACTGCCATAAGTATGGACATTTCGAAGCACAGTGTAGGCAGAAGATGCGTGACATGGGTTATCAGGCAAGGAACGTTGACCTTGAGAACCAGAGCGAGCAAGCGAGCACTACAGGTACTTCGACTCAGGCCCCTTCGTCAGCCAACAAGACCTCAACAAGCCAAAGCCAAGCAAGCCAAGGAACCCAAAGACCAGTGATTAGGATGGTCTCCATGTACCACATGGGAGACGAGGCCACAAGCTTTCCGGAGGAATTCGAGATGAGTGAGAACTCTGATGAGATAGAGATTGAGTACTTCGGAAGAGTTTTGCGGGTTGTTGGTGAAGAAGTTCAGGAAGAGAGAAGTGAGACAGAAGAGTTTTGGATTGGTGATGAAGATGATGAGTTTCAGGACTGTGATGAGGTTAGTGATGATGCATGGTTGCAATGGCACTTAGAAGGAACTCCGATAGGAACTCAGGACCGTGGATACTACTTTGAGTGTCCCAATGGATGTCATGAAACACCGTGGCACCCAGACATGCAGGAATGTGAGAACGGATGTCACCATCCTCCTAGAAGGAACAGAGTAGAGAGAACAGCACCCTCAAGGACCATTACTAGGTTTGCACGTGCAGCGAGGAACACGAGAACTCGAGAGATCGAGGTTGTGCTGGATTCAGGAGCCGACATTTCGTTGGCACCAATGTGGATGAAGAAGTACGGAAGGAAAGCACCAAACACTACCAAGGTAGTTTTGCGAGATGCGCAAGGATCCCGAATTAAGGTTTCAGACCAAAGGATTATTGAAGTTGAGTTTCGGGATATTCAAGGAAACATTGTGAAGGTTGAAGAAGTGTTCTTGATTTCATCGGTTGTGCACCCTCTTTTGGCAGTAGGTAAACTGTTGAAGAAAGGCTGGGAGTTCAGAGATGGAACAGCAACAGGCACTTTCCTAAAAGAAGGAACAACCAAGATCGCAGTGAACTACAACAACAACTCACTTACAACAAAAGCCTTTGTGAGAGCAGTCAACTGGGAAGCAGAAGCAAAGCCTATCCCTATGTACTTGTGCGAGAACTTGAAGGAACTCATTGAAGAACAGCGTGTTGGTTGGACCAACTGGCGAGACCCTTACAAAGTCCACTTCAGCCTAGGAACCTCAGAACACGTTGATACTTACTTGATGTTTCCACCAGGAAAGTTCGCATATCGAGCAGTGCTTATTGAGGATGATGGTCAGTGGTATTTGTTGCATCACAGCATCATGTTTGAGGAACTTGAAGAGCCGTTTGGAACAATCTTCGATGGTAGCAAAGAGTATCGCACACTTACGCTAGTATCGCTCAAGGAATTTCCGCTGAACCTCATAGGCACCCCCAAGGAAGATGAAGATCGGAAAATGTTTGAAGAGTACACTGAGGATGCATGGTCAATCAGCATGGATGGCACCACACTCACGAGGTACCATAACTCGTTGAGGAAGACTTTGTTCAATCCTCGAGATACCAATGACATTCCAGTGGACATAGGAAACCTCAAACCAGACAGGTACACGTATGGAGAAGAACCGATTAACAAGGATTTCTTTGAGGATGACAAGTTCTGGACTTTGGATGAGCCTCACAGAGACCCAGAACCACTAGGAGGTTTATCCTGGACAGGACGCAGTGTATTCGAACTTATCGAACCAGTGAACCCCAAGGCCAGAAGACCAAAACAGAAGGTTCACCAACTGGACACGATTCCAGAACAGGAAGAAGAACAGGAAGAGACCTCAGAGGCCCAAGCACCAGCGCACAGGCACGAACTTGCAGGAGAACTGTCGTTTACATTCAATGGTCATGAGGACAACCAGCAGAACAGCCTCAAGGCCCTGAGAGAACTGTGCAAGGAACTAGGAGTTTCAAAAGCTGGATCTAAGCAAGAGATCCTCAGAAGGCTCAGTAGATCCATCATGGAAGCAGAAAGGCACATGGAACTTGTTTCAGGCCAGAAGAAATACAAGGAGTTTCTAGAAGCTGAACCTCTGAAGGTACCCAAACAGCCAAAGCCGGAGGAAGTTGCAGTGCATAATCTCACACACTTACCTTATGCATCTTGGTGTCCGACATGTGTAGCATGTAAAGGAAAAGAGTCTCCACACCTTCGTGAGAACCCAGAGAAGGAAAGATCTTCGAGACCAACTTTCTGTATGGATTTCTGTTTTACAGGAACAAGTCATGATGAGGCACCAGCGGCAGTATGTCTTGTGTGTGTTGATTCTTGGAGTAGGAACATGGTCTGTATCCCGACAGCATCTAAAGGAAGAGATCTTGTAGAGCACCTTTGCGAAGGAATGACCTACTTGAGTACTCAACTTGGATACGGAACTATCAACTTGAAGGCAGACAACGAAGGAACAATGATGAAGCTGAAGCAAGTCATCCAGAAGCAGAGAGCAGCTTTAGGTCTAGGAACAGTCTTGCAGGACGCAGTCAGTGGCCAGAAGGAAACCAACGGCATGGCAGAGAGAGCAATCCAAACCATTAGGAGACAAGGAACAACCTTGATTAGGCACCTTGAAAACAGAACAGGAACATATATTGCTCATACACATCCAATCTTCAGTTGGGCTTTCAGGCACTCGGCATGGACCTTGAACAGGTACCATCGCCATTCCTCCACAGGAATGACTCCGTATGAGTTCATGGCAGGAAGGCCTTACGAGGGCCAGCTTGCCGAATTTGGCGAATCACTTTTGGTTTTGACCAATCGTTCAGGAACTCGTGGCAATAGGAAAGGTGACCCTATTTGGTTGAGAGGAGTGTTTTTAGGAAAAACAGACAACAACCTTTTCATTACGTGGCACATGGACTGCATCAAGACGAGCCGTAGCGCAAAACGTTGTGTGGAACACTTCGACGTGAAAGGAATCAGCAGTGTAGGAATTCATACTTGGGAAGTGAAGCACACTACACTGGCAACAAGGAACATTCCCAGGAAGAACATTCCAGGACCAATTGCAGAGGCGCCACCTGTCGTGGATGGAACAACTCAGGAACAGTCAGTTGAGGACTCGGCACCTTCAGCACCTTCAGGACCGATCGCAGGACCGATTGTCATCCAAGGCGGGGACTCTGCAGGGAAGTCAGGACCTACTAGGACAACATACCTAGAGAGCAAAGCGAAGCAGGCACAGAGCAAGAGAAAGGCAGAAGAAGAACTTGAGCAGGAATACGACGACCAAAACAAACACGACGAAGCAGCTTCAGACCCAACGTCTTCTAGTAGCAGCAGTAAGGAAATGGACGCAGCATCAGAAGAAGAACTCATTCCAGACAGTGCAATGGCAAGTGAACTTCTTTCAGCTAGAGGACCAGCACCTCTTAGGAAAATGGAGTTTGATGATGTAGGAACAGGTTCCAAGATCCCAAAGATTGATTCTCCAAAGAAGAAGTACCCTCCGTTCAACGTAGGAAGAGTATTTGAGCACAATGATGAAGAATTACCTGAAGCAGAACCAGGTACAGAGGACATTTTCTGGGAAGATTCGTATTCAGACATTGGCGATTCCGACGAGGAACAAGACATCTTCAAGAGCGAAGATTCTGGACCTCCAGAAGTTGCAGAAGCCCAGTTGCAGGAACTGGAGCGTGAGGCAATGCTCACAGAGATCAACAGACTCACCGAGATGAAGGCATTGGCAAGGAAACCCTTGCAAGAACTCGAGAGAGAAGAGGAGAGAGAGACAGAAGAAGAAGAGAGCAACCAAGGAACAAAGTGGTTGACGACGAAATTCGTCGTCGATTGGCGATTCAGGAACGGCCGATGGACAAGGAGAGCTAGGCTAGTCGCGAGAGAGTTCAAAGCAGCAGAAGTAAGGAATGACACATTCAGCCCAGCAACAAGCGCATCGTTGGTGAGACTTATCCCTATTTTGGGACTACAACAGGAACACGCCCTGTACTCCATTGATGTCAAGGACGCATTCTTGCAGGTACCACAAAGGACCCGATGTGCATGTCAATTCCCAAAGGAATATGTGGATCTGTTTGGCGACCAGGACCCTAGTTGTAGGAACGAAGGTTTGTTACTGCTAAGAGTACTTCCAGGACAGCGAGATGCAGCACTACTATGGAGTGATCAGTTTGCAGGAACCCTCAAAGAGCAGAACTTTGATAGGAGCAAAGCTTGCCCTACTTTGTTTCGTGACGACAGGAACAGCATACTTGTTGTGCATGTAGATGACATTCAGGCAGCAGGGAAAACAAGGCACCTAGAGCCCAAGCTAGGAAAGCTAAGAGAAACCTACGAGCTAAAGGTTGAAGGCCCCTTCTTGACAGAGCAGGAACTTGAAGTAGGAGAGTCACACCAGACAATCAGATTCCTTAAAAGGAAATTCAGCTACCACAATCACGAGCTCCACATCACGAGTGACCCGAAGTATCTTGTGAAGCTTAAGGAAGAACTGAAGCTTACCAGCAAAGCCTCAAAGCCAACTCCGTGCACCCAAGAGTCGCAGGAACAGGACAACACTCAGACCTTGAACCAGGAACAAGCAGCATCGTTCAGGAAGAGCGTTGGCATACTCTTGTATGTCAGTCAGGACCGCCCTGACGTGCAGTTTGCCGTGAGAGGTTTAGCCTCCAAGATGTCGGAACCAACACATGGTTCTTGGAAGCACTTAGTCCACCTAGTGCAGTACATGTCGAGAACTGAAGGATACCATCTAGTGTACAGGAAGACACCCAGAGGACTCAGTAATCTCAATGAATCCATTAGGAATGGTAACTACGACTTTACAGGAACAAGGCCCAAGGAACACCACCTTTTGGAAGTCTTCAGTGATTCAGATTGGGCAGGAAAGAAGGACACAAGGCGCTCAACATCTTCAGGAATTGTTTGCTTAGACGGTCAGTGCATTTACTCTTTTTCTAGGAACCAGAAGTCGGTTAGCTTGAGCAGTGGTGAAGCAGAGTACTACGCAGGAGCGTCAGCAGCGTCAGATTCTATCTTGTTGAAGGAAGCAGTGGAATTCTTGACCAGGAAACAATGCAAGGTACACTTGTATATGGATTCTTCTGCAGCTAGAGGAATTATTACAAGGCAAGGTGTAGGTAGAGTCAAGCATTTGCAGATCAGGACCCTTTTTCTCCAAGACCTCCACAAAGAAGGAACAATCAGTGTTCATCCAGTAGGAACCAAGGAAAACACAGCTGATATAGGAACCAAGCCCCTTTCAGCGAAGCGTATCAGACTGTTGTTACACTGGCTAGGTTTTCAGACTAGCGAAAACGAACCAGTAGGTAAAGAAGAGCTCAAGGAACACAAGGCCCAGACACAGGCTAAAGCAGTTGTAAGGATGATCAAGAGCCCAGGAACTTTGTCTTTTGCAGCTTTGTTGTTTGCAGGAATTTCAGGTATTTCGGACAGTCTTCAGATTCAGAGTTTCAAGGAACAGTGTTTTGAGAGTTGTGTTCAGGAAGAAGAGTTTCAGGCAGACTTTCAGGAACATGTTTTCTGTTGTGCAAGTGCATGCGAGCAGGACGTCATATGCAGTGACATGAGTGCATGTGAGCTAGGAACGTTTGCAGGAACAGCGCATGGAACAACATGTAGTGAGATGCTTTCGCAGCTCAAGGAACTCTGCGGAACACTCGCAGAACGCTCAGGTATCCAGGAACTAGTACGCCCAGTAGCAGGTCAAGGCACCTTACCAGGAACCTCAGCAGCCATGGAAGCGAGCGCGAGCTCAAGCAAAAGCTCAGAAGAGATCGTCAAGGAACTTCAGACCTTGAAGGAAGCGGCAGTCACGTTGAAGACTGCTACAGAAGAAAGGAACTTGATCGCGGAGTCGATCAGGAAGAACACAGAGGAAGCTGCGCGTTTGCGCAAAAGTCAGGAACACGTTGCAGGATGTGTGGAAAGTTTGACATCCCAGATCTACAGCGTGAAGCACCAGGTTCAGGAAATGGCCGAAGAGAACGAAAGAGACCGGAAGCAGGTCAAGGAACACATGAACTTCGTCCTAGGTACATGTGATTCCGTGAAGGAACAGCTGAACCAGATGATGCAGGACTTCTACGAACAGCAGCAAGAAGAAGAAGAAGACGAAGAGGAACAAAGGAAAAGAGAAGCCAAGGACCGAGAACTAGAAGGTGAACTACGTCGTGAAGGACACGGACAAGGAACAGCACCTTCGAGAGCTACGTCACCTACCTCCCAGGAACACAAAGGAGAAGACGATATAAGGAACTGGTCAGACAGGAGCTACTTCGACAGACTCCAGGAACAGGAAGAAAGCCAGGACTACTTCAACGAGAACGAGAACGAGGCCTACGTGGACAGCTACGTTGGAGGAGAAGATCCCGGGGAGTACCCCGAAGAAGCCAAAGCAGAAGAAGGAAAAGCAGCAGCAGAGGAAGAAGAAAGCGAGGAAGCAAAGGAAGAAAGAAGGAAGAAGAAGATCGCGGAGATCAACGCCAAAAGCAAGCAAAGGCTAAAGGAGAAAGAAGAGGAAAAGAAGCAGTTTCCGTACCCCTACGACTACAGCAGCGAGTGGAAGGAATACTCCGAGAACGGCGAGATCTACAAGCAGCACAGAGTCACAGGAGAAAAGATCCACATTGACAAGGACTACACGTACAAGCACGAGAAGGGAACAAAAGGAAAGAAGGAAGGAAAAGGAAAGGAAAGCCAAAGGCAAGAGCAGAAAGCTCAGGATTTCGACCTCGAGATGAAGATGATCGCAAATATTGGAACGAACAGGACAGGATCTCAAAGGAGCAGAAGGAAGCGAAAGCCAAAGCAGAAGAGGAGAAGAAGGCAAAGGAAGAGCAGATTGCCAAAGCAAGAAGGATTTTGGAAGAAGCAGCAGAAGAGCAGGAAAAGCGAGACAGAGAGGAAGCAAAAGCAGAAGCCGCAGCAGCCGCCGAGAGAAGGCGAGAGGTAGAAGCGGCAGCCAAAGCAAAAGCAGAGAGAGAGGCAAAGGAAAAGGAGGAGACAGAAGCAGCAGCCGCAGCAGCCAAAGAGGAAAAGGAAAGAAAGGAACAGGAGAAGAAAAGAAAGGAGAAGGAAGCCAGGAAGAAAAGAGAGGAAGACCAAAAGGCAGCGTCAGCGTACATTGCCAAGAAGGAAGCAGAAAAGAAGGCAGCAGCATCAACAGCAACAGGATCAGGAGAAGCAGACAGGATCCAGAAGCTTGAAGAAATGATGAAGGAGATGATGAAGGAACGCAAAGAGGATAAAGAAAGAATTGCAAGCCTTACACAGGAGCTTGAGAGCAGAGGATCAGCAGCCGGGTCGCAGGCACCCACGGAACCAGACACAGCACCAGCAACACCAGCAAAGGAAGAGGAGAAGCCAGAAGGAAAAGGAACAGGAAAGGAGCCACCAAGTGTCACACAGCAGCAGCAAAGGAAAGGAGGAAAGGACGACCCAGAACTTTCCGCCAAAGGACCAGTGAACGAAGAATCGTTCATGAAGGGCAAAGGAAAAGGAGAGTTTGAAGGAAACTGGTTTGCAGTCTACGGTTTCCAGAACAGGAACTACCAGTGGAAGTGGAACGAAGCCAAGACGCAGTGGTACTGGTATTCCGGATCAAAGGAAACAGGTTGGAAAGCAGGATCAAGAGACAAGCAAGGAAAAGAGAAGTGCATGTCACAAGCAAGACAGCGTGCAGAGTGGCTAGAGCAAGAACTCAAGGAACAGAAAGAAGTCACCAACGAAGAAGAAGGAGTAAAAGTCTACAAGGTCGACGACGGCGAAGTGACCTTCCAGTGAAGCAAAGGAACAGCGAGCAGTACTGAGGCCAGTGAGCCGAGGAAAGAAGAAGCAGGACACAGGAACCGTGGCACAGCCCTTTTTGTTTCTGTGGTGATCTAAGTATAGTAAAGGAACGTCTTTTGTACAGTCGAGCAACCTTGGAGAGGATTGCGAGTGAACATAGGAACATATGTTTGCGATGAGGCAGAGTGTTTGTTTTGCAAGTGAAAAGGAACTGCAGTGTGTTTACTGTTGACAGGAAAAGTCGGAGTCACCTCAGTCGAGGAACTTTCGCTAACTCCGAAGGCGGGGTGTTAAACATCTTGCCAGGAACAGTAACACAGTTAGTGCAGTGCAGTTAATGTACAGGAACAGCCGTCACGCACACGCGACGTGCTAGGCTCGAGACCAGCGGACACAGTGACCCACAAGGAAAAGTGACCGCTTCAGTTTGAGAGTAGGAAGCTTAGTGAAGCCCGTTCTTTAACACTTTTGCTAGGAGACTTTGTCCGCCCGTCTGGCCCGCCTGCGACAGGAGCCTCAGGATGCAAAGGTGTGGTATTGTCTGCGTGTCAACAAGATGTCTTGATTGTCTTTCGTCCAAAGCAGGTAGAAGCGCGCAGAGTCGCTAAGATCCTGAAAGCAGAGCAAAAACGACTTCGCAAGGCATGGTTCTGTCTGCTGCCCCGTCGAATGTAGATGTTTGAACTTGCCCAGGCCAAAACAGTAGCGCGGCAGCTTTCTGAATCGCAGTAATTAACCCTTGTCGTTTCTCACACGATGGCGCGAATGTTTTAACGCGCATTGAGCCCGGCACTGAGAGTGATCAGCGGTCAGTGAGCTTCGCTGTCGCCTCTCTGGTGTTGAACTGTTGCCCCAGCAGCGAGTATCTGTTGAGCAGTGACTAAGCTCTGCCAGCTTTTAGTACGTGAGTCAGTGAGTGTGAATGAGTGAGCTTTGCTGCGACGAACGGTTGCCTGCAGCGCGTAAATTCTTCTTCGGTGTCGGGTGAGCAGTGACCAAGCTTCGCTCTTTCTTTTCCAAGCGAATGAATGTTTACGGCTTTGAGCCCGGCGCTGAGAGTGGTCAGCGGTGCGAGCCCTGCCGAAGCAGTGGGTGAGAGAGCCTGGCTGTGACCCGAACTGTTGCGTGGCAGCTAGTAACTTCTTCGTCTTCGGTTGAGCGTGAGCGGTTCAGCAGTGTGCAAGCCTTGTCTGAGGCAGGGCACGAATGTTTTACGGGCTTTGAGCCCGGCACTAAAAGCGATGACTCTGCGGAGTGGGGTTTGCCATCTGGCAATGAGGTCTGCCATCTGAGCCAGTGAATGTATGAGCATTGCCCAAACTGTTGCCTGAGCAGCTGGTAAACTTTCCGGCTAGTCAGTGACGAAGCCTTGCTTTGACGTAATCCCAGCCTTCTTTTTCTGAAGGCCACAAAACGTGGTTGCGTTGCGGTGTAGGGGTTTAGGATGAGTAAGTGAGCCTTGCTGTAGTCCATGTGGGCAGCCAAAACTCTTTGTTGACATCTAGCAGGTTTTTCCGAATGCACGAATGTGAGCCCGTCATATCATGCTCATTCGCTTCTGAAATGTTGAGCCTGTTGCAAGGTCGAAGCTGAGCGCCGTAGTCTTTTACGTAGAGCAACGCGCAGCATGGGAAATCTGGATCCGAAATTGTCCGCTTGCAGAAAGCTAGGACAGGCAGACTCTACTGATCCGCCGCAGTTTGATTCGAGATTGTATGCTGCAGGGTGTGAGGATACAGACGAGGGAACCTGAACGAGCCCAGAGGTGGCGGGCAAATGATTTCACCCTTAGGACAAAGCCGGTGGTATAATACTCAGCTGCCAACTGAGTTTGATTGACTCCGGCGTGTCTGGGACCTTCCACCGTTCTAATAGTGTTATACTACCCAAAGGGTGTGTAAGTGGGTTCCCTTGGTTTTTGCAGCAGATGGGGTGGGTTCCCTGTGGGTTCCCTTGTTTTTTGCAACACTTCAGGTGGACAACATATGGGTTCCCTCCTTTTTTTGCAGCATTTCGGGTGGGTCTGTGTATGTTCTTCACTTAGCTTTCTTCTAGATTCCCATGGTTTTTGCAGCATGGACGGTGGGTTCCTTGTGGGGTCCCTAGTTTTTGCAGCATTTGCAAGTGGGTTCCCATGGTATCGACGGTGGATTCTCTGTGGGTTCCCTTGTTTTTTTGCAACACTTCAGGTGGGCAACATATGGGTTCCCTTGTTTTTTGCAGCATTTCGGGTGGTCGGTGTATGTTCTTCACTTAGCTTTCTTGTAGATTCCCATGGTTTTTGCAGCATGGACGGTGGGTTCCCTGTGGGTTCCCTAGTTTTTGCAGCATTTTTAAGTGGGTGGGCTCCCATGGTTTTCACCGTCGATACGGTGGGTTCTCTGTTTGGTTCCCGGGTTTTGGCTTTTGCAGCATGTCAGCTGGGTTCCCTGTGGGTTTCCTAGTTTTTTGCAGCATTTTTAATGGGTTCCCATGGTTTAACAGCATCGACGGTGGGTTCCCTGTGGGTTCCTTGCTTTTTGCAGCATTGCAAGTGGGTTCCCATGGTTTTCCCAGCATATATTGCGCAAAGGTCTGGGCGGGCTCCCTTGGCTCTTGCAGTGTGTCAGCTCGGTTCCCTGTGGGGTACATGTGGGTTCCCATGGTTTCTCCAGCTCGCGCATTATGTTTCAGAGAAGAGTGGAACTGAAGAAGATGTTCAGGACAGTGGCTGCAGGTGTGGCCCAGTTCCATCGCACATCTTGCGCTGCATTTGGATTTGCTGCTTTGAAGTAAGGCTGCAAAAAGCACGTCTGCTATCTGCAGTTTGGGTCGAGACCAAAGACGTTAAACAGGCTCACCTCTGATGCACATGAGGCTCGCCGCCCTCCTGTGGTAATGCTCTTGATAAGTTTGCTGCGGCTAAATGCTGGCACGCTGATGCGAGGATTTTGCGGCATCTACTGGCAGATGTTAATCTCAGCTTGTAGCTTCAACTGTTTCGATTGCTTGCTGTACGTGGGCTGTTTTTGCGCTGGGAAGCTCCACTTGCAGGAGCTCTTTTTTCCTACAGAATCGTAGGAAGCCTCGAAGGGCCTCCCCTGTAGATGTTTGAACTTGCTCAGGCCAAAACAGTAGCACGGCAGCTTCTGAATCGCAGTAATTAACCCTTGTCGTTTCTCACACGATGGCGCAAATGTTTTAACGCGCAGTAAGCCCGGCACTGAGAGTGATCAGCGGTCAGTGAGCTTCGCTGTCGCCTCTCTGGTGTTGAACTGTTGCCCCAGCAGCGAGTATCTGTTGAGCAGTGACTAAGCTCTGCCAGCTTTTAGTACGTGAGTCAGTGAGTGTGAATGGGTGAGCTTTGCTGCGACGAACGGCTGCCTGCAGCGCGTAAATTCTTCTTCGGTGTCGGGTGAGCAGTGACCAAGCTTCGCTCTTTCTTTTCCAAGGGAATGAATGTTTACGGCTTTGAGCCCGGCGCTGAGAGTGGTCAGCGGTGCGAGCCCTGCCGAAGCAGTGGGTGAGAGAGCTTGGCTGTGACCCGAACTGTTGCGTGGCAGCTAGTAACTTCTTCGTCTTCGGTTGAGCGTGAGCGGTTCAGCAGTGTGCAAGCCTTGTCTGAGGCAGGGCACGAATGTTTTACGGGCTTTGAGCCCGGCACTAAAAGCGATGACTCTGCGGAGTGGGGTTTGCCATCTGGCAATGAGGTCTGCCATCTGAGCCAGTGAATGTATGAGCATTGCCCAAACTGTTGCCTGAGCAGCTGGTAAACTTTCCGGCTAGTCAGTGACGAAGCCTTGCTTTGACGTAATCCCAGCCTTCTTTTTCTGAAGGCCACAAAACGTGGTTGCGTTGCGGTGTAGGGTTTAGGATGAGTAAGTGAGCCTTGCTGTAGTCCATGTGGGCAGCCAAAACTCTTTGTTGACATCTAGCAGGTTTTTCCGAATGCACGAATGTGAGCCCGTCATATCATGCTCATTCGCTTCTGAAATGTTGAGCCTGTTGCAAGGTCGAAGCTGAGCGCCGTAGTCTTTTACGTAGAGCAACGCGCAGCATGGGAAATCTGGATCCGAAATTGTCCGCTTGCAGAAAGCTAGGACAGGCAGACTCTACTGATCCGCCGCAGTTTGATTCGAGATTGTATGCTGCAGGGTGTGAGGATACAGATGAGGGAACCTGAACGAGCGCAGAGGTGGCGGGCAAATGATTTCATCCTTAGGACAAAGCCGGTGGTATAATACTCAGCTGCCAACTGAGTTTGATTGACTCCGGCGTGTCTGGGACCTTCCACCGTTTCTAATAGTGTTATACTACCCAAAGGGTGTGTAAGTGGGTTCCCTTGGTTTTTGCAGCAGATGGGGTGGGTTCCCTGTGGGTTCCCTTGTTTTTTGCAACACTTCAGGTGGGCTACATATGGGTTCCCTTGTTTTTTGCAGCATTTCGGGTGGGTCTGTGTATGTTCTTCACTTAGCTTTCTTGTAGATTCCCATGGTTTTTGCAGCATGGACGGTGGGTTCCCTGTGGGTTCCCTAGTTTTTGCAGCATTTTTAAGTGGGTTCCCATGGTTTTTAACAATATCGACGGTGGATTCTCTGTGGGTTCCCTTGTTTTTTGCAGCACTTCAGGTGGGCAACATATGGGTTCCCTTGTTTTTTTGCAGCATTTCGGGTGGGTCTGTGTATGTTCTTCACTTAGCTTTCTTGTAGATTCCCATGGTTTTTGCAGCATGGACGGTGGGTTCCCTGTGGGTTCCCTAGTTTTTGCAGCATTTTTAAGTGGGCTCCCATGGTTTTTCACCGTCGATACGGTGGGTTCTCTGTTTGGTTCCCATGGTTTTCCAATAGGCTCTTTTGGCTTTTGCAGCATGTCAGCTGGGTTCCCTGTGGGTTTCCTAGTTTTTTGCAGCATTTTTAATGGGTTCCCATGGTTTAACAGCATCGACGGTGGGTTCCCTGTGGGTTCCTTGCTTTTTGCAGCATTGCAAGTGGGTTCCCATGGTTTTCCCAGCATATATTGCGCAAAGGTCTGGGCGGGCTCCCTTGGCTCTTGCAGTGTGTCAGCTCGGTTCCCTGTGGGGTACATGTGGGTTCCCATGGTTTCTCCAGCTCGCGCATTATGTTTCAGAGAAGAGTGGAACTGAAGAAGATGTTCAGGACAGTGGCTGCAGGTGTGGCCCAGTTCCATCGCACATCTTGCGCTGCATTTGGATTTGCTGCTTTGAAGTAAGGCTGCAAAAAGCACGTCTGCTATCTGCAGTTTGGGTCGAGACCAAAGACGTTAAACAGGCTCACCTCTGATGCACATGAGGCTCGCCGCCCTCCTGTGGTAATGCTCTTGATAAGTTTGCTGCGGCTAAATGCTGGCACGCTGATGCGAGGATTTTGCGGCATCTACTGGCAGATGTTAATCTCAGCTTGTAGCTTCAACTGTTTCGATTGCTTGCTGTACGTGGGCTGTTTTTGCGCTGGGAAGCTCCACTTGCAGGAGCTCTTTTTTCCTACAGAATCGTAGGAAGCCTCGAAGGGCCTCCCCTGTAGATGTTTGAACTTGCTCAGGCCAAAACAGTAGCACGGCAGCTTTCTGAATCGCAGTAATTAACCCTTGTCGTTTCTCACACGATGGCGCAAATGTTTTAACGCGCAGTAAGCCCGGCACTGAGAGTGATCAGCGGTCAGTGAGCTTCGCTGTCGCCTCTCTGGTGTTGAACTGTTGCCCCAGCAGCGAGTATCTGTTGAGCAGTGACTAAGCTCTGCCAGCTTTTAGTACGTGAGTCAGTGAGTGTGAATGAGTGAGCTTTGCTGCGACGAACGGCTGCCTGCAGCGCGTAAATTCTTCTTCGGTGTCGGGTGAGCAGTGACCAAGCTTCGCTCTTTCTTTTCCAAGGGAATGAATGTTTACGGCTTTGAGCCCGGCGCTGAGAGTGGTCAGCGGTGCGAGCCCTGCCGAAGCAGTGGGTGAGAGAGCTTGGCTGTGACCCGAACTGTTGCGTGGCAGCTAGTAACTTCTTCGTCTTCGGTTGAGCGTGAGCGGTTCAGCAGTGTGCAAGCCTTGTCTGAGGCAGGGCACGAATGTTTTACGGGCTTTGAGCCCGGCACTAAAAGCGATGACTCTGCGGAGTGAGGTTTGCCATCTGGCAATGAGGTCTGCCATCTGAGCCAGTGAATGTATAAGCATTGCCCAAACTGTTGCCTGAGCAGCTGGTAAACTTTCCGGCTAGTCAGTGACGAAGCCTTGCTTTGACGTAATCCCAGCCTTCTTTTTCTGAAGGCCACAAAACGTGGTTGCGTTGCGGTGTAGGGTGTAGGGTTTAGGATGAGTAAGTGAGCCTTGCTGTAGTCCATGTGGGCAGCCAAAACTCTTTGTTGACATCTAGCAGGTTTTTCCGAATGCACGAATGTGAGCCCGTCATATCATGCTCATTCGCTTCTGAAATGTTGAGCCTGTTGCAAGGTCGAAGCTGAGCGCCGTAGTCTTTTACGTAGAGCAACGCGCAGCATGGGAAATCTGGATCCGAAATTGTCCGCTTGCAGAAAGCTAGGACAGGCAGACTCTACTGATCCGCCGCAGTTTGATTCGAGATTGTATGCTGCAGGGTGTGAGGATACAGATGAGGGAACCTGAACGAGCGCAGAGGTGGCGGGCAAATGATTTCATCCTTAGGACAAAGCCGGTGGTATAATACTCAGCTGCCAACTGAGTTTGATTGACTCCGGCATGTCTGGGACCTTCCACCGTTCTAATAGTGTTATACTACCCAAAGGGTGTGTAAGTGGGTTCCCTTGGTTTTTGCAGCAGATGGGGTGGGTTCCCTGTGGGTTCCCTTGTTTTTTGCAGCACTTCAGGTGGGCTACATATGGGTTCCCTTGTTTTTTGCAGCATTTCGGGTGGGTCTGTGTATGTTCTTCATTTAGCTTTCTTGTAGATTCCCATGGTTTTTGCAGCATGGACGGTGGGTTCCTTGTGGGTTCCCTAGTTTTTGCAGCATTGTTAAGTGGGTTCCCATGGTTTTTAACAATATCGACGGTGGATTCTCTGTGGGTTCCCTTGTATTTTGCAACACTTCAGGTGGGCAACATATGGGTTCCCTTGTTTTTTGCAGCATTTCGGGTGGTCTGTGTATGTTCTTCACTTAGCTGTCTTGTAGATTCCCATGGTTTTTTGCAGCATGGACGGTGGGTTCCCTGTGGGTTCCCAATTTTTTGCAGCATTTTTAAGTGGGCTCCCATGGTTTTTCACCGTCGATACGGTGGGTTCTCTGTTTGGTTCCCGGGTTTTTGCAGCATTTGAAGTGGGTTCCCATGGTTTTCCAATAGGCTCTTTTGGCTTTTGCAGCATGTCAGCCGGGTCCCCTGTGGGTTTCTTAGTTTTTTGCAGCATTTTTAATGGGTTCCCATGGTTTAACAGCATTGACGGTAGGTTCCCTGTGGGTTCCTTGCTTTTTGCAGCACATGAGGCTCGCCGCCCTCCTGTGGTAATGCTCTTGATAAGTTTGCTGCGGCTAAATGCTGGCACGCTGATGCGAGGATTTTGCGGCATCTACTGGTAGATGTTAATCTCAGCTTGTAGCTTCAACTGTTTCGATTGCTTGCTGTACGTGGGCTGTTTTTGCGCTGGGAAGCTCCACTTGCAGGAGCTCTTTTTTCCTACAGAATCGTAGGAAGCCTCGAAGGGCCTCCCCTGTGCGGGAAAGATCTTGTACGAACAAGAACAGAAGCACTTGTCTTGAAACGGCAGCCGATGGCAAGTTTGGCAAATTTTCCAAAAGTATCTCACATTTCACAGCATGTTGGCTTTCTTGGACGTTGATCCAAACAGCATGCGGAAGGAATTTTGTTTTTCCGTGCAGTTTTCCAGCTGAAACGGGTTCCAAAAAGCAGCTCTAGTCCGGGCACCGAAACGGGGCTCCCGATTTTGGCTTTCTTCGTTGGACATACAAGCTCACGCAATACGGGGCCCCAGATTAGAGCTCAGATTTGGGAGCCATTTCTGGGGCCCAGTTATGCCGTTTTTTCGTCGAGCAGATGCCAGCTGGCCGTTGCGTGCAACAGTATATAAACCTCGCCAGCTCTGTCTTGCATTTTGCCGGTGTTCCTTCAAAACTCAAAATAACAAGTGGAACGCTCGCAAACATGTGAACCTTGCAAACAGAACTTTCTCACACTGTAGGATGTGTAGGTGGCACCTTACACTAAACAAGCAACAAGTCGAAACCTCAAACCAAAAAACACCAAAACCTCGAAGCCAAACAACCTCTAATCTCGGAGCAGAAACCAAAAAAAACGACACAAACTCGAAACCAAAACAGATCTAAGCACGGAGTCGAAAAGCTCGGCAATCTTAAACGAAGCACATCCGAAAACCCTAAACCGAAAATCTTCTCAGAAATTTTTGTTGTTCTGGGGCAGACTCCAGATTTCCTCGAAGTGGACTCTTCAGGATGAAACCTAAAGCCTAAAGCTCATCAGCTGTTCGAATTGGCCATGGCAGAAGTGAATCCCAGCAAGACTTGGACGTACAGGATGAGTCGTACGCGCATCATGTTTTCTTTTCGAGTTCGCGTCCACGCGCGCACTGAACTGCGAGAAATCACGTAGGATTCCCTTAACCCAGCACCCAAGCGCTTGAGCTAGGCTACCCCTGTGTGTTTGCATGACAGTTTACGCTTTAACCACTGCGCACCGCAGCCCTTTGTGGTCTCAACAAAAGGAGTGCCTGCGTTGAGCCCCGTAGGTGCCCCGCCTGTAGAGACCCTGCCGTTTTTAGGCATGGTAGCGGAGCTCTGCTGAGCACAGGGCCAGCAACTCCGGACAGCAGGCAGCTCCGCGGGTTTCCTTCCTCAAGGAGCCCGCAGGACTGGTCCTCTCTCTGGGGAGGGTATTCCAGGACTCCACTCTGTAGCAGCTACGAGGCTAGTTTAGGGTAGAATTCGATACTCGGAGGGTCTGTCGATTTTTGAGGGCTGGAGGCCACACGGTTCGCGATCTTAGGGGCTCCAAAGTGCTTGGCGCGCGGCATCGGAAGCACTTCGAGGGCACGCGGAGGGTTCGCGAGCTGCTTGGAGGCGCTCCGTCGTGCTCCGGAGCTGTTTAGGAGCGACGGGCGCTTGCGCGCGCTTGTTCGGCGCGGAGGGCGTGGGAGCAGCTCCTAAGTTGCTCGTAGGCAGCCGGCGAGTGCTCGTGAGTTGCAAGCAAGCAGCTCCTAAGTTGCTCGTAGGCAGCCGGCGAGTGCTCGTGAGTTGCAAGCAAGCAGCTCCTAAGTTGCTCGTAGGCAACCGGCGAGTGCTCGTGAGTTGCAAGCAAGCAGCTCGTGAGTTGCAAGCAGGCAGCTGGTGAGTGGCTCGTAGGCGGCTGGCGAGTGCTCGTGAGTTGCAAGCAAGCAGCCGGTGAGTTGCAAGCAAGCAGCTCGTGAGTTGCAAGCAAGCAGCCGGTGAGTTGCAAGCAAGCAGCTCGTGAGTTGCAAGCAGGCAGCTCGTGAGTTGCAAGCGAGCAGCCGGTGAGTTGCAAGCAAGCAGCTCGTGAGTTGCCGGCAAAGCTGCTGGCGAGTGCTCGTAAGTTGCCAGTAAGCAGCTCGCAAGCTGTCGGCGAGCACTCGTCGGCTGCTGGCAAGTGGCGCGCCCTTAAAGTTCCTCTAAAGCCCGTTTTGCAAAGACTTTAGAGCCCCTAAGATCGTCAGAGCTGCGGGCCGTAGGCCCGCGAATCGACAGTGCTCCAAAGTACCGAATTCTACCCTATGTCTCGAACTGAGGCCTGTAGCTATCACAGAGTGGAGAGGGCCAGCCTGGAGGTCTTCCTGCATTTGCTGCAGGGCAAGCGCGAGGACACGCGGAGCCGCCGGGAGGAGCTGCTCGCCCGCCAGCAGGGGATGTGCAAGCTGTGCGGCGCACCGATAGGTCCGGGCACTTTCGAGATTGACCATGCGATCCCAGTGGCCCAGTCCTTCTCCGGACAGCAGCAGGAGCTGCAGGCCCTGTGCCTGGAGTGTCACCGCACCAAGACGAGCCTGGAGGGCAACCACAGCACCACCCTCGAGAGCCGGTTTTGTCGGTTTGTGTACCAGAACTACGCGGCCTCACCCAGGCTGCCGCCTCTGGTCTTCCAACTCCAGAAGTGGGATCTGGACCGACCCTGCCAGGGCATCGATGTGTGCCGCTGCCGGAAGAACGGCCTGGCCAACGCCCGCTTCCCCTTGCCGGTGTTCTGCCCGCTGGACTGCATCGTCCCCACGGAGGAGGGCAAGCTGGCGGACCTCATGTGGGTCGACCTGCCCTGCGACCACCGCAAGGGCGTGCTGGACCGGCTGCCCTTCGTGGGGCCAGGGTGGTACGCCAAGCCCGTGTGCGCTTATTTGCTCGAGGCGGGGATGGCGCAGTGGCAGCACTTCAAGTGGAGCCTCGACGCCACAGCGCACGTCGACCAGCAGTGCCTGGAACAGGTCCTGCAGCGCATGGAGCAGAATTGGCCGCAAGGCGAGGAGCACTATGCGAAGCTGGCCATCAACAGCCTCGGGCCTGTTTGCTCGGAATCTAGAATTAGTCTATAGTATGAAGACTTCAAATCATCAAGTAGACGGCGAGGGCTGCAGCTGGCGCCAGACCTTCACGGATGCGGCCGGGGGGATGCACTGGGACCACGTCTTCGTGACGGAGCTGCTCTCGAACAGCAGCTACCGCCCGGTGCACGACTACATCATGGGGGCCGAGTACGTCGCGGTGGCGCGCATTCGCCAGGCTCTGGCGGAGGTGCCCCGGCGGTACCTCAAATGCATCAAGACCGATTGTCTTGTGATGCAGGACGTCCCCAAGAAGCACCGGCCCGCCGTGGAGCGGCTGCTGAAGATGTCGCACCGGGACGGCACGCCTGTGTATCGCTACGAGGAGGTCACCGGGCTGAAGGGCCAGTATCGGGAGCCGAGCATGGAGGCGGAGCCGATCCGAGCGAAGGCGCCGTGGCGGCGGGTGGAGGACCCTGTGAGCCACTGCCTGGACGGAGAGAGCCTGCTGCTGACGGGCTTCCCGGGGACCGGCAAGACGCATTTGGCCAAGAGGATCGTCGAGGCTCTGAGGGAGCACGGGGACACGGTGCACATTATCACGAAGACCCATGCGGCTGTGCAGAACGTGGGCCTGGGAGCGCAGACGGCGGACCACTGGGTGCGGCGCAATGTGCGGAACGGGCACTGCAGCGCAACCTGGCTGGTCATCGAAGAACTGACTCAGTTAGATACCCCCTTGTGGGCCGACATAGCTTGTTTGAGCATGAATAAGAAGATTCGGTTTTTGGCAGCTGCCCGCTGTGCTGGACAGCTTCGCAGGTGCAGAGGTGTGCAAGGAACTGAAACACAGCCAGCTGCTGCACGATCTGGCCGGGGGCTGGTGCCACGAGCTCTCGGAGCGCTGGCGCTTCGACGAGCGGATCTTCGAGTTCCTGACCTGGCTGAGGGTCGACGAAGCGGCGCAGGTGCCACTGCCCGAGGCGGTGCGGGAGGCCCGGCGGCGCTTCCCGAGGCGGGGGGAGCCCGACGTGAGCCTGGTCATCTCCCACGCGAAGCGATTGCAGATCAACGAGCGGGAGAACCGCCGGCTTGCGCCCGCCGATGCCCTGGTGGCGCGGTACGAGGCTCGCGGGGCGGTGCCGACGAATGCGCCGCAGACCATGAGGGTCTGGCCGGGATTGCGCTTGATCGGAGCCGGTGGCAAAGTGCAAAAGGGCACCTTCCTGACCGTGGAAGCCGTGGAGGGCGACGTCGTCCGCCTGGAGAGCGGGCAGTGCTTCGCGGGCCCGGAGCTGCTGAAGCACACGCGGCTCTGCAGCGCAATTACCTATGCTTCGGTTCAGGGGCTGACCCTGAGAGGGAGGGTTTGGCTCTACGATGTGGAGAGCCCGCATTTCACGCTCAAGCATCTGTACATGGGGTGCTCCCGGGCCACCAATTCGGAGCTTTTGAGCGTCCTGTAGCGGCACTGTCAGCATTCACCAAATCTGGCGAGTTGCGACAGTGGCCCGTTTTTTTGATGAAATTGAGCGGTTTTTGAACTACTTCATCGGTCGTCGGATTTGACGACCGATGAATTACATTTTTTTGATCGAAAAGTAGCGAGCTTTTGTGGCACTGTCGCAATTAGCCAAATCTGGCGAGTTGTGACTGTGGCCCGTGACAGTGGCCCGTTTTGATGAAATTGAGCGCGGTTTTGTGGCGGTGGCAGGTTTAGTCAAATCTGACTAATTGTGACACCGGCCCGTTTTTTGATCAAAATGAGCGTTTTTTGTGGCACTGCCAGCATTCACCAAATCTGGTGAGTTGTGGCAGTGGCCCGTTTTTCGATCAAATTGAGCGGTTTTTGTGGCGGTGTCACATCTCGCCAAATCTGGCGAGGTGTGACACCGGGCTGTTTTTGATGAACAAATGACTTGAATGTGAGTGTTGGGAGCAAGGTCGGAATTCCGACTTTGCTCTTTTGTCGAAAAAAGCTGCAAAAAAAAGGCCATAGTTTCGTTCCCCACACGCCCCGACTGGGGGCGACAGATGCTGCAAAAAAACGGGCAGCATTCCGTTCCCCGGCAGCCCCCCTCGGAGGGGGACTGAGAGGGTATCCCGCCCAGGCACACAGGCCTGGCGGGGGCGGTGAGGCTTCAGAGGCGCCCCATTCCTTGGACGCCTCCCCGATGCCTCACGGACCGGCGCGAGCTTCATCGGTGGCTGGGGGATACTGATAACCCCCCAATTGAGCCTTGAACAGTCAGGCACCACCTCCACTCGCTGGGACCGCCGTGCCACAACCTAGAGCCTCTCCCCACAAAGGGTGGATCATCGGCCCTAGGCCCCGGCTCAGCGTGCCCCACTAGGGTAGAGTAGGATAGACGCGACGGGAAACGCGACGGACCTGCCAGGAGTCGAGGCCAACCCAAAAATCTCTGGACCCCGGGAAAAGGCTTGTCAGGTTGTCAGTTTTGTCAGTCGGCTCTTCGGGCCAGAAAAGAACGAACAAGTGTCAGTTTCGCTCTCTCTGGGGAGGGTGTTCCAGGACTCCACTCTGTAGTAGCTACGAGGCTAGTTTCGAGACATAGGGTAGAATTCGATACTCGGAGGGTCTGTCGATTTTGAGGGCTGGAGGCCGCACGGTTCGCGATCTTAGGGGCTCCAAAGTGCTTGCAAAACGGGCGCGCGCGGCATCGGAAGCACTTCGAGGGCACGCGGAGGGTTCGCGAGCTGCTTGGAGGCGCTCCGTCGTGCTCCGGAGCTGTTTAGGAGCGACGCGCGCTTGCGCGCGCTTGTTCGGCGCGGAGGGCGTGGGAGCAGCTCCTAAGTTGCTCGTAGGCAGCCGGCGAGTGCTCGTGAGTTGCAAGCAAGCAGCTCCTAAGTTGCTCGTAGGCAGCCGGCGAGTGCTCGTGAGTTGCAAGCAAGCAGCTCCTAAGTTGCTCGTAGGCAACCGGCGAGTGCTCGTGAGTTGCAAGCAAGCAGCTCGTGAGTTGCAAGCAGGCAGCTGGTGAGTGGCTCGTAGGCGGCTGGCGAGTGCTCGTGAGGTGCAAGCAAGCAGCCGGTGAGTTGCAAGCAAGCAGCTCGTGAGTTGCAAGCAAGCAGCCGGTGAGTTGCAAGCAAGCAGCTCGTGAGTTGCAAGCAGGCAGCTCGTGAGTTGCAAGCGAGCAGCCGGTGAGTTGCAAGCAAGCAGCTCGTGAGTTGCCGGCAAAGCTGCTGGCGAGTGCTCGTAAGTTGCCAGTAAGCAGCTCGCAAGCTGTCGGCGAGCACTCGTCGGCTGCTGGCAAGTGGCGCGCCCTTAAAGTTCCTCTAAAGCCCGTTTTGCAAAGACTTTAGAGCCCCTAAGATCGTCAGAGCTGCGGGCCGTAGGCCCGCGAATCGACAGTGCTCCAAAGTACCGAATTCTACCCTATGTCTCGAACTGAGGCCTGTAGCTATCACAGAGTGGAGAGCTGGAACACCCTCCCCAGAGAGAGACTGGTCGTCCCACCCAAAAAAAACATTTAGAGGTCAACGCGGGACCTGAAAACCCGAGCGCGGGTGGAACCGTCCTTCTTCGTCGCAACGTCGGGCTGGGGACGCAACCAAGAGGGAACACTGGTCTCGGCAAACTGGTGGGACCAGCCCAGGAAGAGCGGAGCCTTGCCGTTAGTTCCATAACCGTGCACAAACGCCGGTCCACGTGTGCTGAAGTCTCTGTCTGCGCCCCGTTTCACTTTGGCTCAAGACTTGCACTGCGTGACAAGCGCGTGGTGAACAGTTGGTTGCGACGAAAGGTGTGAAAGTGCTGTTAGCTTTCACTGCTGTAGCCTTGCGTGACGTAGTCAGTCAGTCGGCTTGCACCTCCTTTTACTAAACCTAGAAGTGTGCCTTAAGGCGCGTTTGGGTTTTAACGTGGTAGCGGAGCTCAAGGTTGCTTCTCAGAGCCATGGACCCACGAGCCGAGCCTACCCGCGACCGTTCCCCAAGAGGACGGAGTTCAGGGCGAAGTGCTAGTCGTGCCAGTGGAGTTTCTTCTGGCTTTCCCTCAACCCCTCGAGAGTTGAGTGCACCTGGCTCGCGGAGTCGTGGAAGGTCCCTCCCTGCTCGGAACAGTCCGACAGCACACCGGCCTGTGAGTAGACCCAGACCTCTTGTGAGTGCGGGTCAAGTGCCTTAGGTGCCTTTTCCACAGGTACCTCAACAGGTTCCGTTGCAGCAGGGTTTTCAGCAGCAGCAGCAGCCTCAGTTTGGAACGCAACCGACTTTCCCTCACGGAGGAGGGAATCCTCAGCAGGCATCTGTGCCTAGTCCAGAAGACAACACTGTCAACCTTTTCAGGCAGATGTTGCAAGCCCAGGATGAACAGATCCGAGCTCAGCAGGGCCAGATTTCGCAGCTCACCGAGATGGTGAAGACGCTCGCCGTTGCGAGTGCAAACGCTGCAAGTTCGGCCGCAAGTGCAGCTCCTGTTGCTGCAAGTTCGTCCCAAGGGACGCCCGCTGAAGCTCTTGGAAGCCTGGGTGCCATCAGAGTTGACTCTGATGGTGTTGTGAAGATGGATGTGGACACAGGCTTGCGCAGCAACAGGGCGGAAAACTACATTCCGTCCCTGCCAAAGTTGGCAGCAGACAAGATGAGATCGCGCCATGAGGAAATCTCCACGTGGACCGCTTACCGCGAAGAACTGACCTCCTGGCTGTGTCTTTTAGACGACCGCTACGCGGAGGAACTGCAAGAGGCTGTGGAGAGCGGTGTTCAGGTTCAGCAGATCAGCCTCTCAAAGGGGAAGGCCGCTCGTTCCACTAAGCTGTGGTACCTCTTGAAGCAGGCTCTCGCTGGTTTTCAGCGAGGAGTTGACATAGCCAAGCTTGTCGAGTTGAGTCAAGGCGGTGCCGCTGCAGGGTACGACCTCTGGCGTGAGTTGAACAAAGAACTGTCTGTTAGGTCTCGTGTGGAGGGACAGGCGCTCAGAGAGCAGGCTCTCTTGATCGCGCCACCAAAGCACTTGAGACGGCCATTGGATATTTTTCGCCATATGATTTCTGATTTTGCTCGCTACCGCACGCTCGTTGCCAACAAGTACCCAGACCTTGAACTGCAGCAGGCTGATGTTATCAGCTGCATCTTGAAGCACCTTCATGATGATTGCAAGAAGTACCTTTTGTTGCATGGGTCTTTGACAACCTTGGAGCAGCTTGAGCGCGGTTTGGTTTTCTATGATGAGCAGCTTCGTGTTTTGAACTTTCACAAGGAAGCCTCGAACGCCAAGGGCTTTGCAGCTTTTGGTGGTGATCGTTCTGAGAAGGGTGAGCCCAAGGGTGGCGAGCCCAAAGGAAAAGGTCATGGGAAGGACCAAGGCAAGCATGGTGATAAAGGCAAAGGCAAGGACAAAGGAGGAAAGGGAAAGGACAAAGGCAAGGGTGGTCAGAAGGGCGGAAGGGCCCGATCTTCGACGCCGGCTCCTGGGAAGAAGAAGCCGGGCACCTGCAATTACTGCCACAAGCCGGGCCATTGGGCCAACGAGTGCAGGAAGAGGATTGCCGATGAGAAGGCTGCTGCGACAGCAGCGGCGGCAACAGAGAGTGCTGCTCCCAAGGTGGCCCCTCCTGCACCTCCCTCGAATGCTGCGCCAGCTCCCACTGCTCCAAAGGGTGCCGGGAAGATTGGCAAGGCGGCCCTCCTTATGTCGTCATTGTTGCCCGCGGCAGGGCAGATTTCTGAAGCAATGCCTGAGAGGGGACAGTTTTTCACCATGACTGCCTTGATTTTCACGTTTTTCATGTTTTGCATGGTAGGATGCTTGATTTGTCGGTTGGTTGCATGCTTGAGTAGCCCACGGCAGTCATGTTTCACGTATGCTTGCGTAGCCGTAGCAGTGATTGCTTTGAGCCTTGCTTCCGCGCCGCAGCCTCAGCTTCGGGATCGGTCTTCAGAGTGCCTTGCTTTTCCAACTTTGGCACTTCCTGCAGTCACTAGGGACGACCCCTCGTATCTCTTGATTGATAGCGGTGGGAGTGTTCACCTTGTTTCGCAAGCCATGCTTGGAGTGACTGCGAAGCTGATCCGAGAGCTTGAGGTTGAGCCTCTCTTTGTAAGTGTCGCCAACGACCAGACTATGGAGATAACTAGGTATGGGTTGCTAGAGCTTTGGTTCCCTTGTTTCGAAGAGGGGCCCTCTGGAACCCAAACTTACAGAGAGATTCGAGTGCAGCTGGAAGCGTATATTGCTCCCAATTCGATAAGCATCCTTAGCTCAGGCATCTTGCAGTCCTTAGGCTTTAGGATCTTTCATTATGACTATGATCCTCAGTTACACGTAGCCTATCCTCCGGGTGGTCTGCGCTTTGAGACAGAATTGTATGCCAACACGTCGTGGCTGAAAGCTTGTACCTACGTTGAGCCTGATTCTACTGATGGTTCCGTGCAGTCGGTTGAGAAGGGAAGCGTGAGTTCTGTTGTCCCGTCTCACCCTGTAGGTGTAGGAGTAGGGCTTGAAACCGTAGGAGCGCGTGTTGGTCGGTCGGTCGCTTCGTCTCACCTAGCCCACTCTTGCTCTGAAGCCCCAGTAGAACCTGTAAGGGACGATGGCTGGGTCCGACCACGAGATGGACCTCGACATGGAGAACTCGACCTGCCGGGTTCAAAGGTTGCCGGCGGAGCAGACGGAGCTTTCCAACGACGTGGCGCTGCCGACTCCGGTCTCTTCCCCGGAATTGTCTCCTCACCTCACAGAGCCGGACCTGCCGACAGCAGAGGTGGAAGAGAGTCCGCCGATGAGTTTTGCGAGCCTTTTCGAAAGCAGCCCGGTGGAGCCGCCGAGTCCGTTGATTCTGCCAGGATCGGAGCCTTCTCCCCGCGGCGCTCTTACGAAGGCTGGTGCCAAGGCACTGGCCAGGCAAGACTCTCCAGACAGCCCGGTCGTGACTACTCCTGTGTACGCATGGCGTGGGAAGGTGGCTCCTCTCAAGCCACCCATGCCAGAGCCGGATACAACTCCTATGCCTCCCGTGCCGGAGCCGAGCACGGTCCCTATGAGCGTGGAAGCACAGGAGGAGGAGACGGACGAGGACGAGTGTTGGGGCAAGTGGAGACCAACGTCGAGCACCACAGCCTCCAACATTGCTCCTGGCTCGGGTGCGCCCGCAGCCAGCTCCCAGGGCGCCGTTATGCAGGAGAAAATTGCGGATCTAGCCCAGTTCAGGCAGCGAGCCAGCGAAAGGAGGCAGGGGGTATTATCCGCGATACGTGGGGCACAGCAGCCTGTGACTCCACCGAAGGCCCCAAGCTCAACAGCTATGGTGCCAAGTACGCCCCCAAAGGGGCCAGCCACACCACCGAAGTCTCCGATTACACCACCAAAGGGGCCAACCACACCGCCAAAGAGTCCGCCAAAGAGTCCGCCAAAGGCCGCGCCAGCGCCGCCCAACATCTGGACAGCACCACCTCCACCGAGGGCCGCTCCGAAGGCTGCCGCTCCAAAGGTTCCAAAAGCAGCGGTTCCAAAGCCGCCGAAGGGTCCGAAGGCAGCGATTCCAAAGCCGCCGAAGGGTCCGAAGGCAGCGATTCCAAAGCCGCCGAAGGGCGCGACTACAACAACGCCGGCTCCTTTGACAACGCCGGCTCCTGTGACAACCCCGGCTCCTTTGACATCGCCGGCCCCTGTGGCAAAGCCGGTGGCAACAACAACACCTCCGGTGGCGACGGTGGATCCTATGGTGCCGACGAGGCATATGCCCTTCTCGGCCATGGAAGGTGCCCGGATGGGGTTCTTGGGCCAGAGAGAAGTGACGGACTTTGCACAGGCCGCGGCTCGAGCAAAGGCCAGTGCTCAAGCAAAGGCCGCTTCGACAAGGATGCCGAGCCCTCCTCCTGCGCCCAAGGTGGAGAATACGCCGGAACCTCCTCGAGTTCCAGCTCAAAGGTCGGTGCCAGCAACAATGCAGATGCAGGTGCCCATACATTTTCCCATGCAGATGCAGGTTCCTATGCAGATTCCGGTGCCCATGCAGATGCACGTGCCCCCGCAGATCCCCATGGATTACCGCTACAGGCCCTATCCGGCCCGACCGACCACAGCACCGAGGCCGAGTACAGTACCAGTGGCGCCGAGTTCAGCGCCGATGCCAACGCCCACAGCAGCGCCTTCTCTCGGGCGCCATTTCCAACATCAAGGCCGTCGTTCATGCCGCCGGCAGCCACACCAAGGCCTATAACAAAGAAGCTGATGCCGGCATCCAAGCATGCGCCAAAGCCACGGGCAGTGGTGGGCGTTCACTACACCATCGAGATGCCCACGCCAGAGGAAATATTTGTGGCGCCGCCGACCAGTTTGGCAACGGCAGCGAAACCGGCACCTTTGCCTCCTCCGCTTATAGACCTCGAAGAGGTCGAGGCAATCAGCAGCGACAGCGACCTGTAACTTTAGCCGCTCTTGAGCAGCAGCCAAAAGAGAGAGCTCGTGAAGTTCTCTTGCAGAGTGCCGCTGTCAGAGAAGTGCTGCCGGTAGGTTGCCCAGCGTGTGTTCAGCTAGGTAGTCCAGCTTGCGTGCAGGTAGGTTGCCCAGCTTGTGTTCCGGTAGGTAGTCTAGCTTGCGTGCAGGTAGGTTGCCCAGCTTGTGTTCCGGTAGGTAGTCTAGCTTGCTTGCAGGTAGGTCGTGCAGCCTGCGTGCCAGTAGGTAGTTCAGCGTGCATGTCGGTCGGTCGCCCATTGCTTGATTCAGGTGATGTGGGTGGTGCCATTGGTGTTGAAGAGCTAGAGCAGCTTTTTGATGATGATGGTGATGACCGTGAAGGGTTAGAGAGAACCACCCCGAACAACACCAAACCCCCGGTAGACCCTGAAGAAGCTCTCCCCGAAAACATCGGTGCCGAAGCTAGATTGCGCCACCAACGTCAGGGTCATACCCCCTACTGGGGTGGCTGTCCTAGCTGTGTAAGATCTAAAGGGCTCTCACCCGCCCGAACACGCAAAAGTGTCGACCCACTTGAGGTGCAGATGGATCAATACTGGTATCGAGGCATCCGTTTGATCGCTGTGGTGCACGTACCGACGTATTGTGTAGGCACAGCTGCTACCTATGCAGGAGATTACCGAAAAGTCACAGTGGGGAAGCTAGTCAAATTCCTCAAATCATTCGGTCTCAAAGAAGTTCATGTTGTACATGACGGGGAACCGCTTTTAGCAGCCATAGCAGCCGAGGTTGTTGAGGTTACAGGTGGGAGTTCGGTTTCTACCAAAACCTCTCCTAGCAGGCACGCCCCGGTAGCTGAGAGAGCAATCCGCACGCTTAAAGAAACCGCTTTGGCCAACGAGCTTCACGCCAAGGGCGTGAGTGGCTTGAAATTGTTGGCAAATGAGGAAGCGATGGAATTGCTTCACAGCCATGCGGCTGCTTCACACAACCGGTTCGGAACGTCACAGGGTCAACTGTTGAGTCCTTTGCAGCGAGCTTTGGGTGAGAGTCACACGCCTCACTTGTTGTTTCCTTTTGCTTGCATCATGTACATTCAGCCCCCAGAGCACCTTGCGTCACAAGTTGATGGTCGATACGACATTGGTGCCTATCTCGGCCCTGTGATTGGTGGGCAAGGGCATCACTGCATGATCAGACTCTCGAATGGGTCTATGAAAAGATGCGTCGCTCGGGCTCTCAAGATGGCCTACCCAGTGACGTTCTCGTCGAACTTGTTACCCACTATCGCCGAGGCTAATCCTGATGAGCCTGATTATGAAAGCCTACCAGGGGTGGCCCTACCGAGGAAAGCAATCCCGTTGCCGCAACCGGCGCCTGAATGGCTTGAAAACAACAAAACGGCACGTTGTCCGGGATGCTTAGGTAGATCGCGCTTCCACTCTAGGCGTTGCAAAGTTCGCTTTCGTGATTACATCAGGGATACGCTCGGTGATCTTGACAATCCTGAACAGCAACAAGCCCCTGACAAGCCTCAAGTAAAAATCAACCCGAACCCTGAAGTTGTGGAGTTTGAAGAAGAGAGCTTGGACTACGAGCCCAGTCTTCCTGGGTCTCCTGTTCCTGAGGATCTGCAGCACCTGGTGCCCGAACCCTCACAAGCAGCCCAAGGACTCTGAGCTCCCTCAGGAGTATCTCCCTGGTGGGGACGTTGAGATGGATCAGGTTGATATGGACGACTACACTGTGCCCATGGATGTTGCTCAGGTCCCGGATGTCCTTGACAGTACGAGCATGCCTCAGTTCATGTTCTCAGTGATTCCGGACCAGAAGCATCACCTGAGTCCTGTTGATTACGGTGAGGTCGGCTTGTTTGCTGCTCAGCTTAAGAGAAAAGCACCCGCTCAGCACAGTAACCCCGATGAGGGGGTGACCATGCCTTTCGGCGATCGAGAGGTGTGGGTCATCAAGCCCACTTCTGTGGTTGATGATGTCAGTGGCTTGCCTTTGGATCCTGAGAAAACGTGGGTTGGCATGCAGAAAGAGGTGTCTGCTATGCACAACTTGGGTGTCGGCAACGCCCGCACCTATGATGAGATTAAGACCCACTGCCAGGAGACAGGTGCCAAGATCATTAAGTCGCGTTTTGTCTTCACTGACAAGGTTGATGTTGACGATCAGCACATTGTGCGTGCGCGCCTTGTTGCAAAAGACTTTGCTTTCAATCAACCTTCGGCGCTTGACTTGGGCATTGCGAGCCAGACTGCTTCTGTGGAGGCCTTCAAGGCTTTCATCTGTCGTGTTGTCCAGGATACGCTTGTCCTTTGGGGACTTGACGTTTCGACTGCCTTCTTGTATGCCAAGTTGGTTCTTGATACCGTGCTTGAGTTGCCGGGATGCTTTCAGAACCTTGATGGCTCTAAGGTTTACGTCATCCTGGAGAAAGCCATATATGGCTTGAGATCGGCAGGCCTTTCGTGGCAGAAGCATCTTGCTGGACTTCTTGCTGAGTTGGGATTGTTTCCTTCTCTTATTGAACCTACGTTGTACAAAGGGTATTGGGGAGACATCCTTGTGCTTTGTCTTGTGTACGTCGACGACATCTTGCTAGCCACAAGAACGAAAGAGGCAAACCAACAGCTTCTAGACTTCCTCATGGGCCGTCTTAAGGTCAAGTTGACTGGACGCTTGGATGAGGACGGCAGGATCGGATTCCTAGGCCGTGAGATAATCAAGCGTGGCCATGAGATCTTGTTGGCTGTGAAGAAAGAATACGTCGATTCGATCTTCGAGGCTTTTGGGTGGAGCCAGGAGAACCGCAGGAAGATGAAGCCCTGCACTGCACCACCAGACCTCCGATCGATCCTTGACAAGGAAGACCCCGAGAAGCCCTCCGAAGAGCTCTCCCCTGAAGCCGCGAGCCGCTTTAGAAGCACCCTAGGGAAACTAGGCTGGCTTGTGCAAACCAGGGGGGATTTGTGTTATTTTCACTCCATGCTGTCTAGAGGTCAAGCCTGTCCGCGCGCTGTGCATGAGGATTGTATGCGTAAAGTGCTTCGTTGGCTTTTGGAGGTTCCCGATCTTGTTCAGGTCTCAGAAGGACTCCAAAGCTCAACCTGGGACTGCAACCCTCGTTGGATTCAGCGACGCTAATTGGGCCTCTGAGCGCTCTACTGGACGGAAGAGCACCAGCGGAGGAGTGATTTACCTGAATGGGAATTGTATCAAGACTTACTCGAGGCTCCAGCCTATCGTAGCACTCTCCAGTGCGGAGTCTGAGCTTTTCGCTATGGTTGAGATGGCGCGCGAGCTTGTAGGATTGGGGCAGCTTTTGGGCCACCTTTTCGAAAGCGTTGCGCAACCCCTATACCTGCCTACGGACAGCTCTTCCGCTCGCCAGGTCAGTATGATGTCCGGCTTCCTGAGAAGGATGCGTCACGTGGACCTTCGTCTTTGCTACTTGCAGGATAAGGTTGAGAACGGCGAGATCCTGGTTACACACGTCCCAGGAACGGATAACGTCGCCGACTTGCAAACAAAGAACTTGAGTGTCGCGCAAACTTGGTATCATATAGGACAGTTGTGTCTTGAGGAACGTCTCACCCGTAGTGACTATCTTCGAGGTGATGCGCCCCCGGTCCGTTGCCTTGTGTTTGCCGCGTTCAAAGGTCTGTTTTCTGCAAGCGTCGATGATCCTTGGAGTGTGTTGGTTGGTCGTTGTCGGTTGCAGACACCGCATTACATTGTGATGGTCGAGTTCTGCACCTCTGGAGAAGCCTGGTTGACTAAGCTTGCTAGCCACTATGGCATCCATGCTATTCCCGTGACGGAAGAAACGGATGGGACTCTTCCGGAGACCATCGAGCTCATTGAGCATGCGCTTCGTTCGGCGCACCGTCGGAACATGCATGTTGTTGTGTGGGCTTCGACGCCCTGTACCGGTGGTTCGCCTTGGCAGCGGTATCACCAAGCCCGATCTGCAGATCACTATGATGAAAGGATGAAAGGACTTTTCACAGTCCACCGAAAGCTCTGGAAGAGCTTCTTGAAGCTAGTCAACACATCTGATTCGGCAACTTGGGTCATTGAATGGCCGCAACGTTGTGCTTACTGGGGATGGTCCGCTACGAAGTCATTCCTTAAGATCAATCCGCATGAGACCGCTCTTGTGCATGGTTGTGCTTGCGGTATGGTTGGAATGGACGCACTTCCAGTGAAGAAGGTTTGGAGGTTGTGCTCGAACAGTCATGTTCTCATTCACTGCATGGATAAATTAAAGTGCCCTGGAAACCACGAGCATAGTAAGATGTTCGTTCTGAAGAACACCCAGCACTACCCCGAAGCTTTTGCTCACACAGCTCTTAGGGCTTTGAGTGCTTGGTAGGTGCTGACGCCTCTTTGTACAGCCGCAGCCGTTTTTGGAAGAGCCATAAAACTATCGTGGACCGTGAGAAGATCTACGAGCCCAATACGCAACAGCAGCCACTGGACCGGTACCTTTTCTCGACGACAGGTTCATGAGGGGGAGTTGATTTTCAATCCTGCCGCCTCGCCTAGCTTCACTGAGTGACCTCGCCTCAGGGCTGAGGTCACTGCAAGCTGAGTGCCAGACTGAGGGTAGTGTCAGTTAGGTTGTACAGCTTTCACCTCTCACTGTTCGGCTTGAGCACCTGTCAGGGTTTGTCTTTCCAAATGGGCTTGAGGAGTCTTGTCACTCTCCTTGCCAGTACAGTAGGGCTCTGACAGAATGCTTTCTTGGGGCTGAGGTCTTTTTGACTTCGCCCAGGGTCTGTGCAGGACTAGGTTTGTGCATACCACTTAATTCGGTGCAGCTTTTCGGACAGGCCTCTGGCCGGGGACAAGCGCCACTGGAATGATTTTCAATCCTAGCTCCCTAGACAGTTACCTGTAGCTGTCGGTGCCTTAAGGCTGAGGGCACTCCTCGCCTGTACAGCGGGCGCTGGCACTTGAGACAGCTTCTACCCCTGGTCTGTGAAGGACTGGGTTGTGCAAACCTTAATTATGTGCACGTTTTTAGGTTTCTCTGGAGTGGCCTCTGGCCGTGGACTTTCGCGCCACCGGAATAATGATTTTCAATCCTGGCTCAAGTTTTCGGCTCAGACTTTGCAGTGCCGACGTGGCCTTTTAGCCTGGAGTCCCTACTTTTGCTAAAGGCCCTGACTGGAACCCAAACCGCAACCTTAAAGGTCGTAGGCTGGCTGTCCAGCAAGGGTTGGGGCGGGGTAGCGCCATACTGCACGTGCTTTCAAGCCGAACACTTGCTCAGCCGTTGTCACAGGTTGAGCTTGCTCGCCATGACTTGGGGAAAAAACGGTGCCAAGGGTGCAGCAACGCCCTACATCGTCTGTCCTCACTGCTCTAGGGCGGGTAAGCAGAGCTGGATTTTCGTAGACAGAGTCCAGCACCACCCCTTTTGCAACCTGTGTGGTAACGCCTGGAAAACACAGGGTGCTCCGGTCACTCAAAGACTGCGCCCGCGGGGTCCCAAGAAGAACAGGGACAGAAGCGCAACCACTGAGAGTGCAACTCAAAGCCCCCAACGGCCTAGGAATCATGAGGGCAACCTCTCCAAAGCCGTCACGACTCTTTGGCAGAAGTTTCCCCCAGAGGTCCAGAAGGAACTGAGCGAGGCAGGTTTCCAAGCAGGCCGGCAGCCGAGTCCGCCTCCAGGCCTCCAGTCTGGAAAAGGCAAAGGGGCAAAGGGTGGGCTTGACGAGCAGGCCGAAGCCTCTAAGAACCTGTGGGATTCCGCGTCTGATGATCAGAAGAAGCTGATGCGCCAAGCTGGCATCCCTGAGCCGGTGGCGTCGGAGCCAACAGACCTTGCGGCCCTTTGCAAGAAGCACTTGGAGTCATTGCCGCCTTCGATCCAGCAAGCCCTTGCAGCACTTGATCCTCCGGCCCCCACGCAGACTCAGCAGATTGAGATTGCAACTCGTCGCTTTAAGCAGAGCACTACGGACTTGCGACAGATGATCCAGCAAACTGCTGCTTTACAGATTCGCATAGACCGAGCCAAAGCAACCTACCAGGAGCTGCTTGAGAAGATGAAGGTTTGCCAATCTGATTTGCAGAGCAAGCAAGCTGAAGTCACGGCTATGCAGTCGGAGTTGGAAGCCACACTCAGTGCTGATGCTTTGGGTCTGGAGGACCCCGCGCGCAAGGACGATCCCTTGGAAGGGCTTCTAGATACGCTTGCCAAAGTTGGGATTGTCCTGACCCAGGAGCAGAAGGAGCTTTACGAGGAGGCCCAGCGCGGTAAGCTTAACGATGGGCAGCAGAATATGGAAGTTGAAGCCACAAACCAGCCTGGTTTGACGGCTCCGACCCGTGCCCCGCTGAGCCAAACTCTGCCAGAACACAAGGGCACTGAGCCGCATGAGCAAGCCAAGCCCAGGTCCAGGAGCCGAGGCCGTAGCACGCAGCAAGGTTAGGGAGTGGGGCTGGGGGTTCAGGTTAGGTCTGTTTTCGAGGAAGGTCCTTTAAGTGGGGACAGTGGGCAACCTGCTTGTGCATTTCAGCCTGCCCTTCTGCTTGATCAAGATGTTTCCTGTGCCCCTGCGTCCAGCTCTCAGCCCTGCGGGTTTTCCGGCGAATCGGTTAAGAGACCCATTTCTTTGTACAGTGATTTGTTTTCATTGGGGGAGTGCCAACCTCAGCAGCCCAAGTCCTTAGAGAAGGTTTCAGGGTATGTTGAGGCTTACTCACAATTTTGCAACACCGACCTTGTATGGGATCAGTTTTGGTTACCTGGTTTTTCTGGTAAGGAAGACTGGGATTCTTTTGGGGATTTGAGTGCCTGGCAGACTGTTACCAAAGGATTACGCCACAGCACCCCGCTGCAGTCCCAAGACACCCAACTCATCACTGGACCCCAATTTTGGCCCCCGTCTTTCTCGACAACTGAGTTTGATGAGGTCCCTGTGACCGGTGCTTCTTCAATCTCTGCTTTTGTGGCCACAACCTCAGCAACGGCATCTCAAGTTGAGGAGTTTCCTCGCTTACAGGCGTCGGGGAGCCACGCCGAGGTTGGGGTCACCCGCAAACGGAATAAAACCAGGCGCAGAGCGAAACAGCCCAAACACATTAGGGTGCCATTCTCTCAGCTTGCCCTTTGTGAGATGCCACCTGAGTTGCCACCGTCGGCAAGCCCACACAGCCAGTGGCGAACACTCGAAGGCCAGGTGTGGGAGGCTGTCCAGAACCCAGGTCTGTTGGGAGCAACTTCGGAGTTGGTTGCCCACCTTCTTGATCAGGTTGAACAGGGCAGCTTAGGTTGGTGGCTGTGCCAAGAGATCTTGGCCCTCCAACGTTCTTTTGACTTGACTTTGCTCCTGCTTGTTGCTCGGGGCTTTGAAGTTTTGCGCAAATCGCAGCCACAGGGGCATAGGCAAATGCGAGTCACATCTTGCAACATCACTTCTTGGAGGCCCGAAGTCAAGCAATGGTTTTCAGCTCAAGGGGATGTTATCTTGATTCAGGAGCACCACCTTTTGGAGTCCCAAGTTGTTGCTGAAATTTCGTCTATGGCTGCCATGGGCTTTGACTCCTTCCTTGTGCCCGCAGCCCCTGGGGAAGGCCGACGGAATAGCTCTAGAGGCGGAGTAGGGGTTTTAGTTAGAGCCCACCTGGGAGCCCGTTTGCGAGGCCAGTATACCAACCAAGGTTGCGGCTACGTGGCGGTGACGCTACGCACACAAGGGGCTGACTTGACAGTAGTTAGCCTGTACCTCCAGTCCTCCTCCGGCTTCGGGTCCCCGGTCAACTCTGACATCCTAGCATCTCTGCGCGCAATTCGTCAATCTGTAAGGGGCCCAATCCTGATAGGTGGAGATTGGAACTCGCCTTTGAAGGAATTGTTGGACACTGCCATTTTTCAAAGTTTGTCCCTTGAACCAATTGGGCCCAACAAAGCCACATGTGGTGACAATGAGCTTGATTTTCTGGCTGTATCACACTGCCTGGAAGGTTTGCTCCGGGTTGATGCCTCCTGGGATGTTCCTTTCAAGCCACATGCAGCAATCCAAGTTGCCCTTAATGTGGGCGCTTTCCAGCTCACCACTCCACAGCTTCCCTCCTTTGTGCTTTCCTTCAGGGAAGAACCGCTTGATTACATGCAGGTTGAGGAGACCCTCGCCTCTTTGCCCGATACCACCTTGTCGGCTGACCCCCTGAGCAATCGACTGGCTTCCATTTCCAGCTCGGTGGAGCACAGTCTTTTGCAAACGTCCCAGGGTATTGGTCGCCAACTCCAAGTTGAATTCCTCCCAGCTGTTCCTCGCATGTCCCAGTTCGCATGGGAAGGCTCTTGCCAGGCTTTTTGGCACCGGGTACAATTTCTGTGCCAGGGAGACCACCCCAAACGTCGAGAGCAATGCCAGGAGTATTTGCCGCAGATCCTGGACCACTGGCAGGGCAACTCGGAGGAGGCTGTTTCCTTTCTTTCTACGCTCCAGGCCTGTCTCTCGGAGCAGGCAGCTGTTCCTGAGCCCGTCCAGCAATTATTGCAGGAGCAATTTCTGCTGGCCTCTAAAGTTCACCAGGATGCCCAGACCAAGTCGTACAGGTCGTGGTTGCAGGGAGCCCAAGAAAAAGGGATGGCTCCCCTTTTCAAGACGATCAAAAAAGGTGAAATCACCACTGCACGTCCCTTTCGGGATCTGTCCGCAGAGGTCCGCGCCCTGGCTAGAACCAAACTATGGCTCCGCACTTGGAAAGGCGTACTTAGAGTTGAGGACCTTCCTCCTCTTCCACACGCAGAGCAACAGGCTCGCGGAAAGCTACGGGAACTGGCTGCTCAGCAGGTCGCTACCCTGAGCCCCATTTCCCCGGAACAGCTGCAACAAAGGTTTTCCAAAGGCAGGGTCACTGCCCCAGGACCGGATGGCTGGAGCAAGTCCCTTCTCAAGAAATTGACTTGGCCAATGCTTCAGGACATCGCTGAATTTTATCAGGAGCTCGAAAGAGGCCTCCGAGTCCCGCAGCAGTTTCTCCTGACACAAGTTTGTATGCTGCCCAAATCGGCTACTGCTGAGAGACCTATCTCTTTAACTCACGTTTTGTGGAGGGACTACTGCAGAGCCAGGTGGTCCCTGATCCAAGAGTGGACGGTCTCCTACCAGGCCCTGGCTCCTTGGGATGCCGCAGTGCCAGGACGAACATCACTAGACATCGGCATCCGCCGTTTGCTGTGGGCCGAAGCCTCCCGAACTCAGTCCAAACACTTTGTAGGACTCTTTCTTGATATCAAAGGCTTCTATGATTGTGTTGTTTGGGCCTCGGTAGTCGACACCGGACTCCTGCTGCAGTTCCCACCTTTGCTTTTGGAGCTTTCCCTTCAAATTTATGGTGGGACACGATTTGTCTCAGCCGAAAATTCAGTTTCGCCGGGAATTATTCCCACAGTTGGGTTGCTTCAGGGTTGCCCTGTTGCGCCGGTGGTTTCGAAACTGGCTTTGTTTGTCCCAATCAGGGACCTTCAGGCTACTGGCCTCACTCACAACATAGACCAGTGGCTGGATGACATTTCGGCTGACGTGGTAGGTTCCACTGCTTCTAACACGGCTCACAAAGCCCTCAAGACATTTCGTATACTGCGAGATTCTCTTGCGGAACGAAATCTTCAGGTTTCCTTGGAGAAAACCAAGTTTCTTTGCTCAGATTCTGCCACCTCTCAAGTTCTTGAGCGTCTGCGTTCGGACCAAGATCCTGGCATTACTCTGTTAGCCAAAGACTTAGGGGTTGACAGCAATGCTGGCAGACGCCGCAGGCTTGCCACCTCTCTTGGCAGGCACAAGAAGGCGCAAGGCCGCCACAAGCGCCTTCGTGCTTTAGGTGTTGATTCGCATCGTTCACGCACTAGGGTTGTGCGCGGATCCATCATGACATGTGCCACCTATGGCCATCAGGCACAGGGTGTTAGCCCCAAACGGTTGAAATGGCACCGCGCTGTGCTGGCTGGTAGCTTAGGACGCCAACATCTTGGAGGAACCCTGACCGTCTTGGAGATGTTCTCCCACAGATTTCCGGATCCCCGAGAGCAGATCATTTGTGAGCATTTGCAAGTCTTCCTTCGTATTCTGGGCCGTTCTCCTTCCATTTGGGCGGAAGTTCAAAGGTCCTGGCCCTTGGTCAAATCCAGGTTGGAGGCTTCGCCTCACCCTTGGAAAATCGTTGCCGGACCCATTTCGGCCATGATTCAGTATGCCAGGGACATGGGATGGGATGTCCAGTCCCCGGAAGTCTGGCATATTGATGGCCACCCCTGGCCCGTTGACTTCAGCCCCTTTCTTTTTCAGGAGCTGCGGCGCAAGATTCGGTCTACCATCAAGGGCGAAAGATTGCGAGCCATCTCTTGCCAACATGGCGGTCAAGGAGCTCAGGATGGTGTAGATTTTACAATTCATCGCCGCATTGCTTTAAAGAAGACCAAACGTCTGACCTTCTACCGGTCAATCTGGCAAGGAGCAGTTGTGCATGCGGGAAGTGGTGGCCACCCCAAGTGCCCTTACTGCAAGGATCGGGGCATTGAGTCAGACAACACACTACAACGTGTGCTGTGGGACTGCCCTAGATGGGCTAGACAGCCAAAGCTTCCCCGGCATCTTGAACAAATGCGTCAGTCCCATCCTGCGCCCTGCCTTTGGTTGCGAGCCCTTCCCCCTCTTGCCTACGTCTCCTCGCCACTTCAGAACGCTGAGGATAGGTATGAGGGCACCTGGCCGTCACAGACCTGGGACTCGGATTTTGTCATTGGCACCGATGCCAGTGGTGGTAAATTCTCTTCCGATCCCAGATTGAGGACCATTGGATGGGCTGTGATTCTAGCACGTAAAACGGGCCAAAGCATCACAGTCATCGCAACTGCGAGCGGGGTTTTGCCTCGGCCGGCCACGGTTCTAGATGGGGAGGTCCATGCCATTGTCAAGGCCCATGAGCTTTGCCCGGGCCTGACGGATCTTACTACAGATTCTCGGGTAGCTTGCAAGCAGGCCGCAGCTAAGGCGGTTACATCCAAGCATTCCATGTTTTGGAAACCCCAATGGCAGAGCATCTCCCCACAACACCTTCATTGGGTCAAGGCCCACTTGGATGTAGGAAAATTTGCTGAAAAGTTTGGAAAAGATGAGGTTTGGCGTTGGCATTTGAATCAGGAAGCTGACCAGCTTGCCGGGTCCAGGGCTGACCAAGCTTTGCACCCTGATGCCAGAAAGCAAGTCCGGCAAGTTGACACGCTGGTTTCCACCCTTTCCCAGCTACTTAGTCAGAGGGCGGAGATTTTGATTACTACGCAGGATAAGAAGACTATTTTCTGCAAGCGCCAGCCAAAACCTCCAACCCTTAACAAAAGGCAGCAGATTGAGCAACTCGTCAGCCAAACCGTATCTCCGCAGGGACACCAGTGGGAAATTCGGAGTCAGCACCCGACGAACCTCACAGCCATGTGTGGGAAATGTGGCCTTTACCTGCAGCAAGTGGACCCTCCGTCACTGTTCCAGCAGGTCCTTGCACAGCCGTGCCTAGGAGGGGAAGGTCGTCCCCCGGAGCACCTGGCCTGTCACTCCTCCCATCAGCTTGTTTCCATTGGCAAAGCTTGGCAGTGTAAAGTGTGTGAAGGCATTTTGCCAGCGCGGGCAAAGAAAGTCCCGGGGCTCCTCCAGTCCCTGTGTGTGACCCGTAAACACACTAACAAACTGACTAAGTTCACCAAGAGTCTGTTAAGTGGTGTAGGGGTTCCGGAGTCACTACCTGCTTCCAAGAAGGCTAGCAAGCTTTCTAAGGAGACCCTCCCAAAAGCCCGAAACCTTAGCAACTTCTTTGCAACACCACTTAACAGGGTTGAGGCCACTCCCCTGCAAACCCTCACTTCCGACGACCCTCCCTTGCAGAACATGGTCAGGATTGAGCCTCCCTCTCCTGCTGTCCGCGATCACCGGGATTCTTGTAGCCCGGAGCTTGGAGACTTAAGGGCTGCTGGCTCCATTGTTCGCAAGGTGAAGTTCCAAAATCCATCCAATCATTGTTATACCAATTCTTTGGTGGTTGGTTTCTTTTGGATTGATCTGCTCCTTTATGCCTCCAGCCCCTTTGCTGGATCCCCCATCCAGGGCATTCTGCGATGGTTGAAAGATCAACGCAAAGTCGAGCTGTGGCAGTCCCTGGTTTGGAAGAGATTAGTTGCAGGCCAGGGTCGATGGGAATCCCCAAACAGCCAGCATGATGTTTGTCAACTTCTCATGCACCTTTCTTCGGGGTTTCCCCGTGACCTCTCTTGCGTTTCATGGAGAGCTCGTGCTCCCAATGCACCTCACCACGAGGGTAACTTTTTCCCACTTCCTCTTCACCTCCCGGAGCACGAAGTCTCTATGAGGGAACTCCTGGCAAGTTGGCAACAAGGTGGAGAAGTGAAAATCCTCACTCACCCGCCTTTGATTGCATTGCAGCTTTTGAGGTTTGTTGGGGACGGGGGGGGTTTTCGGAGGCTCGAGAACCCAGTTGGTTTTGAGGATCCTTGTGTGCTTGAGGGATTGGATGGGGAACTTCTTCGTTACTACCCCAAGGCCGTGGTCTCGCATTTTGGCAACTCCCCGACCTCTGGACATTATCGTACATTACTTCTCCCCTCCAAGCTTATTACTGATGATGGGGTAGGTGCTGTTTGCGCCAAGCCTGCAGATGTAGCCTGGTCTAAGTGCTACTCGTACCTGGTTTTGCTAACCCTCCATGTCTGAGCCTTCTCGCAGCTTTTGGCTCCAAGATGGGTAAAGGAAAAGGGAAGAACAAGCCAGGGAAGGGGCAGAATGCCCCTTTCGAGGACCCGGTAACGGAACAGCGGTACCAGGCCCTCTTGCAGCATCGTTTTAGTGAGGGCAAACCTGCTATTTCGAGATCAAGGTACTCCAGGCAAAGCCAGCATTCAGGTACCGACCGGGAACCTCCGGCTTCTGGTCCCAACTTGTCAAGGTCGGTGGAGGCCCCTATCACGAGGCCAAAAGCCGCACCCAAGACGGGGGTAGCCCGAACCCCACCACCACCACCGCCAAAGCGGCAACGCACAGAGGCCCAGGCTGAGGAGGCCTCGCCAAGAGCCTCCGGTTCCAATCTGCAGGCTGAGGTGCCCTCGCCTTCCAATGCTGATGAACCAAGCCTAGCCTCCACAACCCAGGTTGAGCAGGTCTCGCCTGCACCAACCTCTGCTTTGGGGCCTGAGCAGGATGAGGTGCTGACCTCTCCTAAGCAGGAACCTGCCCAGAGTTCTCAGATTGAGGTTCCTTCACCGGCAACCAAGCCGGATACAGATGCTGGTGATCCAGGCCCGGCCGCCACAACCCAGGTTGAGAAGGTCTCGCCTGAACCGGCCTCTCCCTTGAAACCTGAGCAGGAAGAGGTACTGACCTCTCCTAAGCAGGAGCCTGCCCAAAGCTCCCAGGTTGAGGTTACTTCACCGGCGCCCAAGCCGGATACAGAATGCCCGGCTTCCAAAACACAGGTTGAGAAGATCTCACCTGAGCCAGCCTCTTCTTTGGTGCCTGAGCAGGTTGAGGAACCCTCACCTCACCCAGATCCTGTCCCCAGTGCCCAGGTTGAGGCAAACTCACCGGCCACCACCGAAGCTCCATCCCCAGCGCAGTCCCATTCAGGCCCAGATCCGGGAATCAAGGGCGAGGACATCAGAGGGGAACCAGATCCGGAGGTTCCCTTGGAGCTTCTTTTCAAGCAGCCCCTGAAGATCCCGAGATCCCTCCGAGGCGTGTCCCTAAACAAAAAAGGCACGTCTGGCACGCCTTGGACTACTTACACTCCGGCGGAGCTGGAGGACGAGCTTGGAGGGGTATGGGCCGTATTGGGGGTAGGTGGCAGTCGTGTCACCTTGGAGCCCCCGGCTCAATGGGGACTTGGAGCCGAAGTTCAGGTCCTCAAGCTGGGGCTCGCCGAGGCCATGGACCAGGAGCAGATTTTTCTGGAGGGATTATCCAGAGATTTCACCTTTATTCCTCGACCGGGGTCCTCTGGTGAAGTCCTGCTCACCTTGTCAGAGAATGGCCATGGCCGGGGTTTTTCCCTTCGTGCCCGCGCGGTTTTCTACAGGCGGGTCATCCCTGTGGCTTCTCCGCAGGGAAGGCTTAGGACACTTGATGTCCCGGACCTCCTGGCCTTGTTAAGTGTGGTCGCGTTTTTGTGTGCCTGCCATATCCGCTTGTCGGATCTTGGGGAGCACAACGTAGGTTGGGCCCTCCCGACCTTGGCGCGCACACGCGCCGAGAACATGGCGCTCCAAAGTGCAAAGCTGCGCTCGGCCGACTACGTGCAGGTTTGTTTGTACGACGGGGGCCGCTGGAGAGAAGCGCAGCACAAGCACTGGCCTGGAAAGGCGGCAACCAAGGGGCTCCTTGGCCTATGTGCCAAACATGAAATGTTTGGGCCATGGGTGGAAGAACAAATCCATCTCTATGGCTCCCCCGAGGTTTTGGCCAAGGTCTTCCTCCACCGCCTCCAGGACTTCCCGCACCACTTCGAGGGTTTAAAGGACTCGGGGTTCTTAACCTACCTCCCTTTGTGCTACAGGGTTGGTATGGTCATTCCCCTGAGCAACCCTTGGAGCAATCCGGATGATACAACCTGGCAGCTCGTTCCGATCCCAAGTTTGGACACCCCAACAAGTTGAGAAACCCCTTGAAGGGTCTTAAGGTGAGGTGACTCCCTTAAGCTTGCAAGCCGCTCCAGGGTGAGGAGACTCCCCTTTCCAGCTTTAATTCAACGAGCCAATTTGGTCACAAGCCTAAGTCTGCTCAAGGTGAGGTTACTCCCTTGCTCTACAAGCCAACAACGTGAGGAGACTCCGTGGACTTGGAGAAGCTACAAGGTTGAGATACCTCCCTTGCACCCTTTTGTTGCCGCCTAGCTCAAAGTGAGGAGACTCCTTGGAAGGTAGGCTGAGGGCAACCGCAGTAGGCAGGTGAGCTCGACCAGTCTGTGCCGAGGGTGCTGTTTAAGGACATCACCTGATGTCAGACTGGTCTAGAGAAACTCGCCGCTCCCAAAGTGGACTAGGCTCAGAACTCAGGGTGAGGTGACTCCCCTCAAACTTCGTCTCACCCTGACTCGAACTGGGCTCAGCCCAGCGGACCGACCGCTCGAGCGTGATTTTCAATCCTATAATGGTGCCCCTGTGTCTCGCCAAGGTCAGGAACACTTTCTGTTTTCTCCTTTGTGAGTTTTAGAGAACCTTAGGTGTAGTTGTGAACGGTAGGAGTAGGGAAAAGTTGTCTGTCTGTCGGTCGCTGCGCTCACGCTTCCTGTCTCACCTTGCGGTGAAAGTGATCATTACCAGAAGCGTGTCCAACCGGAGTTTTCCTCACGAGTTTTCACGAAGAATGGTGTTTCCCTGAACTTTCCTGAAGCATGATGAACATCAGAGTGTTTTCAGTTTGTTTGCTGTGAGAACGGACTTCTAGACGAAGTCCGGGGAACACCTGGGCCGTGTAGCAGAGTTGCCAGTGCAGAGAAGCCGTTAGGAGTCCTTAGGACTTACCTCGGAAGTGAGTGTGCTGAAGTCTCTGTCTGCGCCCCGTTTCACTTTGGCTCAAGACTTGCACTGCGTGACAAGCGCGTGGTGAACAGTTGGTTGCGACGAAAGGTGTAAAAGTGCTGTTAGCTTTCACTGCTGTAGCCTTGCGTGACGTAGTCAGTCAGTCGGCTTGCACCTCCTTTTACTAAACCTAGAAGTGTGCCTCAAGGCGCGTTTGGGTTTTAACGGGAACTATCAATTCCACAAAGACTGCCAGGAGCTGCCCTTAACGAAACTCTAACCGCAGAAGACAACTCTCAGAGGGAGGCCGGTTACTGCTTTGGCGCTGAGAGAACCAGCCAGTGTTCTGCGATGGTGTAAATTGGGACACGATAAGCCAAGCACGTATGTGCCAAAGCTGAGACAGTTTTCCACCTTCAGCACAACCGGCAGCGCCTGGGCGAAGCGTCGGGTGGTGTCCTGGTGCGACATCCGCCGGTTCTCCTGCCCAGTATCCTCAAGCGCAGCGCCCTGGCTGTAGACATGAAAGTGCAGAAAATCTACAACACGCTCGAGCGAGAGCTCACCGAGAGACGTTTGCACCGGTGCAGGCAAAGGTAGGTTGACCGACTTGTTCTCTTCATAGCATCTAAGCCTGACTTCCTGAATGATCCAGGAACGCAGCGCTGCAACACAGTGTGGCAGGGAGGCTGCTGTGACGGTGCGGACTGCCTCGAGGAGGTGTTGCGGCAGGGAGTCCACGGTGTCCAGCCGCTTGAGCGACTCCTTGGTGACGCGGTGAGGGAAGAGGGCAGCCATAACCTTGCCAATCCCACTATCTACGAGTCTCCGACTACGGTAGAAGTGAAGAGAGTGGAAGGTCCACTCCAGTTCTTTCTCCAGGCTACGCAAGAGAAGGAAAGAACGGCGGCAGTAACATCTCTGGGCCGGCAGGGGCGGAGCTAGTGGTGGTGCTAGTAAGGCAGCTGCAAGACCGTCTCCAGGCGCCCAAGCAGTGACAACATCTCCGTATATTGTGCCTGGGCACTAAAGAGCGGAGTACGGACGTTCATTCTTATCTTTCACCGCGCGGAAAAAGTAAGAAGGCACCCTTTCAAAGATGCCTTTTTTAAAAGTCCTTTCTAAACAGTGTCGAAAAAAGGGTGCTTTCAAGAGTGCGTTTGAAGACCCTTTTCAAAGGACTTGGAATGGAAAAAAGTCTTTAAAATCTGTCACTTCTGCACGCTCGCCTCTGGCGTCTGCTTAGGTCCGTGTCTTTTCTCAACTGGTTGCAAGGTTGCAATTAGTAAGCGCGAGAACGCTGCTTCTCTTACGGCCTCGTGTGGGCTCTGCTTTGTCGTAGGTCGTCGTCACTGCCTGGCATTGGTCGCGTCACCATCGGTATATGTTGCGGTTAGTAAGAGCGAAAACGCCGCTTCCGTCGTCCGACCATGGACTTTGGACTTGTGGATTTGGGTGTGCACGATCGTGACGGGGCAAAACATTGTCCGTTGTCTCGGCAACCGGAGCCTGGTCTTGGCTCCACCTGTTGTTTTGGGCAGCTCTGAGCGACGGCTCTTTGTTGCTTCTGACCGGTCGCTGAGACTCCGTAGTTTGTGCTGAACGGCTAACACCGGCAAAGCTTGTGCGCCGCAGCCCTTGGTAGAGCTTCGCTTTTCTGTTTTACCGCTTTGTTGTAGTTTGTTGCTTGGTTTGTAGTTTTGCTTGTTTGTAGGGACCGAGTGCTACAGCCGTAGTCGACGAGGCCCAGTCAAGCCAAAAAGAAAAAAAGTCTTTAAAAGGCTTCCTTTGCAAGGATCTCTTCAAAAACACCCTTTGAAAGCCCTTTCAAAAAGAATTGTCTTGGAACAGAGTCTTTCAGCGATGCTCTTTCAAAGAGTGCCTTTCAAAGTTCTTTCCAAAGGATGTCGGAAAAAGAGTACCTTTCAAGAGTGTCTTTTTGAAGGTGCTCTTTCAAAAGGCGTCTTGGAAAAGGAGTCTTTGAAAGCTTCCTTTGCAAGAGATCCTTAGACACTCTTTGAAAGCCTTTCAAAAGAAGTGTCTTGGAACAGGGTGTCTGATGTCCTTTCAAAGGGTGCCTTTCAAAGGTTCTTTCCAAAGGGTGCGGAAAAAGGACACCTTTCATCAAGTATCTTGGAAAGGAGTCTTTGGAAGGCTTTCTTTGCAAGGAATCCCTTAAAGAAACTTTTGAAAGGCCAAAAAAAGAAGCGTCTGGGAACAGTGTCTTTCAGAGATGTCCTTTCAAAGTGCCTTTTAAAGGTTCTTTCCAAAGGATGTCGGAAAAGAGTGCTTTCAAGAGTGCCTTTTTGAAGGTGCTCAAAGGACGTCTTGGAAAGGAGTCTTTGGAAGGCTCCTTTGCAAGGGATCCCTTTAAAGAAACTCTTTTGAAAGGTCAAAAGAAGTGTCGGAACAGAGTCTTTCAGGGATGCCCTTTCAAAGTGCCTTTCAAAGGTTCTTTCCAAAGGGTGTCGGAAAAGAATGCCTTTCAAGAGTGCCTTTTGAAGGTACTTTTCAAAGAACGTTTTGGAAAGAAGTCTTTGAAAGGCTTCCTTTGTAAGAGCTCTTAAGCTCGTAGTCTGAGACGTGTACAGTCATCTTTGCTCCTGCAGGGGATGGGCGGACACGGCTGCCACCCGTTCAAATCCGTTGCTGGAAGGAGGGCCCAAATTTGCCAGCGTAAGGCGTGAAGCTTGGCCGTGTTGTGCGCTGGAAAGGGAGACCTCGCCTGCTAAGAGCTCTGCCGTCCGACGCTCCTGGGGTCTGGAACGCGGCAGTGTCACCAGAAGCAGAAGTGGAACAACCTCCGCGGCCCACTCCGCCAATACCTCGGAGTCAGTCCAAAGCGGCCGCAGAGTTGCGAGTTCCCAATGGTGCTTCCGCCTCCTTTGCCATCACAGTGTCCAGAAAGGCCTGCCAAGACCCTGGAAAATGACAACTTCCGTATGAAGTCGGCCTGGCTTCTAAGCAAAGATAGAGAACTCTCGTGTACCGGCAGAAGCTCTTATTGCTCTTTCCGCTTACGAACATCCACTGGGTCTGCCACAGCCCTTTCTCTCGATTTAGGTCCCGGCCTGCTGAAGAGTGCACTGTGGCACCTTCATGCCGCTGCTACCTCCGATGGATGGGATCTCCAAGCAGTTGTGGCTTACTGGACACGTGGGCCACAAAAGAAGGAATTTACTTTCCAGCCCGCTTCCTTCTTCACCGGTTGGTCGCCCGGAAGGAGAATTAGGGGCAGAAGCTGCCGGGTGGCAAGCGTCCCTGGGTCAGGTTGGGGCATCCCTGGGCGCAGGAAAGCTGGAAGGCTGCGGCAGATAAGTTCCTTAGGGAAGGGGGCCTTGGACCTGGCTTCCAATTCCCATGTATATCCACCGATCTAATGCCACATCTGCATGGCTCCGACCCGGATACTCACCAATACTCATTTAAAAAGGTGATGGAAATCTATCATGAGAAAAATTACCAGCTGCTCTATCTCTTGAGGGAGAGTCATTTTCCTTCGAGCGGTCGTGACATGCAGCGCCTTCTCGACAGCTGGCCGCGCTCAGCGGCGGCTGGCTCATCTAGTTGACAGTCTGTCTTCATCAGCCGCTGTTGTGACCGACGACATACGTCGTTGTGTCGGTTTCTCTCCCTCAGCAATTGGGTTTTACACGGCTTCAGCGTTGCTTAGCCGAGGTTGGGCTCAAGCTGAGTGGGCGGGCAGGCCCTCGCCACCATGTTGATGCACCCCCCGTTCGGATGCTGGCCACGCTTGCCCGTGAGCTTGGGAATTGGATCTGGGTGCTCTGGTTGTGACCGAACAAATGGGGTTAGGCGGTTCATCTCTGTGATCGCTTTCCCCCTGTGGACGCGTTGCAACTGACGACATACGTCGTTGAGTTTATTTTCACCCTCCATGCCACCCCTGCTCCCGATACCAAGTTGATGCACCATCACCTGAGCTCTGATCTGGGCTCTGGTTCGAAACGGGCGATACACAGGGGCTGCTGAGGCTTCGTTGCTTGGACCACGGCTTGCGTGGCCCTGGCCGTTGGGATGTCCACGGTGTCCTTCTTGAGGGGGGCGGTCCGCTGGGCGTGAGTGCAGTGCCATTCTGATGGTCCTCGAGCCACGCCACTCCCTGCACGACGTTGTCCGTGTGGGTTGCTACCAGCCTTCATCCCTGAGGGCGCCGGGAAAGGCACGGCTGGGCTGTGGGCTTGCCTTGCTGGCGGGCTTGGTGGCCACCTCATTGGGGCTTGGATGTCGCCATTCCGTACTGCGGACAGTGACGCACCGCAACGTCCTGTTCCTGCCGGTTTACATTCACGCGCCTTCAGCCACATGCGTGCCGTGTGCCCCTAAGCTTCGCCGCCTGCCTGCGACATACGTCGCTCGCCCCTTCACCTGTCCATCGTGTTAGTTCCCACCTCCGAGTGGTGTCTTCACTTGCTGCCATGGCCGCCACATCGGTTTGACGCTGCTGTGGAAGCGTGTGATCTGCACGTCAATGCCCGCCTTGGCGATCCCTGCTTGTCTTTGCGGCGGACCCAGTGTTCCAGCTCACGGCTAGGCACATTGATTTGATTCTGCTGGCGGCGGCGGAATGCGCTAGCGTGCCGTGGTGGAGCAACTTTGTCACTGGCAGGACGCCGGCATTATGACCGTGAGGGTGTGGCCCACGCAGGTTGCCAGTGTCGCATCAGGGCGGCGCCTTGGCGCTTGGCACGCCGAGGGTCGATTGGGTTTGTCCCCTTGAGGTGTGTGTCCAATGACGCCGGTTTCAGGAGCGGGTTGCTTGCCTGCGGCACTGTCGCACTCCTTATCTGGAAGCCGCCCACGCATGCAGTGGGCCTTGGACTTTTGGATTTTGGTGTGCACGATGGTGACGGAACAAAACACAGGGGTTGTCCGTTGTCTGGCGAGACTAGAACGGCAACCGGAGCCTGGTCTTGGCTCCACCTGTTGTTTTGGGCAGCTCTGAGCGACGGCTCTTTGTTGCTCCTGACCGGTCGCTGAGGCTCCGTAGTTTGTGCTGAACGGCTAACACCGGCAAAGCCTGTGCGCCGCAGCCATTTGTAGAGCTTCGCTTTGCTGTTTCACCGCTTTGTTGTAGTTTGTTGCTTGGTTTGTAGTTTCGCATGTTTGTAGGGACCGAGTGCTACAGCCGTAGTCGACGAGGCCCAGTCAAGCCAAAAAAAGCCCTGCCGTTCTGCCCTACTCGCTGGATGCCTGCAGATGGGCCCTCTCGCGGCACCGAGGTTCCTCCTCCTGTCCCGGGTCCTTCTCTTCACAAGTCTCTGTGTGGCATGGACTTAGCCGCTCTGCCGAGGTGCCGACGATGGGCTTTGAATTGGCTACGGCTTGTTCTTCGCCTTTGCCAGTGGACTTCGAAGAAAGCTTGTGATCTCTATTCCAGCGTCCCGGCCTTGCTTTACCGCCCTCCTTCCATGGACTTTGACGCCTGGAGACCTTGCAAGACGCGAGTTCAGGTCTGCCCGACCTCTTCCTGAGGGCAGGCCCGTTGAGAGGTCAACTCAAAGCCTGCGCGACACCTTTTGGAATGGTTTTCTGAAGTGGCTGCGTGACCAGGCCATCCCTGAGGACCACTTTGAAGGCTGCTGTTATGACGACATTAACGCGGTGAATGCCCTGATGGCTCGCTATGGAAGGGCCCTATATGAGGGGGGCCGGCCTTACAACCATTATTCTGAGACTGTGAACGCTTTGTCGGGAAAGCACCGAAACATACGGCGGTTGCTGCAACCTGCTTGGGATGTTGCTTTTTAGTGGCTGCGCCTCGAACCTCACGTACATCATCAAGCTATGCCATGGCAGGTCCTTTTATCACTGATAACTGTGGCCTTGGCCTGGGGCTGGCTTGATGTGGCAGGCTTGCTGGCCTTGGCTTGGGGGGGCCTGGCTAGAATTGGCGAGATTTTTGCGGCGTACAGGCGGGACCTTGTGCTACCAGGGGACGTTCAAGGCACCATCGACTACATCCTCCTGGCTGTTCGGGAACCGAAGACTCGGCACACTGCTGCTAGGCACCAAGCTCTTCGAGTGGACCAGCCTCAGCTTATGAGAGTGGTCGAGTTGGCTTTCATGAAGCGTCATCGGCATCAAAAGCTTTGGCTGTATGCCCCGGGCACTTTTCGCCAAAGGTTTGCCAAGCTTATTGATGCCTTTGACCTCAACAGCTTCAAAGACCGCAACATCCGTCCTCTCGACCTTGGGTCGATGAGGGCGGGTGGGGCCACCTGGCTCCTCCATGTGACTGAGAATGGGGACTTTGTCAGAAGAAGAGGAAGGTGGCTAAATGCCAAAATCATGGAAATATATATATATATATATATATATATATATATTCAGGAGGTTTCGTCAGCTCTTTTCTGTCAAAGCTTCAGGACCACGTGTCGGACAAGGTGCTGGCGGTCATGCGCCTTTTCCCTCTTATGCTGGAGCAGGCAGAGAGTTATGTGCAATATGGTTTTCCTCCCATTACGTGGTTCTCTTTGCTTACTGTTGGAGCGGCTTCGAGCCCGGGATAGATGGGTAAGATGGGTGGAGGCAAAGGCATGCGCACAGCGCACTGTGACAATCTGGAGGAGCAGGTTGAAAAAGTGCGACGACCTAAAGAGTACAGTGACTGAAGCCTTAGATAACCGGCATCTTTTGGCAATCACATGCGACTGTGCGCAAACAGATTCCTACTGCTGCTTTCCACCTGCAGCCACTAACTCTCGCCCAAACGCATTCAATCATTTCCTCAATTCACAAGGCTCACTCATGGAAACTTGGGAGCCCACCTACAGGGTTCCCCGGAGCTCCGGGATTCTCTGCTTGCGTTTCCTCTGATCCACTGATGAACCTTCGGCTTGATCCGTCCCAGGCTTACGAATCACGGTGGAAAAATTGTGATGGAATTGCGCATAATCCGCGTTGCAGATCCGGATGCCGTAGCCAAGAAGTTTCCAGCAGCTGTCATCAAACACCCTCCGAAAAGCCAAGACACACGACATTTCAAACGTAAGGCTTCAGCCCTACAATCGGCTTCGGCTCACATGAGCTGCAGCCCAGCTTGAGCATCATGCAGCATCGCAAGATGGATACGTATATATCACGAAGTTTTGATATATATATATATGTATACATGCAAAACATGTTAAATGCAGTATTGGTGAGTGTCGATGCGTAGGGCTCGCCATGGCGATCGATGAGTCCGAACGACAGGCTTTCCAGAATGACGGGTTCTTGCTGGTGGAGCTTCGGCAGCATTTTTAGCTCTTCGGCTGAAGGACACGCGCACTCTTAAGCTGGGGGCATCGTTTCCTGTTTAGAGACATAGCGGGTAGTGGGGACAATTTGGGTTGTGATAGGCCAGAAGGCATTGTTTGGATTCTGATGGTCTTGAAAACAATGGCCCCTCTATGCAGTATGACCCCTACACCTGTGGCCTCGAGACCAGAAACCCTCAGCACTCAAATTGTCAGTTAGATATGATGATTCATAATTCTCAGAAGAAAGGTTTAGATTTAATGATTGCTTGGAAAAGTCACGAAATGGATACGAGTTCTGACTTCCATGACACTGTGACTCCATTGTGCCCTCAAATCTCAACCCCTGACCCATCCTTTTAAAGCCTACTCTCAACCGTAAAGAAGAAACTTGAAATCCCAAACTTAAACCGAACCCCAAAGCCAAATTTCCTCATCTTAGGAACAAGGGAATCTGCAGTGTTTCAGTGCTTAGGAATTGGCACCCGCAGATGCCTGGAGAGTGCGACTACACATGTAGAGGATTTAGAGTCGTGTGCGGTTTGGGTTTTTCGCTAGCCCCAGGCTCCATATTCGGATTTACTTGGATTCGGGGTTACCCAATAGCAAGTTTTTTTTCGGGCTTTTGTATTTTTCTGCATATTGTGAATGAGGACAACCTCCAAAGCTTTTGGCGAGAAGGGCACCTTACCTTAAAGCCCAAACCCGAAACTCGAATCGTGGAAGCCTAAATCCAAAACGCTTCAACCCTAAGCCTGAAAATCCCACAACCAAAGGCGTTAACCCCCTCAAGAGCCAGCCACGCTTTGTGCAGCATGTAATGCAGGGAGCACCGGCTGCAGCCCATCTTTTGGTGCTCAACAGGGTGCCTAGCATCTCAACGCACTCCAGAAAATGTGTGGAGCTCGGCCTCACTTGCAGGAATAGTTCCCGAGCCTGGAGAGCCGTAGCAGTTGTGATTCGAAGGAGAGGTTGCACCGCACACAAGGTGTTGTGATTCTCTCCCATCTTGCCTTGACAACGGTGCACGTAGCTTGCAGGGCACAACGACGTGCAATGTGCAGTCGGCTCCAAGATCCTGCCACTCCCTCAGCCTTGACATTGCACGTCATCCTGCGTGTTTAGCATCGCGTTGTCGTGTGACGCGAAAGCGGTAGCCTTAGCCGCGGCTGTATCAAGCGTCCTGGCCAGCAGCGTTGTCGTGCTTGGAGCCATGGTCACGGAGACCGCCATCATGCCAGCAGCTCGCGAGCCGCTGTGTCTTCAATTGCTGCGAGATGCGGACCGCCCACCGCTGGAGCGGTTGGATGCGGAGATGGAGCAGACTTCAGAGTGGGCGCAGCTGCGGGAGATTCTGCGGCAGCGGAGCCCGTGGGTGCGAGACACCATCTGTGGCCTTCTTAATAACGAGATGTCGCGCTCTTTCCAAAACATAGTTGGGCAGCTGCAAGCCTTCCGAGACGTGATGTCGGAGATGCAGGAAACTATGGACTCTGAGGATGCCGGAGCCCTCAAGCACTTACTCAAAGACATGCAGCCCTCGAACATGGCAGCCCTGCAGAGAGAAGCCGATGGCATCGACAAGGACGTCAACGCTGTCAGGTCTCATCTGGAAAGAGGCGACTTCCCTGGCCTCCAAAGCTTAGCAGAGCGCATTGCGAACAAGGCCAAGCGGTTCAGAGACAAGTATGCAGAGCTGCGCCCCAAGTTGGACCGGCTGCAGACGAAGATCCGAGAGATTGCTGACAGGTGTGCAGAAGCAGCACTTGGAGCCGACGGCTTGATCCAAGAAACCGAGAAGAGGCGTGACTCCTGGTTCTCCCTGCTAAGCCGGATCAACTGCGTACTTGCTGCAGGTGGTCTGATTGTCTTGGCTGGAGCTGGGGGTACGGCTTTGGTCGCCGGAAGCATGCTAGCAGCGAAGACATCAGCACTAGGAACTGCAACCAGCACCCTTGCAGCAGCCAAGACAACTGCACTTGCCAAAGGAGCACTTGCGTCGGAGAAGCTGGCAGCTGCGGGAGTCGCCAAAGCGAGCGCTGCAACCCTGGCGGCGGAAGCACAGCAAGCTGCGGCAGCCGCAGCTACCGCAGCTGACGTTGCGGCCAAGGCAACGGCAGCCGCAGATGCCGCAGCTGCGGTTGCTGCTACGAGTGCGGCTACGGGTGCGGCTACGGGTGCGGCTGCAGGTGCGGCCACGGGTGCGGCTGGTGTAGGCCTGGCTTCTGCTGCCGGTGCTGGTGCTGCGGCTGCAGCAGCAAGCGCCGCAACACCTGCTGCCACTTTCCTGGGCTCCGAGGTTCTTGGCAGCCTGGCTGTTTCGGCCGGGTTGATGGCATCGCCCGCAGCCCCAGTAGGAGTGGTACTCGGCGCAGGAGCTGCGGCAGCTGCTGGCGTTGGGGCGCTATGGTCATGGGCTACACTGCACTCTGCATCCACTGCAAGCGCTGCAGCATCTGCAGCAAGCACAGCGCAATCAGCAGCATATGCAGCAAGCACAGCGACATATGCAGCAAGCACAGGGCAAGCAGCCGCACAGGCAGCAAGTGCAGCGACTGCGGCCACCGCTGCTGCAAATGCTGCGGCCGCTGCCGCGACAGCTGCAACCACAGCGGCTTCAACAGCCACAACTGCCTCCACAGCCGCCGCAGCTCAGGTTGCAAGCGCTACACATGCAGTGACTTCTTTGCAAGTTACGGTAGCTTCACTGTCCTCCGTTGTTGGGGCGGCATCGCCGTTTATCTTCGGCTCTGCTGGCATCTTAGCATTGGCTTTGCTTGGATACGTTGGCCGTGACCTCGTGAAGAAACTGTTGAAAAGGCTGTGGGCCGCAGAGATCAAACAGCATAAGAAGTCGAAGTCAGAGTTCAGACGAATGGAGCAGATGCTGCGTGAGACTGCGGGGAAACTGGTTACCGTCTGCGAGAAGAACGAAGCCCTGGAATCTTGTTTGGACATGGTCGTGCAGGTCGCAGAGGAGCTCGCCGGCACGGCAGAGGATGCGAAACAAGTTGACGACCCGGAGGAGTTGAATGCTGAGACGCTTAAGATGCATGAGCAGGTCGCAAGGCTTTGTGCAACTTATGCAGAACTTCCTCGGGCATTCGAGCAGCTTCACGTGGCTGTTCTCGACCTGGCCCCCTCTGTTCCAGGAGCTCTTGCGATCCACGTCCGGCCAACTACTCTTGCGATCCAGAATGATGTCGTCCAACCAATTGCTCTTGCGGCGGAGCATGATCTCCAGCCGACTTCTCTTGCGATGCAGAACGGTGTCGCCCACATCCCAGAAGTTGACCAGCGGGCATTGCCCCATTCGGATGGGGATTGGATCCTCATCGAATCTCCACCTTTGGTCCGGGCAGCGTCACCCTCTACTCATGTTGAGTTTCAACCCAATGGTGATTGTTTGCCGCTCAACACATACCTGCTGGTGCCAGTCGAACGAGCCGCGAGTCTTGGAGTCTTGCTCGCGGCAGGACCTTGTGGAAATTGCACATGTCAGGTGATCTCTCAAGGGCAAGCTGTGCGGCTTATGTCACACTTTTCTGCTGGTGGCGAGCACCGCCTGACGGCCGGGCATCCTTTGCGGGTGCAGAGGTCGGGCTCTTGGATCCATGAGCGTGCATCTCTCCTGCAGCAGGGTGATGTCGTGTTCACCACCTCTGGCGGCCAGGTGATCGAGTCCGTCACCAGCCAGATAAGCACTGAGGAGGTCTTCTCGCTGAACATTCAACAAAATCAGGAGGTGTTTGTGTTCACCATCGATCCTGGAAATGATGGCCGAATCAGTCTGAACAGCGTGGCCGTCCTCAGCAGCGCTGCGCAGGAGCCAAACCGCAGAAGCTCCTCCGCCCCACCCCAGTTGAGGAATAACTTGCCTTCCCGTGGCTCCTGGTTCTGCAAGGGCACCGCTCGCTGCAGCAACATCTGCAGAAGCTTTTTGAGGGGGAGGTGCTCCGAGGGCCGGGAATGCAAGTACTGCCACCTGCCCCATAGCGAGGAGTCCAAGCGGGCACCAAGGGGCCAACAGTCTGAGGCGCGCAGCAGTCGCAGCGCTTGAGACAGATTGACGAAGAGTCTGGGCTCGATTCTGAAAGCGAGATGCCTTGCTGTTGCATGCCCTTCTGATAGCCTCATTATCTACAGTAGTTTTGTTTGTGCCAAGCCTGCATCTCACACGGGCTGCTTCTGGCTTGCAGTATGCTAAGAGGTGTGGTCTTTGTCACCAACTCTGTCAGTGTTTTGAGGAAATGTCTTATCTTCTTTACTAGAACAAACCAAGGGGTTATTCAAATCATTGTTTGCATTTGGGTTGTAAGGGCGTGCAAGACTCTGCAAAAGGCATCTCTGCCAATTCGCCAGAGCCGTAGATTCGTGCCAGGCTCCTCCATGCAGATCTTTGCTTGTTAAGCAGTACTCAGCTGTCGACGGCTCTCTTTTGTGCTTGTTCGACAGGTATCTAGCAACCTGGCCATGGCTCAGCCTGATTCGTTATGTCAGTTGCAAAGTTGCTGCCACCGCTCTTATGCTGTAGAGTTGTTCCATGTGACCGGGGCGAGCGCTGCTCGATGGGCCACATGGACCGTAGCAGAGCGGCTTCTCCAACTCTTCTGCCAATGCTGCATGCAAAATTCAGCAATTTCGCCGAACATCATTGGGCCATCGCTTTCCGTCCACAGCTTGCTTGTTTCCTTGTCAGCGAATGCCAGGGCCATCCAGACAGCAAGAACGAGCGCAGCTCGATTGCTGCCTTGGCTTTCGTTCGCTGCTTCGCAAGTAGTTGGACTTTGCATTGCGGGTCTCGAAAAACGTCGCGTGCTTACTGCAGCTTTGCTGCTGAGACGACAAGCCTCACAAGCCTGCTCTAAGTGTGAACTTGAAGTTCAGGTTCATCCAAGCCTGCTTGGAAGTGTTGTCGAAGAAGCAGGACAGTGTGCATGTGTTGTTGAGCATTGAACAGCATCGGACATCTTTGTGAAAAGGACCGTGCAGAACTTCCGCTTGATGTTCTCCTGGCAGACCAGGAACCAGGGAGTGAGAAGCTTGAGCATCAGAGTGGAAAAAGCGTGCATTGAGATGGTCGTTTCTGCATCGCTTTTGGCAGTTTTCCTCGTGTCGAAGTTTGCATGAGTCTCGTCAAACAAGTCCGAGTGAAGGAAGCATCGCTCCATGCAGCTCTCCTATTGATTTTGTCGTGATGTTGGAGATTTGACGGGCTGCGCCGACGCTGATGATGGAATTGCGCATAAACCGCGTTGCAGATCCGGATGCCGTAGCCAAAGAGTTTTCAGCAGCTGTCATCAAACACCCTCCGCAAAACCCAAGACACACGACATCTCAAACGTTTCCCAAGGCTTCAGCCCTAGAATGTGCCTCGGCCTCGGCTCACATGAGCTGCAGCCCAGCTTCAGCATCATGCAGCATCCCAAGATGGATACGTATATATCATGTAGCACATATATATATATATATACATATATATACATATATATATATATATACGTATATATATATATATATATATATATATATACACACATACATAACATGTTATATATAGTATTTGGTGAGTGTCGACGCGTAGGGCTCGCCATGGCGATCGATGAGTCTGAACGACAGGCTTTCCAGAAAGACGGCTTCTTGCTGGTGGAGCTTCGGCAGCACGTTAAGTCTTCGGCTGAAGGACACACGCACTCTTATGCTAGGGGCATCGTTTCCTGTTTAGAGACATAGCGGATAGTGGGGACAATTTGGGTTGTGAAGGCAATGGCCCCCTCGATACAGCATGACACCTACACCTAGGACCTCGAGACCAGAAACCTTCAGCACTCAACTTGTCAGTTAGATGAGATGATTCCTAACTCTCAGAAATGTTCCAAAAAATCATAATCTTTGTTTGGATAAATCACGAATTGGATAAGAATTATGACTTCCATCACACTGTGACTCCACTGTGCCTTCAAATCTCAACCCCCTGACCTACCAGTCAAGCCTACCCTCAAGCGTAAAGGAGAAACTTGAAGTCTCAAACTTAAACCGAACCCCAAAGAGAAATATGCACATCTTAGGAACAAGGGAATCTGCGGCGTTTCAGTGCTTAGGAATGGGCACCCGAAGATGCCCGGAGAGTGCGACTACACATGTAGAGGATTTAGAGTCGTGTGCGGTTTGGGGTGTTTCGCTAGCTCCAGGCTCCATATTCGGATTTACTTGGATTCGGGGTTACCCAACAGTAAGTTTCTAACGGGCTTTTGTATATATCTTTTCTGCATATTATGCCTGAGGACAAAAAGTTTCTGATGGGAAGGGCACCTTACCTTAAAGCCCCAAACCCGAAACTCGAATCGTGGAAGCCTAAGTCCAAACGCCACAACCCCAAGCCTGAAAATCCCACAACCCAAAGGCTCTAACCCTCAAAACGTTGAAGGTCCGAAGGCTCTCAGGCCTAACATAGACGTCTGATCGAAAAATGCAGGATTTCAGGTTTGGTGCTTAGCGGTTTCAGTAGAGATCCTCTTAGTAAGTAAAGTCGTTCGTTCAAGAGAAGGTCACATACGCGGCCAACCCTTCAACTCTACAAGCCTGTTCCTCAATCCTGAAGCCCACAGCCAGAACCGTAAACCTGCAAACTCCCTTAGCATCCACATAAAGCCACACCCAAATGAAAATCTTTAGAAACCTTTCAATATATCAAAATCTCTAAGGCCGCAGAATTACATGGATCATCCCTGTGTCGAACCTTCGTGCAAACCTCCTGGTTCCCCGTGAGTACCTTCACTCTGCCGAAACCTATAAGGAGAACATCCTCGATTCAGAAGCGGCTGCTGAGCTCCGCAGTCACTTTGCGGAGCTGTTCGCCGGCAAGTTCCCAACTGGAAGCTGAGCTTTTGCAGTTCGGGTTTACTTTTAGGGTTTAGGGTGAAGTTAAACATACAGGGCCGCTGCGAAAGCCTCTAAACAACCCTGCAAGTCCGCTGACGGATTTGTAGAGTAGCTTGCGATTAAAGGCCAGGCTTGACACTAAATCTTGCGCCCTGCCTGAGGAATTTACCCTGACGAGTGGCACTGGCGAGAGGGCATCTCCAAGCCGGACAAGTTCCGAGAGATTGTGAATGCATGGCGTCTCGGATCTTCACCGTTTATGGACATACCACAGCGCTGGTAAGGTCACACTGTCCCTCGTGATATCCATCGTGCAGCTTCTTGTAGTTTGCCTCCGTGAATGCTTGCGCGTAGCTTGTGATTCAGTTACCCACGCACAAAACCTAAACCCAAACCTCCAAAACCTGAACACGTAAGCCTTAAGGCACATCCCTTCTCCCCCACAGAGCAACTAACCCTAAAACTGTTAACTAAATACAGCCTGGAGCCCCAAAACCCTAAACCCCCAAAGCTTCGTAGTGACTGAAGCAGTGATTGCCACTAAGCCCCTAGACCCTAAGCCCCTAAACTCTGAACCCGAAGTGATTGCCAGCTCGTCAACCCCTAGGCCCTAGACTCTGGACCCGAAGCTTCCAGGAAATCGTCGCCGCTCGTGGCGGCGGCGGCGCTGTCGGCGCGGACTGCGCAGCTCGCGGCGGAGCTCATGGGCAGCTGGACGGGCAGAGCACTAGCCCTAAACCGTAAAACCTAAACCCTTGGGGCTTTGGTGTTTGGACCTTTTGACACTTGATGTTGTGATTGCAAGGCTTTGAGCTGATTATGACAAAGACAAAAAACACTTTCTGCGAAAGCCTTCAAAACCGGATCCTTGTAAGCTCTCAGACAGGGAGAGGGCTTGGCCGGGCTCGGCCTAGGCTGCAGGATTTGCGGCTTCTGGGTCTCTGGTGCTGGTCTGGTCCCGTGTCGTCGCGTTTGGGTTTATGTCGTATTGTAGGCTTGGCTCGGGCTTTGGGTGTAAGTTCAGAGCTTAGAGCTTTGGGTTCAGGGTTCGGCGATCGCGGCCTAGGGTTCAAGTCTTTAGGGCTCAGGGCCTTGGGTAACCCCAAAGCCCCAAAGTCTTAGAAACCCCAAAACGCGTAATAGATTTCCGAAGACCTCGACCTCCAGACCCCACAACCCTCAAAGCCTTACGCAGTTCTCAGAGTTTCGCGCGTGTTTAGGCATGTTGGTGTGTCTTACAGCAATGGGGCGTTAAGGCCTAGCGAAAACACAAGCCTTCGCTTCTCAACATTACTTCCGAAATCTGAGGTTGGAAGAGCACTCGCTTGGGTCAGGATGACGTGCTCTGGAAGCCTGCAGGTTTCATGCTTTTGGGTGGAGCGGGGGTCTGGTTTGAATTTATTGCACGGTTTAAGGCAGAAACCCTGACTAACGCTAAACACTACACTACAGAGCCCTGAACTCCGACCCTGAAACCCTGCAATTGCAGCCTAGCTGCTCTGCGTCTTTGTACCGGCTTTCATGGCTTACGAGTGTATGGCTGTCTGCGAAGGAGACCTGCCTTCAACTCTTCTGAAAGGGCACAAAACACACTCAAAGTTTCGATGGGGCTCTGCAGCCTTGGGTCTGGATGTCAAGCTCACCCTCAACCCTTGGACATAGTCGTCCAAGCTCTGGACCCTATCCTGGAGGATCCTGAGGATCCCCTGCGAAAGGATCCCTGAGTTTCACAAATCCCTCGTAACCCCTAACCCTGAAACCCCTAAGCCCCAAAACCCTAAAACCTCTAAGCCCTGCTATGCCTTGAAACACTAGAGGCTGAAAGCCCTGAAACGTGAAACCCTAGAGCCCGACACGCAGTGATGGAGGTGCAAGTGGGGTGGGTTACCATCAGGACAGCGCGTGCCTGGGCCGCAGAGTTTTAGGGTTTAGGTATAGGGTTTCGGGGTTAGGGTCTGGGGCGTAACAGTGCAGTGAAGTGACGCAGGAATATTGGAGTTCGTATTTGGCACCCAAAGATAGACCCAAGACGGTACGGTAAGATCTTGATCACAAGCTCCCCTGAAGGTTTTCCCAATTTTGAGAATGACGTACAGCAGCAACAGTCTTCGACTATAAAAAACACCCTATGCCCTAAACGCTAAACCCTAGAAATGGCAGGCTGGTTGTTGGCTTGCTGAAGCGATGCGAAGATGTTATGATGTGGCGACAAGAAAGGCACGAATAGAGGAATACCAGGACACAGTCAGGTAAGTAGTCGAAAAGCCTCAGACCGTAATCCCTTGCAGTCGTAAAGTGTAGTACTTTTGTGACATCGGGTTTCGTTCGTAAGGTTCACTCTTCAAGTCTAAGCATTGAATTGCTCGGAACATAGGCTTCCGGTTTAGGGTTTACATGTTTAGGGTTCAGGGCTTCGGGCCGAAGGGTTGAAGGTTCAGGATGTTGGTTTGGCGTTGATGGCGGGAGGACACCAAACACAACGGGCTGCAGGTACATTTCGCAGAACTTCGTTCCTGTGGAGGAGAATTCCGTCACCGTCTGGATAGCGTTAGACGATGCTGATGCGGAGACGGGCGTGGCGCTTCGCCACAGTAGTTCAGTGAGTGGTAGTCGGCCCAAAGACCCTTCACTCTTAAGGCCTTGTAAGAATTGAAATCCCAATTTTCAACCCAGGTCCGGAACCCGAAACCCAATGCCCTGAGCCCTAAACCCCGAAGCCCTAAGCCGGGGCAGGATTTTCATTTCAGCTGGACATGCCCCCCTGATGGCGAAACCCGATTTGGCAAAGCTTGTACAATGAAGTTCGCCTTCTGGTGGGCTTAGGTTTCAGTGATGGGTTTAGGTTTCGGGGTGCGTAGGAATGTGGGGTTTGGAGTCTTGAGGGGGTTTTGGGTCGAGGAGGAAAGGGCTAGGGATTTCTTTGCGGCCCAGACCCGACCGTCTGCAGTCGGGTTTGCTGTTGTGTACTTGCATCCCTACAGACTTCGGGCAACATGGTCATCAGTTTGTACAGCTACTTCGGGGAATCTAGCATAAGCCTCCGTCAGGCCCCGAAAAAAGCCCTATGCAGCGGAGCTGCTGAGTCCCATGTGATGTTACATGTTAGTAATCGGGACCTGTCTAGTTCTTCAAGGGTTCTTCAGGGCTTCTTCGAGGAGTCTTTCGAGGGTTCTTTAAGGGCTGGTGTTATCAGGGAATGTCTGTGCGACCCCGGAAGTTTTTCCGTCAACCACACAGTAGCGCATGGGAGGCCCCTAAACCATAGACCCTCTAAATTTCTACCTATAACTCACAAACCGACAGCAAAGCCTTACAAACGCTAAACCCTTAAACAACCCTTAAAATGCGATTGAGGTCGAGTATGCTGTGGGCTCCCACCGGTGGCCAGCTGCCAAAGCTTTCTGGCTCAGATCCAGGTTCAGGCTTTAGCTTTAGAGGTTTTAGGGTTTAGAGTTTAGGGGTTCAGGCTGTATGACATGAAAGCTACCCGGTCTTGCTGCCTTTCTACCGGTTCGATACCATCGTTGGGCCATCTTGATGTTGGAAGTGAGCTTTGTGGGAGTGTTATTTTGAATCCGATTTGAGCTCGAACATCCTATACCCACTATACCCAAAGCCTCAATGCTCAAACCTCAAACCCCGAAGCCCGAAAGCCCCAAGAATCCCAAAACGCTAAACCTTAAACCAGAAACCCTGGCTGCAACTCCTGTCTTTGGGGCTGCAGGTTTAGCTCGGTGTAGCAATGTCGGCGTAAAGGCTTGCTTCCCCACGCCCCAACCTGATTGCCCTAGAAATGAAAGCCTCAGCCGTAAACACCAAGCACTGAGCCGTAAACCCTCAGCATTCAGCCCCAAACTAAAGCCTCGACCCGAAATCCTTAACATGAAACCCCACCCCCCTCGACCCTAAACCTTAGACGTTATACTTAAACCCGAAGCAGTTGTAGTTCGATGTTTTTGCTCCCAGTCGCTCGCCCGTGAGCGGGCATAAGGCAGTGTGAGGAAACGGGTTAGACAGAGCTTGAAGGGTTCATGGGCAAGGCTTGTGTCGAGGGGATTTAGGGGTCACGGCATCTAGAGTTTAGGGCTTAGGGCTGAGTTGGGATATTCAGCTAAGCGTTTTCATGGTTTTTGGTTGTAACGTTTTAGCGCTTAGGATTGGCTTTGGTTATAGTTTTTGCGCATTGAATAGCCGACCGAGCTTCACATATGAAGTTCTTTTGCCTAAATTGCAGACTGTGGCTTTGAAAAGTTGTACTAGTTGTCATAAGAACGCGAGTGGCAACCAAAATACCTGCACTCGTACCCTCGTACCGTTCCTGAAGCCAACAGTAGCAATAAACACCAGCTTGAACCACTATAGTAGTACAAACAGTCACAGCATGCTTTGTACACCTTCCAACCCTTCTCGCCCATGAAACCTGAGGGGTTCCGTAGAAATCCTGAACCCAAGAAGAAGTCAATGGACTCAGTTGCAATCGATCGGAATGAGGATGGGGTTCAACAAGGGCTTAATGGGTTGGTACCCACACCCGAATATAGTTTGCTTCTTTGGTATCCGTATGCAAGTCCTTAAACAGGTGCCTTGTTCAGGGTGCATGTAGGGTTTTAAGATTCAATGTGCACGAGCCTGCATATGACCTGCACTGCACTCTAAACTTAACCCGTAAACCCTAACCCAAACCCTAAATCCTAACCCCAAAGCCAAACCTTCAACAATGAATGGAAACCCATCACCTTTGGTCAGGCTTCAGCTGCGGAGTCTGCATTCCATGGTGCGGATGACGAGTGCTCCAGCGCATATTGCAGGTTCGCAGGTTTCAGGCTTTGAAGATGTTTCACAGGGGTTTTAACGAGGGGTCTGTCGGGGTTTTGCCAGGGCCTTAGGGGTTTTGTAGAGTGTGTGTGTGTGTGTGTGATCCGGATTTCACATCCTGGGGTTAAGCCGGGGCCAAATGTTTAGAGTTTGTGGTTTCTTGCGGTGTTCGAGGTTGTGGAGGCAGGTTTCAGGGTTTGGGGTTTAAGGTTTTAGGTCTGGTGCTACCTGGGACAGCCATTCTGTCTCATTTACTACCTTCCTCTACACGCAAGGTGGAGTTGTGAGTCTTGTGGATCATTGAATGTTTGGGCAGTGGGGCTCACAGTCTGCAATCTTGATCGATCCACTTACATGCACCTCAAACGAGAGGGTTCATCCCGGCATCGACGCTGATGTTCTTGCTACCCGACAACCGTGCTCGTCTCATGTTTAGACGACGCGTATGCCGTAAAGATGCAAAAGCACTTCATGGCCATCCTGCCAGTGGAGACATGTGGGGCGCCGGCGCCTCGACCGGGCTATGGCAACCATGCCACTGTTGCGGTCGTGGGAGGGAGTCGAAATACTCTGAAGCGATGCATGAGCAGAGTTTTCGTGCCGGTGATGAAAAGCTGTATGCTTCGGCTTCCTCAAAGCGCTTTTAGCCGAGACCCCCGAGCCTGACTTACGCAGACCCTCACACCCAAGCCGCCTGAGTCCTTTCCGAAAGGCAGAGCAGACAAGCTAGTGTCCCGATCAACCGTCAACATGCACAGATCTTTTTCTTACCGTTGGTTAGTAGGGAATGGAAGAATGGTAGTAATAGTAGTTATAATTGTACCCCATTCCTCCATTCCCTACTAAGCAAAGGTAAGTTTTGGGAGCTACGCTCAACAACAAACGGGTCTTTGAGATGACTTCAAACCTATGAATCTTCTCTTTCTTGATGCGGGATCCTGAGTCCTAAAAACCCTAAACCCTCAACCCTTAAGCCCCTTAGTCCTACTCCCTTTAACCCCTGGCCCCTTCAACTCTGAACCCCAAAGCCTGAACCCGAGACCCTCAATTCCTGAGCACCTGAAGCCTCAACCCCTGAACTCCCAAACCCGAGGCGCCGAAATCCCGAAATAGCAAAAAGACTTCAAAAGCAGCCCAGGCTCTCTTCCGTGCGCGCGGCAGCGGCCGCCGCCGGGGCGGAGCTGGAGATCAAGCGCCTCAAGGCTTTTCGTTTTTTTTTTTGGTGGGGGTCGTGGGGTTGGAGTGGAGCTTGAGGGATTTGTATCGAAGTCTGGGGGTTATAGGGTTTGCAGGGTTTAGGCGAATGGCGTGAGGGGGACGGGCTTCCGACTAAGAGTTGGGAAGATCAGTTTCAGGGTTTATGGCTTCAGGGTCAAGGGAGTGAACCAAGCACGCGGCCTCTGTTGACCATTTGGCCTCAAGAAACCCCCTGCGCCTCTAAAACCCTGAGGTTCTGATCCCGTGCTGCTGAAGGGCAAACGGCTAAACTCCTAAAGCCTTTCACAAAACACTCTAGACACGAGGTGCCCTGCGGCGCCGCCGTCTTCCATCACCAGGAAATGCTCGGATTCTTGCGGCTCGCCCATGGTTGCGTTTTGCATTTTGAGCGCGGCATTCGTGGGTATTCGTAAACCCGCTACTCTTGGGGCATAGGCCCGGCCCCCCTCCCTCCCCTTTTCCCTGATTCTTGGGGGTTCCAGGCCTGGGATCTGCAGGTACGTCGCTCACAGGCCGCCCGGGATCGGCATGTGATGGCCTTGAAGGAATCTAGGTTTATGAGCCAGAAGTTTCCTCGAATGATCAGGGGATTTCGTAGGTCGGCTTGACATCCGATTATCATGATAACCCTAGGTCTTCCAATTTTTTCAGAGCACCAAGACCTCAAGTTTCAACTCGGGGATTACGGGGCTAGACTGGTTAATTAATCCATTCTGTTGTAGCCCCCCTATGCGAATACACTATGACATACAATAAGAACATGTTCAGTTCAGGCCCCGCGTTACTTGTCAAGTCTCCACAAGCAAGGCTTTTGAGGACGCGCAGCGTAGGACCGGCCAACCTAACCCCCAAGGCTAAGAACATAAGACTCTAAGGGCCTAAGCCCAGGAGCCTGTGATGTACTGTTTTCAATCTTAAATCGTTGTCCCCCAGACTCTAAAACGCCTTCACCCCTACATTTCAACATTGTTTTGAACCCTCAACCTTCTTACATCTGAAGCCAACAGCCACCCTTTGGGGTGCACGCGGAAGGACGTCTGGCACGGCTCGGGCCCGAACACGACCAAGGACTGAACGTTCCGGGTGTGGTGTGCTTCGGCTTCAGGAGTCGGGTACGGTTTTGGGGTTTCGAAATTTGTAGGTTTAGGGTTCGCTGCAGGGTTCATGAGTTCAGGTAGGCGACGGCTCAAGAGGGTTTGGAGCCTGGAGGTTGAGAGTTCGGAGTTTTGAAGATGAGAGAGTTGGAGGTTAGAGGGTCTCGATTGCTGGGCGCACGGGTGGCTGAGTGATGTGTAATCGTTTGAAGTTATTGCTTCTGACTATAGAATTCCTTACGGCTCCTTGATGTAATTACACTAGACTATACCTCAAAACCTTATTGCAAAGATTTAAAGTCCCTTGTTAGGGTTGGCTTCACATCGGGCGAGTCAAGGTTGTGGTTTGCGTGTGCGGGAGTTGAAAAATTGGAGTTTGAGGTTTAGGTTTTAGGATTTTTAGGGTGTAGGGTTTAGGTTTCAGAGTTGAGACGGTTAAGAAAAACGATCCCAATCACAAGGTAACCTTGGATCGAAGAAAGCTTCATCAAGCCGGCGGAAAGTTCCATCAGGCACAAATTCTGCCTGCCGATCGTAGGTATGGATTGGGTATTTCCCCCATTCTGTAACAGTTGGATATTGCTCATAATATAATCATATGTAGCCTCTAAAATGATGCTAGTATAGATTGCTACAGGGTGCGGGCAGTACGTACCCAAGGTATAGACTTGAAGCCCACACCTTGCGCTCCTGACCCTTCGAGTCTCCACGCCGCGAGACTTCCAACACCAAGCTTCTTGAACTCCGTAAATCCTGAGCCTGGTTTCCCAGAGACTCCAATATCCCTTAATTCAGGAGCCGTAAATCATATTATGGATCCTACTATAATTTAAGGTATATTCCTTAATTAAGGGGTTTTGGAGTCTCTGGGTTTGTAAGCTCAGCCGTCAGGCATGAAGCATGAGATGGCCCCAAAGTTAAATATACGAGTGTTACATCCTTGTCCTAAACCTGCGCCCCAAGTCTTACATCATAAACCTTGGGCACTAAACGCACCAAGCGCCACAAACACCCCAAACCCTAGACTTTCAACCCTAAGCCCCTAAGCCCCTATAAGCCTCTCCGCGCTAAGCCCCAAACGCCCGCCCTAAAAATCTTGAAAACTCCGAAACCCCAAAGTTCCACAAGCCCCGAAAACCCCTGAACTGCCCAACAAACCGGAGAAAGTCACTGAAGCCTCAATCCCTAAACCCGGTGCCCTAAACCTTGAAATCTGGAGGCCCTAAACTTACCTTTGGTTAGTAGGGAATGGAAGAATGGTAGTAATAGTAGTTATAAATTTGCCCCATTCCTCCATTCCCTATTGACATAAGGTAAGTAAACTCTGGGTCCGACTACCTCTGCGCAGGATCGGCCTCGGCGGGCCTTGGGCGTACATCTCTTGCGAGGCTGCAGGGAGGAATTTTGAGCGCTGGCCTCTTTTTGGGGATTTAGTATGGGCTCTGCAGGGCTGAAGGGGGGTTTGGGGTGGCGCAGTTTCATTTTCGAGGGCCTTTGATGGGGTTTCTCTGCGATTTCGGGGTTGTCGGGTTAAGAGCTTTGAAGTTGAAGCGCTTGAGGGTTGGAAGTTAAAGGGTTGCAGGGATTAGGGCAGTGTAGGTCCTGGAGCCCCCACAATAGATAGAGCTGAACATGGAGCCAAAGCTTAGGAACACTTATACAGCGATCCTAAAGACGATTCAGAGTATGTTGCTGAATGTAGGAGTATTGGGGCTTTCTGGGTTCGGGTTTCAGAGCATTCAGGGTCTGAGGTTGTGGGCTTCCCAGTCACGAAGACATCAGCAGTTCCCAGAGCATCACTGCAAGTGCAAGTTCAGGCTCGCACAATCCGGGGTCAAGTCCCGAGAAGCATTCTGGCAAATGCGGTGTCAGCCTCAAGCCCAAGCAGGAGATCAAAGAAGCTTAGGCGGATGGCACCGCATGGTATTCGGCTGCCGGCATGGAGTTCGAGGATGTTGTGATCGACGAAGGCACCAGCGTGGAGTGCCAGGGAGTTAAGAACGAAGAAGACACCGCGTGGCATTTGGCTGACAGCGTGGAGTTCAAGGATGCTAAGTTCGAGGACAGCACCGCGTGGCATTTGGCTGACAGCGTGGAGTGCCAGGGAGCCAAGAACGAAGAAGACACCGTGTGGCATTCGGCTGACAGCATGGAGTGCGAGGGAACGAAGCTCGAATGGTATTCTGCTGGCAGCGTGGAGTTCAAGGATGCTAAGTTCGAGGACAGCACCGCGTGGCATTTGGCTGACAGCGTGGAGTGCGAGGGTACCAATATCGAAGAAGGCACCGTGCTGCCTTCGCCGAGGGAATCCCGAAAGCGATGCCTCACAGTCAAGTCGGAGGATGATGTGCAAGAAGTTGAGCTAGCCAGGCGGGAAGGCGATCGATCGACTTCCACTGCCTCTGCGGGGTCCGTTGCAACTTTGTGCAATGCAGACGCTGCAGCGACCTGTCTGGAGTCGGCACGGCCGATCCTGACCATCGGGAGCCTGAAGGTGAAGCTCGCGAACCCGCCCAACCCGCGCAAGCGGCCTCGCTTTCTGCCTCCAGGAGTTGGGCTCTCCTTCAAAGGCCGCAGCCCCTGCGATGCGTTGCAGCAACTCCTCGACAGATACAAAGGCATTGGTGCGGTGAAGGATGACGACTGGTATTACATCACGCACGCAGTCGCCCCTGCAAGTGTTAGATTGACACTGGTGACTCCTTTGGTCTACAACTGGCGCTTTGAAGGTGAGGTTTGCGACGAGGAGATGGCGGCGAAGAAATCTGCAGCCACTGCTTTCACCCAGGATAAGCGAATCTTGGAAATGGCAGAGTGGTTAGCCCCGGCCATGAGTGTTCTGAGGGATCAGATTTTCGAGGAGTGGCAAGGCCTGCGTGGTAGGGGGGTTGCCCAGTATGCCAGGAACTCCCCTGCCGTCACAGCAGAATCCACTCGCCGCTACAACGCGCTGAGGGAGACAGGCGTGCGCTGCGCGCTGTGGGATGGCAACCTTTGAGCAGTGAGCCAAGGCAGAAAAGAAGAGTTGAGCCACAGCACATCATCTACTGTAGTTGTATTTAATCTGTTGGAGATCGTGGAAAGCCGGCCTGCTTGGGATTTGGAGCCGGCAGTGCCCAAACATCCACTCGAAACCCTAAACCCTAAACCCTATACTCCTAATATACTGAAGCCCCGAAGCAAAAACACACCGGAAAGTGCACAGGCGATGTGAAGTTTCGGACGGAGCCTCATCCGGACGCCGTGTGTTGAATGCACTTTTCAGAGTTTAGGGTGGAGGGTTTACGGTTTCTTCACAGTTTGAATGTGTAGAAAAAGGATGTTGCGGCGTTTAAGATGCAACGCTTAACCTGATTGAGATTCTTGCTCATTCCTGGCTTTATGATCAATATCGGGGTCTCAATACCCGTAGCAAACCCTCTAAGCCCTAAGCCTTAAACCCTAAAACCTTCCACCCCCAAACCCTAGGCCCTACAAAGCCCTAAACTTCCTGATTCTGGTGACTTCAGTTAAATTCCTAACAAGAACCTAAGCCCTACACCCCTATATCCTGAACCCCGACGCCCCGAACCCCAACCCCTAAGCCAAGACCCTAAACCCCCTTGCAGGACTACATCTACGGCCGCTACGTGCTTGCAGAGGGAAGCTCCGAGGTCAGCGAGCAGTTCTTTCCCATCCTCTGGTCTGGGGAAGGCGCCCGGAGATCCTTTTGAATTGTTTTTTTTTGGGGGGTTCCTTCTGATAATTATAGTATAGTGGGCTCCGAGACTCTGTTGTAATCATTAAGGTCCCTACAGTAGTAGAGCTTATAATGAGTTTGTTTTTGGAGCTTCTTTTCTTTTGAGCTTCTGCCAAGAGTTATGGTGTATGTGGGCGTGTGTATGCGTGTTTTGTGCTGCCTTGGAGTTTGGATGCACTGTAGCATTTTCAAGTGCATGTTTCAGAGTTATGACGTGCTATAGGCTAGAGTTTTTGCGTTTATTCAGAAGTTTATGATATGTTGATGAAATTCACAGTGCTAAGTGGGTACTTAATAGTTTGGGGTTTAGGGTTGGAGTTTGGGCCTGCTGCCCTCCGCTCCCAAATCCTGTGCTTTCCTGCCTTCTTCAAGGATCATGGCTGCCATGGCTCTTAGCAAGTCTTACCGTTGGCTAGTAGGGAATGGAGGAGAATGGGGTACAATTATAACTACTATTACTGCCAATCTTCCATTCCGTACTAACCAAACCTTAAACCCTAAACCCTGGCCCTATAGATCCCTTAAAGGATCGCTTTAAAGAAGCCTATTACTGCCATTCTTCCATTCCCTACTACCCAACGGTAAGAAGTCGGTTCTCCCTGGGGTGAGAAGTACCGTACTGGAAGATTCCCTCACTGGCAATACCAAGTCCGAGCCTCTAAGTAGACTGTAAGCCCACGAACGCTTTAGCCCGTAGAGTAAACCCTCAATCCGAAGCAACAATGCCTGAGCAACAAGGCTATGTCAGCCCAATTGTGCGGCGCATGCTGTCCGCCGCTAGCTTCGCATTGCTCTCGCTCTTCTGTAGGCTTGGGGGGTTTAGGCCTAGGCCACAGGGTTTGGGTTTGGGATGGGTGTAGCGTTCAGAGATTTGTGGGGCTTCAGGGTTCGGGGTTTAGGGCTAAGGGTGGTCTAGGATGTAGTGTCAACTGTTCAGGCAAGGTCTGGGGTAAAGTGGACTTATAGAAAGGAGAGCCCCGCTCAGGTTATAGGTTCAGGGTTCGTGTGCGGCATGCAGTGGGTTTACAGGGCTGTGTAGTCGTAGGGGCCGTTGCACTTTGTATGCTGGAACTCTTCAGATCCCCCCACGCAGGGAGCCAAAAAGCCATCATGAACCGTGCAACCCGAGAGCATAAATCCCGATCCCCAGGCCTGAAACTATGCAACCCTAAACCCTGATCTCTAAACTCTGAAAATCACCGAAGCCTGCCTGAAGCCCTGAACGCCTGAGCCCTGAAGCGGGGATTCAGGGTGCCTTAAACCCAACTCGTTAAATCCTGAGCCTCCACTTAGGAGTACAGTAAACTCCATAAAGTTGGAAACCGGATTAAGGCCAAATAGTGCTGGGATTCCCTATACATTACTCTTAAGGAGTGAGGCCATTAGGTTTCCAACCGTTTTGGCTTCTACTGCAGAGGTTGGGGGTTTTATGGTTCACGCGCCGAGACTCTAGAGCACTTTCATTAGGGAATACTCCGTGAGTTGTACAGGGGTCCTCAGGATCATTTGAAGCGAGGGGTTTCGAAGTCACGGCGGGGTTAGGGTAAGGGATCCTCTTGAGGAGTTTGATCTTATCAGCGAGAGATTAGGGTTTAGGACTTTTGGGACCCCAAGCAGTTGGATCTCAGAACGAAAACGGAGAGACCTTGCTTTTCAGGAAATCGCCGTGCGAGCCGACCTAAACCGCTGAAGTCATGAACCACCCGAACCGAAAACTCGAATCCAAACACGTAAACCTTCAGCTGCCTCTCTAGTTTCAGAACTGCCGCTGAAAACAACCCTGCAGCAAACCCATTCCCAACCCTATACAAACTCTAGATGTTGCATGAACGCTAAAACCCCTTGTGCAACGTGTGAAAGTCATGTACCGAACTGCAATATCAAGCTAAACCCAATCCGAAAATCTAAACGTGAAATCCCAACACTTGAAATCCTTAACCCCGCACTCTAGGACGGTGCGTCTCCGCCGCCAGAGAAGCGAAGGAAGAGCTAAACGCAGAGTGTGGGGGCGAAAAACTGGCTTCCGAAGGATTTCTGGGGGAAAAACACCCAAACCCTAAATCCTTACAGGCCAGTGTCCCAGACCCTAGATCCTTAGACAACCCGCTGCCCCTCAACCCGCAATCCCTTATCGCCATACAGCCCTGAACCCCTAAACCCAAATCCTTGACACCCCAAAACCTGTAAAACCCTTGCAGTCTCAAACCCATAAGCCCCTCAACCTAAACCCCTCAACCCCTGCATCCTCTAACCTCTACACCCGTACATCCCTTACCCTTAAATCTTCAAAACCCGCAGTCCCTGCGCCCTCTCAAGGCGGCAAAGGCCTCCGGGTTCGGTTTTGGGACTTATGCCTTAACCAGCAGGCCGCCGAAGTGTAAGTAAGGTTCAACTCGATGCCGTCAGGTTGTGCGTAGTTCTCTAAATCAGGGTCCTTCTACCAGGGTGCCGTACTAGTTTGGGGACGTAAACAGGGACCCCAATAAACTGCCCACGTAGCCGAGTCTATGACCTGTAGGTTGCACGGTTCGCCGTTTCGCCAGGGAACTCAGCAGGAAAATTGTCTGCAAGCCTTCAGAGACTATCCTAAATGTTCACTCGAGTCTTTGCAGCTTCAGTCGTTCTGGCTGAAGGTTTGCTGCCTCCATGTTTCCGGTAAACCTCCTGCATCGTATTGCTGCAGCTATGACTCCCTGTTTGCTTGCGCATAAGGATTCAGGGTATAACAGGAAAAAGGTTCAAAGTGATGTACCGCATTTAGATGCCATGGCAGATGGATCCTTCAGCTGGTTCGCTGAGGCAGCGCATCGGGGGAGATCGGTCATGTCTGAATACATGGTGCTAAAACCCTAAACCCTAACTCCCAAACCCCTAAACCCTAAACCCTAACTCCTAAACTCCTGAACTCTAAACCCCTAAACCCTAAACCCTGAACCCTAAACCCTAAACCCCTAAACCCTAACCCCTAAACCCCTAAACCCTAAACCCTAAACCCTAGTCTCTGAAGCCTTGGCCAGTTGCAGCAGCTCGGCAAAGACTTCGATTTCCATTCGGACGAGGAAGAAGAGCCCGAGGAGGAGCTGGGATCTGCACCATCCTGACATGTTGCCCTTGCATAACATGGGGGCCTTACTAACTACCTATACTGTTTTGGGAGGCCCTGTTTACATTGTATAAAGGGCCCCTCAAACCCTATTCTAATTATGAAGCCCGCTATGTTACGCACCCGCAGCAATAAACCCGGATGTGCTCACTCGCTCCCGCCCACGTCTCACTTGCAGCCAGGAGACGCCGGCACAGTGCAGCGCCCGCTTCAAAGCAGACAAGCGCTACGCCTCAAAACTTGCTGTGGGCCCGTAGTTCGTACGCCCCCCACGGGTAAAAGGCTTTAAACTGGAGACAATACGATGGCATCTAGAGAGCGGGGTTTTATTCAGCATGGGTTTACTTTAAATCTGAAATTGCAAGCCTTACTGATACCTCGGGGCTGAACCGCAGATGCTGAGCCCGAGACTCAAAATGCGAGATGCAAAGCGCTTATCGCCGACATTGAGCTCTAAACCCTAAACCCCTAAACCCTACATACTGAACCCTAAACCGTTTCCTTGGGGCCCAGAACTTTGCTGTCTGGTTTTTAAATGCAATCTCGGAAGTCGGGCTGGGGAGCTAGTGTGGCTTCTTGCGTCCTTCGACCTTCATCCTGTTGAGAGGGTAGGACTTTTTTGGGGGGTTTAAGGGGATTTGTGTTATGAGATGGGATGAAGAGTGATTCTGGCAGCTGTTTTCCTTTTCCGCCTTTGCATATCATATGCTAACGAGCATCGTAGCCCCCTTTACCAACTCAAGCTTGTTCAGACAGAATGATCCAAAACAGATTTTCCATTTTGGTCGGAAAGAGCCGAAAGAGCAAGAACATGCAAGTACCATTTTGGGGGCCGCGAATTTGGAACTCTAGTGGAGTCCTTGCGCAAAACGGAGGATCTTACATTTGTGATCCCCATGATCATCCTGATTCAGGAGGGGGTTCATGATGTCGTCGAGGGTCATGATGTTGAGGTCCTCATCCTCCAGCTCCTCGGAAGCCTCTGAGCAAGAGCAGGATGAGGATGATCTGAAGGATTGGGCGCGGCTTAGTGTTTCAGTTTAAGCATCTAGGAGTTAAGGGCTCTAGGGTTGAAGGCAGCCCATGAAGGCTTCTATCTGGAAGATGCTCAGGGCCTCAGTTTGGGGCATTCGGCGGTGCAGAACTTGGGTCGAGGTTGTTGCAGATGGTTCGTCGGTTCAGGGTCTGGGGTTGACGGGTCGAGGGACATTGCTCCCAAACCAGTCGACAACCGTCCCCTGTTCCCGAACCCACGTGCAGGGTTTAAGGCTTGGATAGTTTGAGCTTGCTTGGTTTGTAGTCGCATCGCCATCATCACCAGCTTCAGCTGACAGCAAAAAGCAGCCGCATAAGGATCTGGAAAAACTATGATGTTCAACAGGGGGGCGAAGCAGGAGATCCCTAAACATGCAAGGGTTGGAGATAAATCCAGTGCAGCCGGCCGCTGCATTACCGTGAAGCTTTACCCTCAGCGCGACTGTACACCAGAGCTCGTCCAGAGTAGCAGAACAACTGTAGGTTCAGAGAGTGGAGACGCAGCTCTGCATGTCTGTCCGTCTGTTCGTCTGTCACATTTTCCTTCTGCCCGTCTGTCTGTTTGTCTGTGTTTCTTTCTGTCCTTCTGTCCGTTTGTTTGTCTTGTCTGTTACTCTGTGTCTGTCTTTCTGTCTGTTTGTTCGTTTGTCACTCTGTGCCTGTGTGTCCGTCTGTCCGTCTGTCTGTCTTTTGGGGCTTCTCGTCTGAAGCGACATCTACAAAGTAGATTTCGCTACGGGCCGTTACTTTGTATACTACTTTGGCAATCTTGTATGGTCCTTGTTCCCTTGCGTTCTTGATACCCCACCATAGCTCCGAAATTCCCATACCCTCAGCCCTCCCCACACAAGAAAACCCCAAGTCCTTAGATCCCCCGTGAATCCTGACTCCCAAACCTCCGACCCTTCAATCCCCGACCCTCTTTTGCAGGACATGAATGACACCGCCAGAACCCTCGTGGGTAAGTTGAAGGCGATGGACAAGTCCGAGGCGAGGCCGCGGAATTTGTTCGAGTTTCAGGCTTTCGGATATTTTCGAGGTGTTCTTAGGGAGCACTAGTGGTGTTTTGACGGTTGTTTAGAGGAGCTACAGGGTTCTAGGGTGTAGGCTGTAGGAGTTCAGGGGTGGTTTTCGAGTTTCGACGTTCGGGACTTCAGGGCTTGAGGGGCCGGGGCTTGGGGAGTGTGGAGTGGGACACAGACGTCGGAATACTTAGGAATAGTATCCCGTTGCAGTCCCATAGTTATACAGTAGTATAATGCACCCCGACACCCTGCTTTGATTATCAACGCCCCTATACAAGGAGTTTAGGGTTTCGGACGGATTCATGCTCCCGGCTTAACTGCGCATTTCTGACGAGGCGTTCGCAAACCTGGGAGACCACATCTTAAGCTCCGAGTCCCAAGTTTCAAACTGGCACATCCTACACCTGAAGCGGTGTACCCGCACATCGTCTTGCAGGCGACGGAGAAGGCTATGAAGCTTTTCAAGTCGCTGAGGTAGGGGTCGGGGGGCGGGGGGCGGGTGGGTGCATGCAAAATAAAGGTGAGATTCAGAGATAGCGCATCCCGGTACGGACCCCAAGCACAGAATGTACCCTCATTTTGTCAGATTCTTTCATGTTGCGAAGCAGAGATCACAGGAATGTAGGGTCTAGGGAGGTTCCGGCCAGGGAGGTTCAAGGGATTTCAGGGCTTCGGGGTTTAAACTCTCGGATCTCCTCTTTGTTTGCCTGTTTTATGTATCTTAGTTTTTGCTTTGTTTTTTCGGGTGGATCGGTTGACTATATCACAGTTCCGGGTCGCGGTTTGAGCTTCAGGTTGTGGGGTGCTGTGGTTACGGCAATTTTCAGGCTGCGGCACTACTTTCACAGTCGTTTGGATGTTGATGGCTCCAAACTACCCATTCGAGTCATCAAGGAACCTAGTGCAGGGTGCATTTCTCAAGTGATGGTGTTCTATCAAAGTCTCGGCCGAAAAGGTTGTGCATTAGTATGAGCCCTGAAGCCACGGGGTCTTGTACCATGCCGGCATGATGCATGGCCATCGAATGTGAGAAGGGATCAGCTTCGGGAATGCTTTAAACGGGTACAGGAGGTGCTGCTGGAGAGTAGAGGACGACTTCAGTATGGCATCCGTCTGGTGTCGTTTCGGGGCGTGAAGCCGCTAGGTAAGCGGGTGGCATGAAGGTTTATGAATGTCCCCACGCTTCCATGTCCTAAACGTGCCAGGAAGAGACTGCACAAAGGCCTGGGGCACGTTGCCATCTCAGCATGGCTGCAGCAAAGACGAATAAGTTAATGACACGGCACAGAAGCCGTATCTTGCCAATGTCCTGGTGGTGGTTCACAGAATAAATCGTTCGGCCTGCGACGCTCAGCACCCCGAGCTGGACAACCGCAACGTGGAGCTGCTGAGAGATTGGTGCGAAAGGCAGGGTCGCCAAATAGAGACTAAGACTTCGAGTTATGAGCAGGCAGAGTCTTCAGTAAGTGAGACGAACGTGTCACTGAGGGTAGCAGTTGCAGGCCGCAGGTTCAGAGGATGGTAAAGATGAGTATCATGAGGCTGTCGCGGACTTCAACTCATGATGAAGACCGATGATGACATGGTGATGAAGGTGTTACATGGTGATGACACGGCACAACGGCATGTCGTTGCCTTTTTCAGCCGCAGTTTCTGCCACGAGTCAAAGCCTGAACCCAAAGCCCTAAATCTCAATTTAAGTTTAGCAGCTCGGGCGTTAGAAAAGAAGGCAAACTTTTGAGAAACCAAGAGAGCCATTGAACTCAACGGAAGGAACCTGAATGTCGCCTTTGCCCCGATCGACCGGTGCGCCTGGAACTGGGCACCTTTCGGGTTAAGGATTCAGCCAAAAGCTTGGGTTGAACAGGAGTTTAGGGGGTCAAAGACTTTGGGGCTGTAGGGGTTTGAGGTTTAGGGTTTAAGGCTCTTCTATGGACAGGTTCTTCGTATGCCGCACGCATCACGACCTTGCAAGACGTTTGCTTTGCTTTCCTGTCGCTGTTACAGGGCATCCTACCTTGTGCTTTTTGGATGCATGTTGACATCTTTTCGTTTCGACCCGAAGAGGGCACAGCTTCTCATTGGCATGATGTGTCTCAAATGGGAGTTTCCGAAAATAGGGGGACCCTGAGATAGTACCCTAAATAGTAGGATCCTCATTTTCAGGACTTCAAAATACGGTACCCCTAATTTTCGGAAACCTCCAAATCCATGGCTTTGGGGCACTGGCGTCAGAGCCCAGGGGCTTTGGGGGGGCTCAAGACGTCGGCCCTTTTTTTTGAAAGGGGGGCAGCCTGAGAATCACAGTTAGACCTTTGGCGGTACTGATGTGGGTTAGGCCCTCCGAAGCTCCCAGACACGCCTTGCTGTCCTTTGATCTGACGTAAGCTGGCCATTTAAGCGTGGACAAGTCCGGCATCTTTAAGGCTTTCGGGTGTCAGGTTCACCGGGTGCAGAGCGCTACACCCTAAGCAGATTCAGTCACTAGGATTCCTGGCTTCATATTACCCTGTGATGCATACGGAGGCCTGCACAGTCAGCAACGCGATTCAATTGGAGTCCTCGTAATATACACCAGATCCTTTGGGCCCCAAAAACCTCGGAACCCAAGTTTAGGTACCGTGGAGCTCGGCCAAGGGCGCCAAAGATGCACAAGGACTCGCTTTGAAGGCAGAAAATGTTTCAGTCGAGCCTCTGAACCCAGAAACCCCCCAACTCCCAAAGCCCCTCAACAATAAGCCTTTACACCCTAAACTCCTTACGCCCCAGTAGTCCCTCTCCATCCCTAGCAAGAAAATGATGAGGATGATCTGAAGGATAGGCGTGGCTTAGAGTATTTGGGTGTTGGAGTGTCTCGGGTCTGGGGGCAACCCTGGAAGGTTCACGTGAGAGATACTCAGGAGTTTGGTTTTCGGGATGTGCCGGTGCAGAACTTGGGTCGAGGTTGTTGGTTCGTCTGTTCAGGTTTTGGGGTTGATATTTCTCGGGTTTAAGGTTTGGAGTTTGGGGCTTTCTTGGTTTGCATTCGCATCGCCGTCATCACCACCATCAACTGACAGCAGGAAACAGCCACATAGGGGTCTAGGCACAGGCTCATCCTTCGACAAGAGTGGAGATGGAACACCCCGAATGCCCAAAGGGAGGCGAAACAGCACATCCCCCTCAACAAACAAAGACGGTTGGAGAGATGCAAACCCCAAACCGAGTGCAGACGGCTGCTGCAATACCGTGAAGCTTTACCCTCAACGCGCCTTTACACCAGAGCCCTTGAAGAGTAGTAAAGCTTGACCGGAACTGGGAACAGCTAAACCCGGACGTCTCCGGAGCGACACAGAAAGCCCTAAACGCGAGACAGCAACCGTAGGTTCAGAATGGAGTGGAGTCTGAAATGCGAGAACAGGAGAGATTCCATCGCGTCAGTGTGCGCGTCTGTGTATGTATGTATGTGTGTGTTGGGTGTGTCTGCCTGTCTGTGACCCTGTCCGTCTGTCCCTTCATCCATCTGTCCTTGTGTCTGTTTGTCTGTCTGTCTGTATGTTTGTCTGTTTGTCTACTTGTTTGTCGGTCTGTCTGTCCTGTCTGTCTGTCTTGCTGTCTTTCTGTTGGTCTGTCTCTGTCTCTGTCTCTGTCTGTCTGTCTTTTGGGGCTCGTCTTTTGAAGCTACTTCTCCAAAGTAGGCGATGTTCGTTGAACCCTGTGGTACTTTTCCATGCGACTTGCGAGCCCTTAGATCTCCGTGAACCCTGGCTCCCAAACCTCCGACCCGTCAATCCCCGACCTCTTCTGCAGGACATGAATGACACCGCCAGAGCCCTCGTGGGTAAGTTGAAGGCGATGGACAAGTCCGAGGCGAGGCGTGCCAGGGGAATCCGTTCGAGTTTCAAGCTTCCGGATGTTTTTGAGGTGTTCTTAGGGAGCACTAGTGGTGTTTTGACGGTTGTTTAGAGGAGCTCCAGGGTTCTAGGGTGTAGGCTGTAGGAGTTCAGGGGTGGTTTTCGAGTTTCGACGTTCGGGAGTTAAGGGCTTGAGGGGCCGGGGCTTGGGGAGTGTGGAGTGGGACACAGACGTCGGAATACTTAGGAATAGTATCCCGTTTCAGTCCCGTAGTTATACTGTAGTATAATGCACCCCGACACCCCGCTTTGATTATCAACGCCCCCCTATATTAAGGGGTGTAGCGTTTCGGACGGATTCATGTTCCCGGCTCAACTACGCATTTCTGACGAGGCGTTCACAAACCTAGGAGACCACATCGTAAGCTCCGAGTCCCAAGCAAACTGGCACATCCTACACCTGAAGCGGTGTACCCGCACATCGTCTTGCAGGCGACGGAGAAGGCTATGAAGCTTTTCAAGTCGCTGAGGTAGGGGTCGGGGGGCGGGGGGCGGGTGGGTGCATGCAAAATAAAGGTGAGATTCAGAGATAGCGCATCCCGGTACGGACCCCAAGCACAGAATGTACCCTCATTTTGTCAGATTCTTTCATGTTGCGAAGCAGAGATCACAGGAATGTAGGGTCTAGGGAGGTTCCGGCCAGGGAGGTTCAAGGGATTTCAGGGCTTCGGGGTTTAAACTCTCGGATCTCCTCTTTGTTTGCCTGTTTTATGTATCTTAGTTTTTGCTTTGTTTTTTCGGGTGGATCGGTTGACTATATCACAGTTCCGGGTCGCGGTTTGAGCTTCAGGTTGTGGGGTGCTGTGGTTACGGCAATTTTCAGGCTGCGGCACTACTTTCACAGTCGTTTGGATGTTGATGGCTCCAAACTACCCATTCGAGTCATCAAGGAACCTAGTGCAGGGTGCATTTCTCAAGTGATGGTGTTCTATCAAAGTCTCGGCCGAAAAGGTTGTGCATTAGTATGAGCGCTGAAGCCACGGGGTCTTGTACCATGCCGGCATGATGCATGGCCATCGAATGTGAGAAGGGATCAGCTTCGGGAATGCTTTAAACGGGTACAGGAGGTGCTGCTGGAGAGTAGAGGACGACTTCAGTATGGCATCCGTCTGGTGTCGTTTCGGGGCGTGAAGCCGCTAGGTCCTAGCCGCTAGGTAAGCGGGTGACATGAAGGTTCACCTCACAAATATGAATGTCCCCACGCTTCCATGTCCTAAACGTGCCAGGAAGAGACTGCACAAAGGCCTGGGGCACGTTGCCATCTCAGCATGGCTGCAGCAAAGACGAATAAGTTAATGACACGGCACAGAAGCCGTATCTTGCCAATGTCCTGGTGGTGGTTCACAGAATAAATCGTTCGGCCTGCGACGCTCAGCACCCCGAGCTGGACAACCGCAATGTGGAGCTGCTGAGAGATTGGTGCGAAAGGCAGGGTCGCCAACTAGAGACTAAGACTTCGAGTTATGAGCAGACAGAGTCTTCAGTAAGTGAGACGAACGTGTCACTGAGGGTAGCAGTTGCAGGCCGCAGGTTCAGAGGATGGTAAAGATGAGTATCATGAGGCTGTCGCGGACTCCAACTCATGATGAAGACCGATGATGACATGGTGATGAAGGTGTTACATGGTGATGACACGGCACAACGGCATGTCGTTGTCTTTTTCAGCCGCAGTTTCTGCCACGAGTCAAAGCCTGAACCCAAAGCCCTAAATCTCAATTTAAGTTTAGCAGCTCGGGCGTTAGAAAAGAAGGCAAACTTTTGAGAAACCAAGAGAGCCATTGAACTCAACGGAAGGAACCTGAATGTCGCCTTTGCCCCGATCGACCGGTGCGCCTGGAACTGGGCACCTTTCGGGTTAAAGATTCAGCCAAAAGCTTGGGTTGAACAGGAGTTTGGGGGGTCAAGGACTTTGGGGCTGTAGGGGTTTGGGGTTTAGGGTTTAAGGCTCTTCTATGAACAGGTTCTTCGTATGCCGCACGCATCACGACCTTGCAAGACGTTTGCTTTGCTCTCCTGTCGCTGTCACAGGGCATCCTACCTTGTGCTTTTTGGATGCATGTTGACATCTTTTCGTTTCGACCCGAAGAGGGCACAGCTTCTCATTGGCATGATGTATCTCAGGTAGGAGTTTCCGAAAATAGGGGGACCCTAAGATAGTACCCTAAATAGTAGGATCCTCATTTTCAGGACTTCAAAATACGGTACCCCTAATTTTCGGAAGCCTCCAAATCCATGGCTTTGGGGCACTGGCGTCAGAGCCCAGGGGCTTTGGGGGGGCTCAAGACGTCGGCCCTTTTTTTTGAAAGGGGGGCAGCCTGAGAATCACAGTTAGACCTTTGGCGGTACTGATGTGGGTTAGGCCCTCCGAAGCTCCCAGACACGCCTTGCTGTCCTTTCATCTGACGTAAGCTGGCCATTTAAGCGTGGACAAGTCCGGCATCTTTAAGGCTTTCGGGTGTCAGGTTCACCGGGTGCAGAGCGCTACACCCTAAGCAGATTCAGTCACTAGGATTCCTGGCTTCATATTACCCTGTGATGCATACGGAGGCCTGCACAGTCAGCAACGCGATTCAATTGGAGTCCTCGTAATATACACCAGAACCTTTGGGCCCCAAAAACCTCGGACCCAAGTTTAGGTACCTTGGAGCTCGGCCAAGGGCGCCAAAGATGCACAAGGACTCGCTTTGAAGGCAGAAAATATTTCAGTCGAGCCTCTGAACCCAGAAACCCCCCAACTCCCAATGCCCCTCAACAATAAACCGTGACACCCTAAACTCCTTACGCCCCAGTAGTCCCTCTCCATCCCTAGCAAGAAAATGATGAGGATGATCTGAAGGATAGGCGTGGCTTAGAGTATTTGGGTGTTGGAGTGTCTCGGGTCTGGGGGCAACCCTGGAAGGTTCACGTGAGAGATACTCAGGAGTTTGGTTTTCGGGATGTGCCGGTGCAGAACTTGGGTCGAGGTTGTTGGTTCGTCGGTTCAGGTTTTGGGGTTGATATTTCTCGGGTTTAAGGTTTGGAGTTTGGGGCTTTCTTGGTTTGCATTCGCATCGCCGTCATCACCACCATCAACTGACAGCAGGAAACAGCCACATAGGGGTCTAGGCACAGGCTCATCATCATCCTTCGACAAGAGTGGAGATGGAACACCCCGAATGCCCAAAGGGAGGCGAAACAGCACATCCCCCTCAACAAACAAAAACGGTTGGAGAGATGCAAACCCCAAACCGAGTGCAGACGGCTGCTGCAATACCGTGAAGCTTTACCCTCAACGCGCCTTTACACCAGAGCCCTTGAAGAGTAGTAAAGCTTGACCGGAACTGGGAACAGCTAAACCCGGACGTCTCCGGAGCGACACAGAAAGCCCTAAACGCGAGACAGCAACCGTAGGTTCAGAATGGAGTGGAGTCTGAAACGCGAGAACAGGAGAGATTCCATCGCGTCAGTGTGCGCGTCTGTGTATGTATGTATGTGTGTGTTGGGTGTGTCTGCCTGTCTGTGACCCTGTCCGTCTGTCCCTTCATCCATCTGTCCTTGTGTCTGTTTGTCTGTCTGTCCGTATGTTTGTCTGTTTGTCTGCTTGTCTGTCGGTCTGTCCTGTCTGTCTGTCTTGCTGTCTTTCTGTTGGTCTGTCTCCGTCTCTGTCTGTCTGTCTTTTGGGGCTCGTCTTTTGAAGCTACTTCTCCAAAGTAGGCGATGTTCGTTGAACCCTGTGGTACTTTTCCATGCGACTTGCGAACCCTTAGATCTCCGTGAACCCTGGCTCCCAAACCTCCGACCCGTCAATCCCCGACCCTCTTTTGCAGGACATGAATGACACCGCCAGAGCCCTCGTGGGAAAGTTGAAGGCGATGGACAAGTCCGAGGCGAGGCGTGCCAGGGGAATCCGTTCGAGTTTCAAGCTTTCGGATGTTTTTGAGGTGTTCTTAGGGGGCACTAGTGGTGTTTTGACGGTTGTTTAGAGGAGCTCCAGGGTTCTAGGGTGTAGGCTTTAGGAGTTCAGGGGCGGTTTTCGAGATTCGACGTTCGGGACTTCAGGGCTTGAGGGGCCAGGGCTTGGGGAGTGTGGAGTGGGACACAGACGTCGGAATACTTAGGAATAGTATCCCGTTTCAGTCCCGTAGTTATACTGTAGTATATTGCACCCCGACACCCCGCTTTGATTATCAACGCCCCCCTATATTAAGGGGTGTAGCGTTTCGGACGGATTCATGTTCCCGGCTCAACTACGCATTTCTGACGAGGCGTTCACAAACCTAGGAGACCACATCGTAAGCTCCGAGTCCCAAGCAAACTGGCACATCCTACACCTGAAGCGGTGTACCCGCACATCGTCTTGCAGGCGACGGAGAAGGCTATGAAGCTTTTCAAGTCGCTGAGGTAGGGGTCGGGGGGCGGGGGGCGGGTGGGTGCATGCAAAATAAAGGTGAGATTCAGAGATAGCGCATCCCGGTACGGACCCCAAGCACAGAATGTACCCTCATTTTGTCAGATTCTTTCATGTTGCGAAGCAGAGATCACAGGAATGTAGGGTCTAGGGAGGTTCCGGCCAGGGAGGTTCAAGGGATTTCAGGGCTTCGGGGTTTAAACTCTCGGATCTCCTCTTTGTTTGCCTGTTTTATGTATCTTAGTTTTTGCTTTGTTTTTTCGGGTGGATCGGTTGACTATATCACAGTTCCGGGTCGCGGTTTGAGCTTCAGGTTGTGGGGTGCTGTGGTTACGGCAATTTTCAGGCTGCGGCACTACTTTCACAGTCGTTTGGATGTTGATGGCTCCAAACTACCCATTCGAGTCATCAAGGAACCTAGTGCAGGGTGCATTTCTCAAGTGATGGTGTTCTATCAAAGTCTCGGCCGAAAAGGTTGTGCATTAGTATGAGCGCTGAAGCCACGGGGTCTTGTACCATGCCGGCATGATGCATGGCCATCGAATGTGAGAAGGGATCAGCTTCGGGAATGCTTTAAACGGGTACAGGAGGTGCTGCTGGAGAGTAGAGGACGACTTCAGTATGGCATCCGTCTGGTGTCGTTTCGGGGCGTGAAGCCGCTAGGTCCTAGCCGCTAGGTAAGCGGGTGACATGAAGGTTCACCTCACAAATATGAATGTCCCCACGCTTCCATGTCCTAAACGTGCCAGGAAGAGACTGCACAAAGGCCTGGGGCACGTTGCCATCTCAGCATGGCTGCAGCAAAGACGAATAAGTTAATGACACGGCACAGAAGCCGTATCTTGCCAATGTCCTGGTGGTGGTTCACAGAATAAATCGTTCGGCCTGCGACGCTCAGCACCCCGAGCTGGACAACCGCAATGTGGAGCTGCTGAGAGATTGGTGCGAAAGGCAGGGTCGCCAACTAGAGACTAAGACTTCGAGTTATGAGCAGACAGAGTCTTCAGTAAGTGAGACGAACGTGTCACTGAGGGTAGCAGTTGCAGGCCGCAGGTTCAGAGGATGGTAAAGATGAGTATCATGAGGCTGTCGCGGACTCCAACTCATGATGAAGACCGATGATGACATGGTGATGAAGGTGTTACATGGTGATGACACGGCACAACGGCATGTCGTTGCCTTTTTCAGCCGCAGTTTCTGCCACGAGTCAAAGCCTGAACCCAAAGCCCTAAATCTCAATTTAAGTTTAGCAGCTCGGGCGTTAGAAAAGAAGGCAAACTTTTGAGAAACCAAGAGAGCCATTGAACTCAACGGAAGGAACCTGAATGTCGCCTTTGCCCCGATCGACCGGTGCGCCTGGAACTGGGCACCTTTCGGGTTAAAGATTCAGCCAAAAGCTTGGGTTGAACAGGAGTTTAGGGGGTCAAGGACTTTGGGGCTGTAGGGGTTTGGGGTTTAGGGTTTAAGGCTCTTCTATGAACAGGTTCTTCGTATGCCGCACGCATCACGACCTTGCAAGACGTTTGCTTTGCTCTCCTGTCGCTGTCACAGGGCATCCTACCTTGTGCTTTTTGGATGCATGTTGACATCTTTTCGTTTCGACCCGAAGAGGGCACAGCTTCTCATTGGCATGATGTATCTCAGGTAGGAGTTTCCGAAAATAGGGGGACCCTAAGATAGTACCCTAAATAGTAGGATCCTCATTTTCAGGACTTCAAAATACGGTACCCCTAATTTTCGGAAGCCTCCAAATCCATGGCTTTGGGGCACTGGCGTCAGAGCCCAGGGGCTTTGGGGGGGCTCAAGACGTCGGCCCTTTTTTTTGAAAGGGGGGCAGCCTGAGAATCACAGTTAGACCTTTGGCGGTACTGATGTGGGTTAGGCCCTCCGAAGCTCCCAGACACGCCTTGCTGTCCTTTCATCTGACGTAAGCTGGCCATTTAAGCGTGGACAAGTCCGGCATCTTTAAGGCTTTCGGGTGTCAGGTTCACCGGGTGCAGAGCGCTACACCCTAAGCAGATTCAGTCACTAGGATTCCTGGCTTCATATTACCCTGTGATGCATACGGAGGCCTGCACAGTCAGCAACGCGATTCAATTGGAGTCCTCGTAATATACACCAGAACCTTTGGGCCCCAAAAACCTCGGACCCAAGTTTAGGTACCTTGGAGCTCGGCCAAGGGCGCCAAAGATGCACAAGGACTCGCTTTGAAGGCAGAAAATATTTCAGTCGAGCCTCTGAACCCAGAAACCCCCCAACTCCCAATGCCCCTCAACAATAAACCGTGACACCCTAAACTCCTTACGCCCCAGTAGTCCCTCTCCATCCCTAGCAAGAAAATGATGAGGATGATCTGAAGGATAGGCGTGGCTTAGAGTATTTGGGTGTTGGAGTGTCTCGGGTCTGGGGGCAACCCTGGAAGGTTCACGTGAGAGATACTCAGGAGTTTGGTTTTCGGGATGTGCCGGTGCAGAACTTGGGTCGAGGTTGTTGGTTCGTCGGTTCAGGTTTTGGGGTTGATATTTCTCGGGTTTAAGGTTTGGAGTTTGGGGCTTTCTTGGTTTGCATTCGCATCGCCGTCATCACCACCATCAACTGACAGCAGGAAACAGCCACATAGGGGTCTAGGCACAGGCTCATCCTTCGACAAGAGTGGAGATGGAACACCCCGAATGCCCAAAGGGAGGCGAAACAGCACATCCCCCTCAACAAACAAAAACGGTTGGAGAGATGCAAACCCCAAACCGAGTGCAGACGGCTGCTGCAATACCGTGAAGCTTTACCCTCAACGCGCCTTTACACCAGAGCCCTTGAAGAGTAGTAAAGCTTGACCGGAACTGGGAACAGCTAAACCCGGACGTCTCCGGAGCGACACAGAAAGCCCTAAACGCGAGACAGCAACCGTAGGTTCAGAATGGAGTGGAGTCTGAAACGCGAGAACAGGAGAGATTCCATCGCGTCAGTGTGCGCGTCTGTGTATGTATGTATGTGTGTGTTGGGTGTGTCTGCCTGTCTGTGACCCTGTCCGTCTGTCCCTTCATCCATCTGTCCTTGTGTCTGTTTGTCTGTCTGTCCGTATGTTTGTCTGTTTGTCTGCTTGTCTGTCGGTCTGTCCTGTCTGTCTGTCTTGCTGTCTTTCTGTTGGTCTGTCTCCGTCTCTGTCTGTCTGTCTTTTGGGGCTCGTCTTTTGAAGCTACTTCTCCAAAGTAGGCGATGTTCGTTGAACCCTGTGGTACTTTTCCATGCGACTTGCGAACCCTTAGATCTCCGTGAACCCTGGCTCCCAAACCTCCGACCCGTCAATCCCCGACCCTCTTCTGCAGGACATGAATGACACCGCCAGAGCCCTCGTGGGAAAGTTGAAGGCGATGGACAAGTCCGAGGCGAGGCGTGCCAGGGGAATCCGTTCGAGTTTCAAGCTTCCGGATGTTTTTGAGGTGTTCTTAGGGAGCACTAGTGGTGTTTTGACGGTTGTTTAGAGGAGCTCCAGGGTTCTAGGGTGTAGGCTTTAGGAGTTCAGGGGTGGTTTTCGAGTTTCGACGTTCGGGACTTCAGGGCTTGAGGGGCCGGGGCTTGAAAAATGAATAGTATCCCGTTTCAGTCCCGTAGTATTATGCACCCCGACACCCTGCGCTAATCATCAACGCCCCTATATTGAGGGGTGTAGGGTTTCGGACGGATTCATGTTCCCGGCTCAACTGCGCATTTCTGACGAGGCGTTCACAAACCTGGCAGACCACATCGTAAGCTCCGAGTCCCAAGTTTCAAACTCGCAAATCCTACACCTGAAGTGCTCTACCCATACATCGTCTTGCAGGCGACGGAGAAGGCTATGAAGCTTTTCAAGTCGCTGAGGTGGGGTTCGGGGGCCGGGTGAGTGCATGCAAAGGTGTGATGGGAGATTCAGAGATGAGACATCCCAGTACGGACCCTAAATGCAGTAGGTGCCCTAGTTTTCTGAAATGCCTTCATACTGCAAGAAGAGTACAAAGGAAATTGGGCTTAGGGATTTAGGGTTTAGCGTATTTTCGTGTTTACCATTTAAAGTCTCAGTTTTTTTGCAATTGTGTACAGTATGTCTTTTTGAGTGATTGTGTATTTGCTGATTCGTTTTCATGTGTGTTCTGTGTCGGGCGTGAGTCTATGTTACGGTTTCGGGTTGCTTCAGGTCAAGGCATTGCCCCGCTCTTCCTGGAAGTCGTTGTCTTTGGTCATGTCTTCTGTCTTTTCGACTTTGTTTGTTGACTTTGGCCTGTCAGCTCAAAGTCGACTCGGTGAGTTCAACGTGGTGGCGAGCGCACTGCAGCTAATGGATTCCGAGCATTCAGGTGCAACCGTCATGCATGATTCTTGTTTGATGCATCAAAGCAGCTTTGGTACCATTCTTGGCATTTGGCTTTCCCCTGTCCGCTACAGTCCTTTCCCCTGTTCGCTACAGTCCAAAGCTGAGTCGCAAACGAATCTTGACACAGTTCGCTTGTTGCGAGACACAGTCGACATGCCGATGATGGACACACATCGCGCTTCTTTGGCAATCACCGGCAAGCTTGTCCATCAGTTCAATTAAGCATGATCGTGCTTTTGACTAACCATTGCAACGGCCTTGTTCTGGCGAGAAATCGACACCGGCCCAACTGCCTAAGTTTGTAAACTAGGTTCTGAAAGATGTGAGTCATCAAACCACCGAGACTTGTGGGACACAGTTTTGTATGCCATGCTGGCATGATGCGTTGCTGACACATGTGACAAAACGATGAGCTCGGTAAGGCTTTAAATGTGTACACCATCAGCTGTCCATGGAGCTGCATCACGAAGACGCTAGATATGCCACATGTTGGATGAACAAAGGTTCACCTCAGACATGTGAATGCCCCCACGCTTGCAAGTCCTAAACATGCCAGGAAGAGACTGCACAAAGGCCTGGGGCACGTTGCCATCTCAGCATGGCTGCAGCAAAGACGAATGTCATGGTTCGAATTGCATGACACTGCATAGAAGCCGTATGTCCCCCGTGTTTTGGTTGCGGATCATAAAACAAAGCATTCGGCCTGCGACGCTCAGCACCCCGAACTGGACAATCGCAACGTGGAGCTGCTGAGAGATTGGTGCGAGAGGCAGGGTCGCCAACAAGGGACTAAGACTTCGAGTTAGGTGCGGAGTTTTCAGTAAGTGAAGGGCAGCAGTTGTAGGACCCAGGTTAAGATGATGGTAAAGATGATATTGATGATGATGACGATGATGTCACGAACTCCACCTAATCATGAAATCCGGTAGCAAGATCAGCTTCACATGAAAAAGGCGACGCATACAATGATGACATGGTGATGAAGGTGTTAATGCAACTTTGTTGGTGCTAACACAGAAGGAAAGCACGTGAACGACCCAAACAGTCGAATTCAGCGGCAGGTACCTAGAGGTCACCTTCGCCCCGATCGACCGGTGCGCCTGGGACTGGGCACTTCTCTTCGTGTGGTGGCGCTAAAGGGTTCAGCCAAAGAGCTAGGGTCCAAGTGTAGGGGGTTGTCAAAATTAGGGTCCCTTGTTGGGTCCTATTATACTAGTACTTAAGGCACCCAAAAAGGGACCTTAATTTTGACAACTACCCAAGTGTAATTAGGGGGTCGAGGCTTTAAGCTGTAGTTACGGGTTTGAGGCTTAGGCTTCTTCGAAGAATGAGTTCTTCGAAGGCATATCGCCCCGGCCCTTCCTAATTCCTAATACGGCAAGATTCGTAAAATCAGGACCTGCACATTCACAACCCCCCTGATTTTGAAATGCTGAAGGAAGCCTGTTCTTAACCCTGTAGCCCATAAACCCTCAAACCCTTAGAGCCTAAACACTGAACCGGCCATCCGTAAGTCATAATCCCGTAAAATCAAAATCCTTGTGGAAGCTAGCCTGTTCCTAACCACAAGGAGAATATCCTTAAGTGCTACTAACCCTTCTGAAGGACTCACCCTTAATCGTAACTCTCGTCGAAGAGACCAACCTTCACCCGAAACCGTAAAAGATACCCTAAAAATCCTAAACACTACGAGCCCTTGAGCCGCAAACTCTTGGGACGCTCTTCGTTTTTCTTCACAGACGTCCCATGACTTTGCGCCAGGCAGAGCGCCGAGAAGCGGCAGAAATCTGCAGGGGCCTGAATAGTTAGAACAGGTGTACTAGGGAACCCTGAGGAAGAATAGTATTCCTGCTTATTCACCGCGCTTTTGCATGGAGGACAATGGCGACTTGTGCATTCAACTGGGATTTTTGAATTTTGGTTTGGGATTCTAGGGCCATGGGTGTAGCTGCTTGAAACCGGTGTCAGGTTTGAGTCCCCGGGAGTCATGTCACGGCTGGCAGGTCTGTAGACGCCATAGCAGGCTTTGTGGCTGCTGGAATTGGCCAGATATTCAGATGCAATGAGCCCGAAGCCATTCAGCAGCCATAGAGCTAAACCCAGATCAATCTCTGAAGCATTGCGCCCCAAGTGCAAAAATCAACCCCCTGAACCCTAAACCCCGAAGCCTGGGGCCGAAAACATTAAATCTGATGACGCAAAGCAGCCTTCAACCCCCTAAAGCGCGAGACCTTGTGCTTTCAAGCTTCAAGCCCGAAGCCCCAGGACGAGGACGGCACAGCACCGCCGCCAGAGAAGCGTCGGAAGAGATGACATTTCGGGGAAAAGCCCGGGGGTTTCGAAGGACTTCGTAAGATTTTTAAAGGATTTCTGTAGAGGTAGTCGAAGCATGTCCATGGCTTTCGTCTCAGCTTGTATAGAAATTCTATAAGACTTACAAAGATGCTTCTTTGCAAGGCCTGGCATGCGTGATGTAGGGTTTGCATTGGAACGCCATTTTTCTCCGGGCCGGAGTCGGGGCATGTGGATTCAGGATGCATTTGTTTTGGATTCTGGGGGGCTCTGGAGCCTGAGCTCCGAAACCCTAAGGCGTTGCGTTTAGGGTAAACCGCAGTTGAGCCTATGTTTCGGACCCTGGTGCTATCTGTATGTATGGGAGGGGGTTGTATCAGTCAGGTGAGTGTGGTTATTAAGTATAATCTAGAGGCCACTGTCATTAGAATAGGGTTTTGGGGCCCATTATAATACTACTACTACTACTACTACTACTACTACTACTACTACTACTACGGTGGATGGACAAAATCCTGCATTACCCAGAATAAGGAATATACCATAATTCCCATAGTTTAGGGTCCTTAAGGTCATGCAGGATTTATATCATGAACCATATAATAAGGAACCCCCAAAACCCTATTCTAATTTACTGCTTGGGGCGTCGGCGAGTGGAGCGCTTGGGTTTATGCATTGGATGTGTCGATCGATGGACTGGGCGTGCGCATACCACCGACCATAGGGTTTAAGGTTTAGGGGTTTAGGGTTTAGGGGTTTACGGGTTGGGGGTTTAGGGTTTAGGGTTTAGGGTTTAGGGGTTTAGGGGTTTAGGGGTTTAGGGGTTTAGGGTCTTTCTAAGAACCCTCGACCTGAAATCCTAAACCTAAACCGCAGCCATCAGAAAAGCAACCCTAAACCTGAGGAAACAAACAACAAGTTGTTGCAGGATTTGGGTTTCAGGCTCCCCGAGGCAGCATCTTGATCGCCGTCCCCTTGGCTCGCGCCCAGACGGTCAATCTCCTGTGGAACCAGACAGCAGCTCACAAAATTATGGGTCCCTGGCCGTTTTTAAGAATGCATCAGCCCATGTAGCAGCTATGATCCCGAATCATCCACGTCGCCTCTAGCCCTCCTTCCTTCCGAGGCAGCTCGGTGGGGTGGGGGGCCCTCAGGAAGTTTAAGACCCGAGGCCAGCATACCGACACAGAAGACACGGCTTCTCTTTTTCTCTGATTTTCTGTTTCTTGGCCGTGGTTTTGTGCTTCGACCGTGAGCACGCGCTGGCCTCAGATCCAGTGGGTTTCGGGTTCTTTGGGCCGGTCCCAGGGTTAAGGTGCCGGGTCGGCTGCTCTGGGATTTCGGGTTCAGGGGCGAGGGTCTAGGAGTCTAAGGTTTAGGGTTTCGGTTCTCAGGTTCGGGGTTCAGGGTCTTTGTATATGGGCTGATATGATGATGATGGCATCGCTGGTTATCATCAGGCTGAGGCTCAGTGGTGTAAGTACGATGCAGACTTTTGGTATACATGATTAGCACCGCTGTTGTTCTGTCACAACCCTTCTTGAGACCTTATTCAACCTGTGTTGAGAGAGCTGTGGGGGCAGCCCAATAAAGGCTTTCAAAGCCGGGCTCGTTCAAGGCGTCTTTCAGTAGACCCCTGTTAACATCCTCTTCGAAGCAAGGCACTGAAACAGACTTCAAAACCACAGTCCAGTTGTATGTTGGGGTTGGTCAAAGCAACGGTTTCCCACCATACCCAGCCCGATTCAAATCATGGTTGTTTGTGAGCAAGATGGCTTCAATTCGTTAGAGAAGCGCCGTCAAGGTGCGCTGATACTTTCGTTGAAATCGGTTTCAATGCGTGCTGAGATCCCCTGGCAACTATTTTGTATGTCTGTGTTGGGTTCCAGCTTGCGCCGCCTCCTATGATGGGCACAAACGATTCAAACGCAAGCGTAGTATAGGAGCCTTAACAGTTAAAATGGGGATTTTTGGGAAAACAATAGTAGAGTTAGGCTAATCCATGAATGCATTTCCGTGGTAGTGGTAGCCCTTGGCTTTCGCATTACCCTCAACATAGCATGTAAATCCTAGAAATCCCGAAGCCGAGACCCAACAGCGTAAGCTACACACCGAAACCCTCAAATTCCATGTGCTATTTCCAGACTCTTGTCTCCGAGGGCCCTCAGTCTCTTAATGCGAAAAGTGAGCGAGTTCTGCAGTGAGTTTGGTTTTAATGTGTCTGAACCCGACAGAGCCCTGAGACACTAAACACCCAAGGCGCAAAGCCCGCTGTGTTTGGGCTTAGGGTTTTAGGGTTTAGGGTTTCGGGTCAGGGACTTGAGATTTAGGGATTTCGGGCTTGGGGTTTAGGGTTTAGGGATTCAGGGTTTTAGGGCTTTGGGTTTCGGGTTTAGGTGTATTCAAGCCTTTGGACTCAGGGTTTCGGATTTAGGGTTTTAGGGGTTGGGGTTTAGGGATTAGGAATTTAGGGTTTTAAGCTTTAGGGTTTCGGGCGTAGGATGGTCTGGGCTTTATTGCTTTGGGCGCGCACACTGGGCCTTCTTGAGCCTAAAAGAGTATAGGTAACTATTAAGGCCCCTATATCAAAAATGGTTGTCGCATGTTGTGCTGTACGGGTCATCAGGGATGTGGCGTTTCGGGTTTAGGGCTATGCCATCCTCCAGGTCTCCATGGGAACAATTGAATCGGTGCAAGCTGCCGTGGCCACCTCGGACCGTCGTGTTTCTAAGGGTTTAGGGTTTGGAGCTTTTGGGCTTGGCGTTACCGTTTAGGGGTGTTTTTACATGTGTTTGGTTGGGGGAGGTTTTGGTTGCAGGTTGGGTTTCCTTTGTCGTTGTGGAGGCTTCGGACTTTCTAAGTCTAAGAACTACGAGTGCCTTTTGCAGGGTTCTACAGTAATGAAGAGTTGCTCCGCTTTAATCGCAGCGGGGCCCCAAACCCGAAACCCTAAACCCTAAGCCCCAGCACAGCTTAAGACATAATCCGCCTTCGATGCAATAAACAGCAGTAAGGGAGAGTTTCGCAGCTTCCCCTCTCGCGGCTTTGGGTTTAGGGCTTAAGGGGCTTAAGGTTTCGGGTTTTGGGTTTCGAGTTTGGGGCTTGAGGTTAAGAGTCTCGGGTTCAGGGTTCAGGGTGTTCGGGGTTTGTGGTGTCGGCTTCAGGGGTTAGGGGAACATGGAAACTCGAGGCCGCTGAGAGTTACACCTTAGAGTTAGAGTGCAGCAGGACAACCTAACAAAGCCGGATCATTTGCCCCATCGAGCTTTTGAAAGAGCTCCCTCATGCTTCTCGAACCCTGAAAGCGCGAGCCAACTTATCTGAAACCTGCAATCCCCGAACCCGTTGTCAACACCATAGAATCCGTCTGGAATCCTTAAGGGAGAGCAGCTCTAAATGGAATGATGGCGACAAAGGTTGCTGAGTCTCAGGAGGAAGCACGAACCGCCGCGTCCCAGCCTCGGGTGGCGACGGGAGGCTTTCCTTCCTTGAGGCTTTTACACGGGTTCCAGCGCTTTCTCGGCTTTCCTAAAAGGTGTTACAGGCCTTTTGTTTTTTTTTGTGGGTTTGATGCAGTTTTGTAGGGTTTCCATACCGCCTGTAGGGTTCTTATAAGGCTTTTGGAAGGGCATCATGGGGTTTCATGAGAGTTTTATCAGGCTTTGTGTTGTGGTCAGAGATGGTTCGAGGTGCAGCGGTTTAGGGATTTCTTCATCACTGAGGCAGTTACTCCAACGTCTGCTATGGTTTGCTGCATGTCAAACCGAGACCCCAACGTCAACTTCAAATCCCAAGCCCCAAACACCGCATACATATTTCTTAATAGATGAATAGCACAAGCCTGAAGCCCTATGTCATACAAGTCCTGATCCCGAAACCTTAAACCTTAAACTCTCTGAGCTGAGTGGATAGAGTTAGGTGCGCTCTCCGAGGCTCAGGGGAGGAACAGGATCAGCTTCCAGTTTAGGGTTTAGGGTTTAGGGGTTTGTAGCGCCCAATAAAGGTGACTTGGTAAATCCTAACACTCTTGACGCAGGGTTTAGGTTGTCGTGTGGTGTTAAAACGTGCGCCCTGCGGTAGAACTGGCCAGCAAGCTCCAGACAGAGTGTAGCCCCTGACAAAGAAAGCCGCTTCCTCGGTTAGGTCTTGCAAGACGGAGGGATCCTAACAGTAAGGCGCTCAACGAAAGGGGTTTCACTTTTCTGGGATCTACACAATGAACCCCTTTTTGCAGCCTTTTACGGCAACTAGCATTTGAAACTCCAACCTCTAAGCCCCCTTCCTAATACCACCGCAACCCAAAGTTTAAAGCCTAAACCCCAAGACCTAAATGCTGAAGCCTATGCCGAACTTGCATGAACTTAGGGCCTTCAACCCTAAGTACCGTATCTGAGGCCGTTGTCCGGAGGGACGTCCCTTCCTTGCGCGGCAAGAACTCGCCCAGGTCTCAACAGTGAAACTTCTGGTAAAGCCCTAAACCCGGCCCTCACCTTGCATTCTAATCCCTATACCCTTTACATTCTAATCCCTATACCCCAAAGGATCTAAAACCTCAGTGCGAAAATCTCAACCCCAAAGACTAAGACGGGTTCCGAGGTGAAAGCTCTGTTGCTACAGTTTGGCTGCTTTGTCAGGAGATACCCAAAGCCAGAAAACCCTAAACCCCAAACCCTAAATCACAATCTTGCCCGATCTTACAGCTCACGGCCTTATCACCAGAACTCCGGCACCAAACCCCTCAGTAAGCCTTACCCCCACGTCCCCAAATCGAAGGCCCTAGGGTGTTTGTGCACAGCCAGCATGTTCCCCTAAACCCTTGCAGCCCGCAGTGCATCGTAGAAAGCCCTAAACCCTCAACTTCGTAGAGAGCCCTAAATCCGAAGCCCCGTGCCTCAAACCCTGAACCCTAAACCCTAAACGTAAACCCCCCAAGCCCTAAACCCTGAACCCAAAACCCTAAAGCCCTAAACCCTAAAGCCCTAAACCCTAAAGCCCTAAACCCCAAAGCCCGAAGCCCCAAAGCCCGAAGTCCTGAACCATCGCTTACCCTCCGCCTGTTTCGCTCCGAGGCTCCGACGACTGGGGCGTCTCAGAGGCTCTGGTAGGAAGGGGAAAGGCTTTAGGGCTTTAGGGTTTAGGGCTTTAGGGTTTGGGGCTTGAGGGTTTGGGGCTTGAGGGTTGTAGGGTTTTAGGGTTTTAGGGTTCAGGTTTTTTTTGGTTTCGGGTTTAGGGTTTAGGGTTCAGGGTTTAGGGTTTAGGGTCTGGGGCCTGGAAAGAAGGGGAGGGGGATTCAGAGGGGAAGGGGATTCAGGGTTCAGGGTTTGGGGTTTTGGGTTTGGGGTTTTGGGTTTAGGGTTTTGGGTTTAGAGTTTGGGGTTTAGGGGGCAGGGTGCAGGGTTCAGGGTTTAGGGTTGAGTAGCTCTAGGGTTTAGGGTTCTACAATGCATGCGATGTTACCAAGCTTCTTCGTCGGTTTAGGACTTCAGCGTTGTTTCGAGAAGGTTTAGGTTACCGAGTTTGAGGTTTAAGTATTTGGGGTTAGTCTATGTAGGGTTTTCTCAGAGACTTCCATATCCCCTATGTAAAGTCTTCTATGAGGCCAAACTTCTTCAAACTTTTAATACCCTGATACCCTTAAGTGAAGCGTCCCCAATACCCCTTGTCTAATTTACGGCAGGGGCTTGGGGGAGTTTCCTGTGAAGGATTTGAGGTAGGACAGCGACCTAAAGCCCTGGGCGTTGGGTTTTCGGGTTTGGAGCTTAGCGTTTAGGACTTCCCGATCTATCAACAGCATCGAGCACTCAAAACTCGGAGCTCTGAGCTTTTGTACCCAGAGACTCCAATATCCAATAATTAAGGAACGTTCCTTAAATCATATTAAGGATCCTAATATATTTAAAGTATATTCCTTAATTAAGGGGTATTGGAGTCTCTAGGTAGTTGTAGCGTAGAAGCGTCAGGTAGGGGATTTGGGAAGTGTAAGGGGGTAGAAAAGGAACGCAGACTCACGATAGAGCTCGTATCCCCCGATTTGCAAAGCCCCTTCTGATCCTCCGGGGTTGAGCCCCTGGACCTGGAGCCCTCCACACTTTCGGACAAACGGTTTTGGCTGCCTTACATCCAGGTTTCTGAAATACAGGCTTGAATCATGTCTGACATTATTCCACGGGGTTCCTTATTGTCACGATACTATCATGTAACCCAAACCTTCCATCTCAATGCCCCTGTATGCGGTCGGAGAGTCTGCAGGGTCAGAGGTTCCACTAGGGAGCTCTCCTGCATAGAACCGGAGCCCATGAAAAAGCCTTTGTTTCTGAGTGCCGAGGAATCTTCAAAGACAGTTACCATTATAGGGATCCTCAGCAACTACCACTTTATTGCGGTAACTTAAAACGGGGTTCTTTAGCAAGAACCCAGTTCACTGCCAGCTGACCGCAGGCTCAGCAGAACGAGGCACACCGGATTATGGGGTTTGCAGGTTTCGGGAGCTTTCTTCAGGCCGTCAGCCCTGAGCTGTAAACCTTAAAGCCTTAAACCCCCCAGACCCCTCGATTCCCGAAGCTCTCCACCCGAAGCGCAATACCCAAAGCCCTAATCCCTACACCCTTCGCCCCCAAACCAAAACCCAGAGACTCCAATACCCCTTAATTAAGGAAACTACCTTAAATCATATTAGGGACCCTATACTATAATTTAAGGTATATTTCCTTAATTAAGCGGTATAGGAGTCTCTGGGAAGCCCCTAATCTGCAATGTCGGGTTCGGAGCTTTGTATCCAGGGCTGAGAGCCTTGAGAATTCCTCCCATAAACCCCCCACAACACCCACGTGAAGTCTGGAACTCACGGCGTTTAGCTCATGAGCCAAGCCGCGGAGCCCTGCCGTGGAGGTTTGCTGTTGTTGGGCATCTTGATTCGGGTTTCGGGGTTTCGTGTTTAGGGTTTCCAGTGTTCTATAGCATAGTCTTAAGCAGGATTTAGGAATCAGGGTTGTGGCGTTGCTTGTGGTAGCATATCCTGAAAAGGGATCTAGGGTTCAGATGTAAAGTTAGCTTTCGCAAGGTATACTCTTCGGAAGCACCAAGACTGGTAGCTTCTCTGTTATGCCCCCAAGATCAAGCCTGACCTGAGCCCCTGAACCCTAAACCCTTAACGCTCAATGCTGAACTCGAAGGACCTAAAACCCCTGAAACCAAGACCCTAACCCCTAACTAAACCCCGAAACCCGAGTCAACATGCTCCCCGAGGTGGCAAGATTACTTTCCAAGCATGGCGTCAGCACGAGCAGCTACGGACGGGAAGGCGCCGCCGGCACCTAACTCCCAAGCTCCCTTCCTGTAAGTAGAGCAACCATAAAAGCGAACCCTAAACACCATAAGCCCCAAGACCATTAATAAGCCCTAAACCCCACTTCCCCGAAACTCTTGGAATGCTTCTATGCGCTTCAAGCGGAGTTTTGCTTTCGGATAGTCTGTCGTAGAGATCGTTGAGCTCCGTGTCGCCCAGATCGTCGGCAGTGACTTTCTGCAAAAGGCTCTCAACCCCTAAGTCCTGTTTGGACCCTAAAACCTAAACCCTAAACCCAAAACCCCCTAAGGTAAAAGCCAGAAAGTTGGAATATCATTATCCTAACCCTTCTATGGTAAATTATAGGGTATCCTACCCTAAACCATATTCCAACTTTCTGGAGTTCCCTTTAGACCCTAAAACCCTCAGCCCGAACGGGCCCCTGAGCCCGGAAGCCCCTCAAATCGTATTGATGCCCTCAGGAGCCTCGCACGGAGCCTTAAAGGAACCCGCGTAGATCCCTTAGCAAGAACCCTACAGCTCTTTAAAAAGACCTTCAATGGAGAGCTCGCTAACTGTGGGGGGTTGCAGGAACTGTTATGTTATGAGGTTCGGGCAAAAGCGACATTTGGGGTTTCAAGCCTCGTTGACTGGAGGGCCCAGGCTTTCAGATTTGAAGGGGTTTGAAATTAGGGCTTCTGGTTTGGGGCCAGGGTTTTTATTGTTGTTATCATTGTATGGTTATCATTATTACGACTGTTATGATTATTGCTGCAACAGGGTTTAATTAGGATTTATGGTTAAGCACGGTTTGCGCCGAGTTCAGATGTGTAGTGTAGGTGTTTGGTTGAAGTGTCGGCCGTGCTGTTGTCCTGCCTTGCCCTTTCCAGGCCCCTGCACGGCACTGCTCTAAAATGAAGCCGTAGAACCCTAATTTATACACGCTAAAGCTGATTCTAACTATTTAGGCCCCATGTATTCGTATATTTTCAGGTGCACCAAAGCCTTAACTCTTTATTTTCGAGGCCGTCACGCTGATGTTGTCCGATGGGTTGGGGTACATATTGGTACACAGTGCAGTCAAGGCCCAGCAATTAGTGCCGAGCACGGATACCTGTGCATCGATAAGGTGGAGGATGTGTTGTGAGGTAAGGGAGCTGCACTCAAGGCCGTCGGAATTTTATGGAGATTTATCTCCAAGCCCTTTCGTGTGCCAATTGGAGCGAACATATGCTACGGCATCACAGTTGAGAGGCTCCGAAGTGATTTTGCATTGAAATAGAGAGCGTATCAACGGACCCTAGTGGCAACAGAACAGACCCTCAAGCTCGGAAACCAAAGCCCAGCACCTGAAACTTTCAGCGAGCCCTCGAGCTCGAACCTTGTATCCCGGACCTTAAATCCCACATTGAAAATGATATACCCTTAGTCATTATAAACCCATTATATAGCCCATTATAGGGTAGGGGTCCCCATTAAGGGTCCTTCCTTCAAACCTAGACCCTAAGCTCCAGGTTCTGAGCCAATAAACCCTAAACTCTCAGCCCTGTAGTCCGAAAAGTCGGGTCTCCGACACCCCATGCAGTCCTGTCAGGCTGTCTCACCGTCAGGGATCTAGCCAGGGAGGCCGCTTGTTCGTCTTTGTTTGCAGATCGGGAATAGGAATTGGGATCTGGGATTTAGGGTTTAGGGCTTCAGGTCTCTTGGGTTTGGGATTTGAGCTTCGGTGTCTTATGAGCACTTCGACATGTTCTACGCTTCGTTCGCTAGGTGATCCACCATAGCATCACCATCATCGAGACCTACGAGCTCATGTCATCAGGGTAAACCGGGTTTCGGGTGTGGTGGTTTGGGGCTTAGGGACGGGGTCATGCTAGGAGTTTGCCTTCGGGAGCAGCGACGGGATCGAAGCACGAAGGGAAGGGGTCGAAGCACCACACCCTGATCTACCCTAAACCCCTAAACCCTAAACCGTAGTCCTGGGGCAGTAAGGGTCTGGGGCTCAAGGGTTTGAGGCTTTTTTTTAGGGCTACGGAAGCTTTTGGGTTTTGAGCTTTTTGGATTTAGGCGGGTTTCGAGTTCAGGGTCTACGGACCCAGTAGGCAGAGTTTAAGTAGGCTTTCTATGGGATACCATCCTAGACCCTAATTCCTACAACTCAAAGGCTAGATACTAAACGCTTGACCCTAAACCCTAACTCCCTAAACCCTAAATTTTAGACAGCTACGAAGAAGGTGCGCCAGCGCAGGGTGTGGATTGAAGAGCAGAAGGAAAGCAGGATGGAAGGAAAGCAACCGACAACCACAATTCAGTTTAAGAAAATTCGCACCAAGTGCCACTCACACAAAGACACGTCCAGAAGGCACAGAAGATTGACAGCAAGTGGCAATATCTGGGGGCTTCAGTCGCCCAGTCACACGAAGACACGTCCAGAAGGCACAGAAGATTGACAGCAAGTGGCAAGGACATCCAAGCACCAAAATCGCAGAGCTGAGCAACGGATCTCGTACACACAATGCGCTTCGAGAGAAAATACCAGCAAAGCAGACCCCTCCTAACAGAATGTGGAAGGATTACTCCATTGTCAATGAAGGTGCAACTGCAGCAGAGGCAATGATGTCTCCCGAAGCGGGCTCCACATACCTACAAGTCCCGTGTGATTGCAGATTTCCGGTTCAAGCACTTCGCGTGAAGGCCAGCCTCGCAAGTCGTGCTTCAGACACGAGCCCCAGGGCCGGGATCGGCTGGAAGGTGAATGTTCTCGAAGTAAGTCTCGCGCAGGTGTTGAGCAAGCAAGCTGCAGCGCAGAGGTTGTGTCAACCGCACAATCGAAGCGTTCCACTTCACGCAGGGACCTCAGTTTGTGATCTAATTTTTATCGGGTGCATCCCCTTCGCGACTTTAAACAGGACTTTCAACCACAAAGGGGAGTGGAAGCACCTATACCTCTGGCTGGTTGAGCTGGAGTGAAAAAAGACAGAGCCTTGCAATAGGAAAAAGCCAAATGTGGTGGATTGGAGGACTGGAAAAGGCAAAAAAAAGAAATTGGTGGTTTGGAGGGGTCTGGAAACGGCAAACAAACCCAATTTGGGAGCTTGGAGGAGACTACTACTACTACTACTACTACTACTACTACTGCTGCTTGTGCTGCTGCTGCTGCTGCTGCTACTGCTAGTGCAACCACTACCACCACCACCACCACCACCACTACTACTGCTACTACTACTGCTACTCCTACTGCTACTGCTACTGCTACTACTACTACTACTACTACTACTACTACTACTACTACTACTACCACTACCACACCAACCATTAATTACTACTTGCTACTTGTTACTCTACGCGACTATGACTCCGACGACTGCGACGACGACCACTACTAGGGGATGTGCGCAGGAGTCAAGGTAGCCTCCGCAAATTTCTGAGACGCGGCTAATTGAACACACATCTCGGGGAGCTCACGAAGGAGCTCGATCCTGAGGCGCTTGTGCTGCACATTGCTAGCAAGTTCGGTCGACCTGGCCCGTAGCCATGCTGAAGCATGAGCCCACACATACCCAAAGGGAGAGTGAAGAACTGCGGTGTTGAACATCTCGTCTCGCAGCCTCCTGCGTCGGTTCTATCCGGTTGGAGATAGCAGCGGCCGATGCAGGAGTGGGCACGGCTGGAGGAGTGGCGGCACGCTGCAAGGGCCAAGGTGCCATCACGGCAACACTGCACTGCAGTCTCCAATTTGGTGGTTTTGGGCTCCTTGCATCTTGAACCTGCATGTAAGCCAGAATGTCGACCTAAACGGATGCTGTGCAGCATGCGTGCGCATGAGAGGGCACGCTTAGAACAAGCGAAGCTACGACGAGAGACATCAGGGACGCTTAGCATCATCGTCTTCGAATCTTATAATGCTGAGTTTCTGGTTTACTCGAAATTCGACACCTAGCTTTCTCATAATTAGTGGCCAGTGATTTGAGATAAAGTTCCTGCATTTGGATTGCATTTGCAGCCGCAGGCTTCAGGAGTCGGGGGAGTCAACAGAAGATACCCTTCCTTTGACAGGAGACACGATTGAGAAAATGTACCCTAACGAATGATAATCTTGCATTCTTCGTCGTGGGGGCTTACACGTAGAAGACATCCTGTTGTCCTGCGGGCAGGCGAAGGGGAGTGGCATCCCTTTTCCACCGCCCAAGAAGCCGCTTCCGGCCAAGCCCCCTACGGTAACCAAGGCCGGACAAGTGCACCTACAATGCTTCCTCTTGCCTCCACGCTAAACTTTGTCGGGCCTTGAGGTGCTAGGTCCGTCAGCCCTTCAGCTGTCTCTGGAGGACAAGCAAATTTGGGATTTGGAAAGGGTCTGGAAAAGGCAAAAAAGCCAAATTCGGGGGCTTCGAGCGGGTTTGGGAAAAAAAAAGAAATTTGGGGGCCTGGAGTAGCTCTGGAAAAAGCAAAAGACTTAAATTTGCGGGCCAAAAAACCCAGTGTGGGGGCTTAGAGTGGCTTTGGAAAGTGCAAAAAACATGAAATTTGTCGTTTTGGAGGGGGTCTGGAAGAGGCCAAGAAGCCAAAGACCGGGGCTTGGAGGGGGTTTGTAAAAGGCTAAAAAGCCAAATTTGGGGGCTTGGAGGGGCTCGGACAAGGCCGAGAAACAAAATTTGGTGGCGGGCCAAAAAGCCAAGTTGGGGGCTTGGAGGGGGCTTGGAAAAGACCAAAAAGCCAAGTTTGGGCGCTTGGAGAGTTTCTGGAAAAGGTTTGGGGGCTTGGAGTGGCTCTGGAAAGTGCGAAAAACGCTAAGTTTGGGGGCTTGGAGAGTGTTTGGAAAAGGTGAAGAAGCCAAATTTAAGGGCCGAGGCTTAAAAATTAAAGTTTGGGTGCTGCTATTAAGGACCGTTTGGGCTCGCGGGCACCGTTCCCTACATGGCACCTGAAACAGCAGAAGAGCGCGAAGACCAGTTCAAGGCGGTGGATGTGTGGAGTGCGGCAGTGACTTTGCACCAGCTCGCTTCCGGAAGCCTTCTTTTTGGGCTTCACAGCGGTTCGACGCAACTGCAGCTGTGCAGTCTTTTGAGCTGCATCTACCGTTGTTGCAGTCCGATGCCTCCAGAGTCGGCGAGGATCAGCCAAAACATTTGGCGCGTCGTCCGACACATGCTGCATGTGGATCCGTACGAGCGGATCAGCATGCACTGGACATTTGGCCCACCGTGGCAAGCTCGGATTGACCCCCCCCCGTGTGTACTGGTAGTGCTGACGGTCATTGGACAGAGGTGCAACGAGCCCGTTCGGGACAAACTTGCAACGTTCCCCATGCAGCTCTTGTCGGATGCTCTTAAACTGTATCATGTTTCGAGATCCTGCACGTGGCATGGTGTGGATTTGATACTTGTGCTCACTACCTGATGCTGCATCCTTGACCTCGTAAGCCCGAAGACCAGAGTCTAGAGCACGGCTATTGATTTTGACAGCTTTACGTGTAAATAAGTTTACGAGGTTCTTTGACTTTACACGGTCGCAAGATGCAGCAAGCCAGAGTCAATCCGTGGCACGCCAGCAAGAGACTGCATATCCAGTTTCAGCCAGCCCCAGCGAGCAACCGTTCAAAACCATCAGCAGCTTCATTTCCTCAGCGGGCACGCGCAACATGTGCAACCATTGAATAGCTAAAGCGATGTCGAAGCCCCTATGTGCGTCACAAAGGCCCCATCTGCGGAGCTACGGTAAACGCTTCTGTCGGCCAATCATGGGCATCGACCAAATCCCTGGAGCTAGTGGGAGCTGAAAGCTGGTTGGGCTGCCTGAAAGAGCCGGGGGGCGCCGCAGACACTAAAACGAGAAAACAAAACTCAACCCAAGGGGTTGCCGGTTAAGCGTCAACTAGAAAGAAGTTTTGCTCAGGGCGCCAACTGCGTTGGCGAACCTTAAACCCTTAAGCCCTAGGTAAACCTGAGAACCCTATGCTTTAAAAGGTTCTCTACCCTACCCCGACTTGGAGGCTTCGAGGTCCGCTTTATTGTGCAGTCCCCTTACTCACAAGAAGCCTTCCTTTAGTAGTAGCGTTTCATTACTATTTTTGTGGGGGCGGTATCAGGCCAAGGGAAGTGCTTTCGAGGCGTTCGCAAGTGTTGCTGTGCTGTGGTTCGGGCTTTACAACGGTTTTATGTTGCAAAGAATATTTTCATGGGGACCTTGATACCTAGGCCCATAGAGTCGGGATTTTATTTGTCAGGCGTTCAGGGTGTAGGGTGCCTTAGTGTCAATCTCTGAACCCACATCATGCGAAGCGCTAGAAGGCTCTGCGAAACAGGGTGGGGCTTAGGGCTCGTGGCTCGGGGTTCAAGCTTTGTAAAGCTGTATACAGCGGTATGTAAGCCCCTGCTTCCTGAATTTATGCCCTCCCGCATTAGCTTGGCACAGGCCCGGTAATTCGAAGCCCAACATGCCACAATCTTAAATCCCGAATCCTAAGACCCAAACCCCAAAAACTCAACTTCGAAGATTAAGCCACATGCCTTCAAGCATCTCATCGCCAGCCAGCTAGGTTGCGCAGGGCTTTTGCAAGCTCGAGCCAGATGAGGCTGGCTGTCGTGCTCTTGCCAGTCAGTTCCTATGAGTATTGCAGTTGCCATCCAGTTTTGTTATTCGTCTTGCCGTCATCATCATTTGCCAGACTTATTACGACGATTACTACTCATCTTACTCTCATATGTTATGTAATTTTGATGGCACCATTTTGGTTCTCATTTCCAGCATTGCTGTCATGATTATGCTGACCATCATGGGTGTTGCTACTATGATGATGATGATGATGATGATGTATTTGGATATCGACCAAAAAATGTTGCTGGACATACTCATATTCTGATGAGACGGATTGTGCGCTGCCAGAGTTTCCACTGCTACTACGACTGCACTACCACTGCAGCTACCAGTACCACACCCCAGCCGCCGCCACCCCCACAACGACGACGGAGGAGAACGACGACAACAGCAACAACTACTACTCCTGCTGCTCCTGCTGCTGCTGCTGCTACAACTTCAACAGCCCCTACCACTACTACCGCGAGCAGCATTAGCAGTATCATGACCACGATCAGCCTCAGCGAAAAAAGGGAATTCCCCCAACCCTAAAAGAGCCGAAAGCCCGGACCAGTCGGGGCGGCTCTTGCGGAGCCTCACCTTGGTGGAGATCACTCTCGCCTGCATCCCTGCACTTTCTGGGGGCTGTGGGGGGTTTACTGGAGAATTAGGGTTTAGGGTTTAGGGTTTAGAGAATTATGAGGCTTTAGGCTTGCTGAAAAGAGGGCTTTGTGAGTGACTAACATTGAAAAGTGGGGGTTTCAGATAGGGTTTCATGCGGGCTTTGTAAGGCTTGTGTGGCCTGGAATCGGAAGTTGTCCTGAAGCCTCAAACATCCTGGAACCTTAGACCCAACGTAGAAGCTCCCCATCAACACGCCCAATAGCCTTGTAGCGTTCGGAAAGCTAGAAAATGTGTCCCCGTATGCTTCCGAGATGGTTATGCTATAATATACCCTTCGACTTAAACCCTCTTATGATTTTGAAAGACCCTATCTCAGCCCAAAGCCTCATTGAGCGCTAAGAGCTTTGCTTAGAGCTCAAGGTTACATCTTTTGTGAAGGGTCTTAATGTTTAGAAAGTTTAGAACAGTACATGGTAGCATAATCTGAACAGGGTTCCCACAAGAGTAGCATTGCTACCAATTCCGACCCTACAGTGACCCCAAATCTAACGATCTTAAAATCTGGCGTGACCCTAAGTTCATCCCCTAGAGCATGTGGGCTTTGGGGGTTTGGGCTTGAGGGCTTGCATTTCGGTTTCTAGGTCTTCAGGCTTATGAGGTTTAAGGCGTAGAGAATTTTGTTTTTTCGGCCCAGGCTTCAGCCTTAAAGCGAGTGAACTAGGTCTCACGGATAGGCCTGGCTTTAGGGTTCAGGGTCTTAGTAAGGTTTGTGGCACAGGTCGTGCAAACCGTAACCCTGAACCCTAAAAATTGAATTAGCGGCCTCTAGTCTGCTGAGAGCTGCGGATTGGGGAGAAAAGGGGCTCAACACAGAAAGCATTCTAAACCCAAAGCCCCGGACCCAAAGCCCTTGAGGTTGGCGTAAGTCATAAGACTTATAATACGAATAATAACAACAATAATGATAATAGCGCCCTACCCCCCTTCCCCCCTACCCCTCTAAGGGTCCAGATGAGTAAGGCTTTCTTCCCCAGGTCGTGCGCATCACCGGCGGCCGTCTGGCCCTGATCGAGGAGGAGCAGATCCTGGACGATGGTGGCGCAGCCGCAATTTCCAGGGTGGATGCCTCCTTTAGGGGATCTTCAAGGATTTCATAGGGCCCTAATCGGTAACACAGGGTTTTGGGGGTGTATTCTGTTGTGGGTCTTCATACGTGTAAGGGTGTAGGAGTGTCAACTGTGAACTCCCTGGTGCTGGAATGAGCTCTCGACCCTAAGCCCTAAGCCCTAAAACCCTAAAGCCCTAAACTCCAAACCCCTAAACCCTCAGCCCCAAACCGGAAGCCCTAAGCCCTAAACCCTAGAACCCTAAGCCCTATAGCCCTGAACCCCAAGCCCTTAAACCAGACAGAACCTTACACCCAAGGCTGTAGACCCCACCCACGCCCTGACCTGAACGTGAAGATTTAGAGCACGGGTTGTAGGTTTTAGGATGCAGGCTTTCGGCTTTAGGGGTATTTGGGGTTTAGGGCTTCAGGGTTTTAGGGTTTAGGGTTGAGGGTTTAAGGTTTAGGGTTTAGGGCTTCGGGTTTTAGGGTTTAGGGTTGAGGGTTTAAGGTTTAGGGTTTAGGGCTGCGATGTTTAGGCTCTAGGGTTTTGGCATTTAGTGGGTTTGAGATCTGGGGTTTAGGATTTCGGATTTCTTCAAAGTGATGAATTAACCCTAGGCCGCAAAAGCACATGAGGCCCCAACGACTTGGCTTCGCTGTAGGAACCTGGTGCTTGTGTAGGCTTTGTAAGGATTTCTTAGGGTTTGTGTTTGAGAGGTCGAGGGTGCTCTCAGATTGTTAAGTTTCGAATTTCTGGGTTGAGGCTTTGGAGGTTGAAGTTTCGGGTCTACTTGGGCTTATACCTTATGCTCTCAAACCGAAAGCCCTGAACTCCAACCTTGAATCGTAAATGCCACACGGTAGCCCAGGCGTAATTATTTTTGTTCTTTGCACTGGGGTGGAGCCCTTGTGTTCCCCCTGAAGCCTTAAAACACCAAATGCTAAAGCCAACCGTAAACCTCTCCACCCTCAGCCTCTACCCTCATGGAGATCCTCCAGAGGCCTCGCAGGAACTCTTAAGCAAACTCCAAAACCGCACACGGCAGACTCTGGGAGGATCATTCCGGGGATGCCCAGTAGTACCCTTATTCCCTTTTGCAGTCCTAGTCCTAGGTCCCTGATAAAGTTATTCAATACCAAAAAGGGAGCCCTATTTATTCCTGGGTTACTGGGCATCCTAGCTTTAGGCAGAAAGCGGCGCTTCCCGCACCGGAAGCTGCACGGGAAGCTGATGAAGCGGGAGGCGAGGGGTGAGGGGGTGAGGGGCTGGGGGGGTGTTAGGATCTTTCCGGAGTTTAATGCGCGTTTTGTAGGTCTCACAGGGGTTCATAGGGTGTTGTATTGGTTTCGGGTTTGGGCAGTAGGGTTGGAGTGTAGAGGTTGGTTAAAGATCTGAGGGGGGCCTTGAGGGGCCCGGCAGTTCTTTTTTGTGAGTGGCTGTGCGGGCTTTCTTCATGGGCGTCTGATGGGTTTACTCAGATTTGATCTTTCTGTGCTTTGCAGAGGCTTACGGTTAAGGAGTGGGTATCGAGACCTACCCCTACTAACTGCTTAAACCCCAAACCCAAAACCCTAAACCCTAAACCCTAAACTCTAAACTCTAAACTCGAAACCCTGAAGCCTAAATCCTGGACCCCGTTATCAAGTGCAAAACAGGAGCTTCGAATCATAGTCGGGCTGAACAGGGGCAGAGATCATAAATCCCAATCCCCCGAGCGCTGAATCCTAAGCGCTTTTTGGGTTCAGGGTTTTGGGTTCAGGGTTTAGGGAACCCGAACCCTGAAGGCCCTAAATCATGAAGCAGAAGGGCACAGACGGCATGAAGCATGGATGCTCACGGGGAAGGGCTCTGGTTTACGCAGGCTCCTAAACCCTCAGCCCTAAACTCCATTAAACCCAAAGCCCGAAGCCCTAAGCCCACAGCCGACCTGCTTAAACCGAGCTGCTACCCAAATCCCCAAACCTCTGCACCCAGAGCCAAAACAGCCAGGTATTGAGTTCCGGCGTAGGGTTTAGGTTGCAGGGCTCCCACACAGAGGTCGACATGGTTCTTTCTATTATTCCTCGGGGTTCCTTGTCGATTGCAGTATGGTAGACCCCAGAACCCTAAACCCTAAATCCTAAACCTTAAACCCTAAACCATTCTGATCATCCAGGCCCCTACATTAAGCCCAAGGAGCTTCAAACTCAAATGCTCGGGGTCGATCCGGGTCTGAATACTTGCTAGTAGTAGCCCCTCATTGGGCCCCTTGGCCCCGACATTGAGGTCATTTCGAGTGGTTTGGAGTATGGGGCGATTTCGAGATTACGGTTTGAGGAATTTGGTAGAAGCGAAGCACACCCAATCCTGAACTGAGGAGGATAAAAGTGAATGCGCAGGCAATTTGTTCGTACTGTAAGTAAGCCCGACCCCAGTTAAGACAAGGATTTAGCGCAAATTGCGCCCAGTCCCCTGTTCGTGGAGCCTGGCGTTGTGTGCGCGAGCGGCTGGGGCTCGCCGCCACCTCTGATCCGACATGGTTCGGGCTTTGGGGTTCCGGTCAAGACACGGGATAAGTGGCGTTTTGTGGTGCTTGACTAGGGTCTTGGTATGTAGGGGGTTCTGCGAATTAAGGTAGAGTGTTGGGGGTTCATCATATTCCTTTCGTTTCGGCTCGGGTTTTTATGTGTCAGGTTCAATCTGAAAACGCCTTAGCCCTGAGCTGGAAAACACTTTCTTTCGGACACGTACGAGGACATCGCACATCACTTGCGGTCCATTGACACGTAATTCCAATTCGGGTTTCGCTTAGTGTTTCGCGGTTCCGATAAAGGGTTCCGATGTGGGTCCTGGATAGGTTTCCGATTAGGGTTCCGATTACGGTTCTGTCTCGGGCTCCACTTAAGTCCGATTAGGGTTCTGATTACGGTTCTGTTGCGGGTTCCATGTAAGATTTTGCTTCGGGCTCGCCTTAGGATTCCGCTTAGGGTTCCTCTACTATTCCGCCGAATGTAGGGTTCCACTTCCAGCTAGGGTTCCACTTATCGCACCCTGAAATCTCGAGACCTCCTTAAATTCTCATGTTCACGGCTGTGGGCTTTTCGGGTTTCAGTGTTTAGGAGGCAGGAGCATTTAGGGATGAGGGTTGAAGGGTAAAGGGTTTCAGGGGTTAAACGTTTCAGGATTTAGGTTCGCTGCGTTCCTGTTGAAGAGATCAGCTTCAGTCACCGCACTAAGGATATTGCGGAACATACTTTCAGTCATCATCAAAGATACAGCACATTATCCACACTGTATCAGAGCATGGTAATGCAGGTTGAGTTCTTCAGCACGAGCCCTGATAGCAACATATGCGACCTCATCAAATGCTGTGGAGGACTCAGTGTAAGGAGGGCACAGAAACGAGTTGGAACTTGTGATTGCGTCGTTTGCTTTCTGCTCAACGTAGCCTGCATCCTGAATCCAGGCTGCAAACTTACCAAACCTCAGTCCAAATCCTTAAACCCGAAGGTCAGAGCCGGTTGAGAGTTTAGGACAAAGGCTTCGCAAGAAATAAAGCTTACAGTGTGGCCGTATATACAAAGCTTCCATAAAGGTGGGTCTTCATGTTAGATCCTTTTTGCTTCCCAGAGCACGTGGCTTTCACCGTTGAGCCCGACACACCAGCCCAATCTACGCCCAAAGACCCAACTTGTAAATCCTGACCGTCAAGCCAAAAACTTGTAAAACCTCAGATGTAAACCCCATCATAAGTGCAAACCTGGGTGCTTCGAGCACCCTACCTCCCCCCAAACCCAACTCTAAGTATTAAGGCCCCTGCAGTTGCTCTCAGGCCTTTCGCTCTTCAGGCATAGATCCGAGGCTCCAAACCTCGCCGGAAGCCATGGGACGCCACGGCGGCATCAACATCCTCCATCAGAAGTCATGGCACGTCTGGCGTATGGACTGCGGCTGTAGGGCCGTAGGGTTTAGGGTTGGGTTTGGATTCGAATCGAGAGGAGACCTTAGGCCTGAAATTTTTGGGTCTTGGGATCTGGCTTTAGGGTTTAGGGTCTAGGGGTAGGGTGGTTTTTGTAGAGTTGAGAGCTTCTCGCTTGAAAGCTCGAGGTCAAGTTAGGAGCTGTAGGAATCTTGTTTGTTTTTTTGTGCTTTTGGAGGTTTCAGGGTTTCAACATTGTGTTTCCGGTCGGGAGGATGGGATTTGGACTTGGGGCTCAGGGTTGGCTTCGGGAGGCTTCTAGCGACCGTCACGGATCGGATACGGATCCTTGATAAGGGGTGCTTCAGGTAGGGATATCAAGCCATAGAAGCCCCCTCGTGAGGTTTTTTTTACCACAAAGTTATATGGTGAAGCTCCCACATGCAACGATCCCAGTCGATCCACAGAGTCAGAGTCTTCTAAACGCCAAACCGCAAAGGACTCCAATATCCTTAACTTCAGTCAGGGCTTCTCACCAAGGACCCCTAGCATCATATGAGATATATGAGGAATATATTCCTTTCTCAAGAGCCTCGACGAAATAGAAAAGGGCGGCCATCTTCCTCTATCATCCGGGCCTTAATCCAGGCATTTGCAGCTCTCCGTCGTTTTAAACAGCCTCAAACATCCCTGTTGAGAATTCCTGGAAGAATAACTTCGATGACCGGCCTACTTAAAGGAGGGTGGAGTTTTAGCGCATCAGGACAACCGCCTGCGGGTGGAGCGCGACGAGCTGCAGCATGCACAGCAGGAGAAGGAGCGGCAAAAGGTCGAACGGAAGGAGGCCCTTGGGTGGAGATATGGGGTTTCTGCAGGTCTATGAGGAGGAAAAGATTTCGCGATTACTGTAGGGCTTCATTATAGAGCTTCTTAGGGCACCTTATAAACGAGATCCCGATTGAAGGGCCCGGGCATTGGGGTAGAAAAAGGTTTAGGGATTGAAATTTTAGGGTCAGCTGTAAGTTAGAGATCTAGTTCGGGTTTATGAGCTCTAAACCCTTAGCCTAGTGTTTAGGGTTTAGGGTTTAGGGTTTAGGGTTTAGGGTTTAGGGTTTAGGGTTTAGGGTTTAGGGTTAAGGGTTTAGGGTTTAGGGTTTAGGATTTAGGGTTTAGGGTTTAGGGTTAAGGGTTTAGGGTTTAGGGTTTAGGGTTTAGGGTTTAGGGTTTAGGGTTTAGGGTGTCCATCTGCTTCAGGAGCTTTGGGTTTCGGATTTGGGGTTTCGCCCAAGCCTGGCCTTGCTTGTGATTTGGGATTTGGGGCCTTTCGGTTTTAGCCAAGCCGGGAACCTGGAAACCCTTTAGGGTTTAGGGGTTTAGGGGTTTAGGGTTTAGGGGTTTAGGGGTTTAGGGTTTAGGGGTTTAGGGGTTTAGGGTTTAGGGGTTTAGGGTTTAGGGCCTAAGGCTAGTTGATTTAATCGAAGCCCTTATAGGAACCCTTGTCGGAACTCTTTCCAACTTAAGACTCGCAGTTTCTCAGGCCTTTGAGAGCAAGCTGCGCAAGCTTCGCCGGAACGCAGCCGGCGAGCCGGCAATGGAGGAGGATCGAAGCTTCAGCTGGCACACGTCTTAGGGTCCCTTTGAAGGCTGTAAGACAGCTATAATAAGGGCCTTGTGGGTTCGTCCTATCGTACATCTATTGAAGGGGCATGGGACTCAGGACGTTGGTCTTCTTTCTGGCGAGGTTACTGTAGCTGTTGCCTTGCTTATCATCTACTCCTACCCCACATGTACGCTTGAAAGCAAAATCTTCCTTGGCAGTCGGAGCCTACGCTCCCTGTTGCAACTTCTGCGCCTTCTGGAGCGTCTGCGCCGCCGCGTGTGCGAGAGCGCAAAGATGAAGGCCGTCGCAACTATTCAAGTCGGGCTAGGACACGTTTACCTCAAGGTTTGGGATGTACAGGTTTGCGTTCAGGTGGTAGACGATTCGGCTTGGGTCCAGGAGGGTAAACCTAAATCTTTTTCCCCGCAATCCCACAACCCGAAACCTGCAAGCCGCCGCCAACAATAAAGCGGAGGGCAAGGCCTGCCTGGAAAACGGGGCCCTGCATCGCACATTGAGATTTAGCATATCTCGGACTTCAATCCTACGAACATCATAAACCCACTCCCAAACTCGAATCCCAACCCCCTCCCCCCCAACTCCACTAAGCCCTAACCTGAGCCTCTCCGAGTACGCTTCAGAGTGTATTCTTTAAACTCTTGGGATGCTTGTTGATTCTTGTAGTTTGCTTCCTTGGGTATGAGCCCTAAACCCTACACCCTAAAAGGAAGCTTAAAGGCTCGAGCTCTTGAGCCATAGACTTCAGTCCTCACTTGAGACATAGACTTCAGTCCTCAACCGGCCAGGGTTTCGGGTTTAGGGGTTTAGGGGTTTAGGGTATAGGGATGTTTAGGGTTTAGGGATTTAGGGTTTAGGGTCCGTGGTTTGGGGTACGGTATTTCCCAAGCCCAAGATCAATCCCCCAAAATGTTTCAGACCCATCAACCCAAGGCCTCCAGACCCTAAACCCTAAACCCCTAAACCCCTAAACCCTAAACCCTAAACCCCTAAACCCGAAACCCGAAACCCGAAACCCGAAACCCCAAAATCCTAACCGAAGCACGAAAGCCCCGAAACCTTCTGGAACCTTCAGGTGATGCTTATGGCAAGTACGGGGTGACCAAGTCCGGGCTGAAACAGGCAGCAAGAACAAGTGTGTAGGAGGAATGCTTTCGGCCTTAAATCCGAATCCCCAAACTTCGCATTCTCAACCGGTGTCTGGGCTTCGAGAGAATGGCACCCGGATCGTTTCAGATCCTTACACACCTTTACACAAGGGATCTTTGAGAGTTAGCAGCCGTGCCGTCGCTGTGGCATGTCTTCACCAGATCCCTGGACATCTCCGAGGATTTGACTCTTGCTACACGTTTTGTGCAATACCCCCCTAAAGCTCCAAACTGGACCCCAAAGCGTCAAACCTTAGACTCATCGACCCGGAACCTGCAATTCAGAGGGTTTTGGGTCTAGGGCCTAGGGTCCCTTCAAAGGGATTATGGGGTTTAAAGGGTTCATGGCAGGTGGGGCTGACGAGATGTGGCTTCACAATTTTTTCGTGCTTTTGCAAAGCCCGTCTAAGGAAGGCTTATAGAGTTGACCATCCCATAACCAAGCTCTCCTCGGTAGGAGTCGATATGATTAGTCACAGATTGCTACTGAATCACCGGCTGTAGAGGTCTCAGGACCCAGCAGCCAATCGCCATGGTCCGATGCGCCTCTTTCCACTGAATCAGAGTCGCCCTGGCTAACATAAGCACCACACCTGAACCAAAACACCCCAAACCCCACATCCTCAGGCCTGCATCCTAAATGCCAAGCCCCGAACCCCCCCCCCCCAGCCCAAATTCGAAGCCCGCATGAGTAGGTGAAATACTACCCCATATGAGTGCCTCTTTTTTGTTGTACTCTGAAGTTCACGCTTGCTCTATATGGTCATTAAGACTCGTGCGTTGAACTCCCAAAACCCCTAAACCCTAAACCCCAAGCCTCTCAGTCCCCATGCAAATCTCATCCCGAACCCTTCATCCCCGACATGGGCAAGGCCGAGGAGGATTTGGACAAGTCCCTAAGAGGGAAGGGCCCGGTGCAGGCCGAGGGGGGAGTCGGCCCTCGGGGCCTTTTTTTTTTTTGACGTTAGGTTTAGGGCTCAGAGTTTGGGGTTTAGGGTTCGGGGTTGGCTTGCTGCTTCGGGTTTAGGGTTTCGGGTTGTAGGTTCAGGGTTGAGGGTTAAGGGTTTGGGCTTGAAGGTCTGGGGCCCAAAGAAATATTCGCGTTTTAGGGGTGCTTTTCTTGATATCCCTGAATCACTGAAGGGGAGCATTCCGCTTCGTTCGTTCTGGTTTGAGCTTGAGATGCTTCAGGGTTTCGCATATCTTTCGGAGGGTTTATAAGCCCCGAACTCTAAGGCTTGAGGGCGTCGGGTTGTGCGGTGTGGGGCTTGAGCCTGAGAGTCTCTTGTGGCTTTTGGGTGCTGTTTGTTCAACCAGGATCACTTTTAGGAGCAGAGAATTTTTATCGGGTTACCCCAAAACCCTGTTGAAATTCTTCTGGCCCCCTACATTGTAGAATTCCTGAGCGCAGCTCCATCACCAGCCGCACCCGGAGCAAAAGGCGCCTACATTACGGCCCCTAAACCCTGAACCCTGAACCAACACACCCTTGGAGAGTTGAGGATCCTTCTTAGTAGAGGAGGGCTTGGGCTTGGCCCCGACTGAGCAAAGCGTTTAGGATTTTAGGGTTCGTAGGCTTTCTTACGTTTAGGGCTTTGGGCTATGCAGTTTGAATTGGGGTTGACCTCTTTAGAGTTTTGGGGCTTCAGAGGTTAGGGTTTAGGGCAACTTCACTGCCCAACCCTTTGCGATGCCTCGCCAGGAAGCATTGTAAAGTATTACAAGCGATTCCAGTGTAGTACTGAGGTTTAGGGCCGTTTAGGGTTTGAGGTTTACGGGTTGAGAACTTCGGGTTTAAGGCCTTCGGGCTGTGGGATTCGCGGCTTTGGGATGGGGGACTGACGGATTGAAGAACAGGGTTCAGGGTTCATGCTCAAGGCTCAGTGGGGAGTACTTCTTAAAATAGCAAGCAGTGTGCATCTAGCATGCATGCAGTACATGCCGTAAGCCCTCTAACCCCTTAACTCCAAAATCGCCCTAAACCCTAAACCCCATACCCCCAAGCCCAAAAGCTCTGGAAAGAAACGGGCAGGGCCGCAGCTACTGGGGCAAAGAAGGCCTCGGTAGCGGGCCTCACATCAATCTGCTCCGCAGCTGAACTCAGTGGGTGCACAGACGTGGATGTTCAGGGTTTAGGGTCTGGGGTTCAGGGTTGAGGAATTTGGGATGCAGGGTGTAAGGTTTAAGCCTGTAGTTTGCTTGTAATGGCTGACATTGATGCCTAAACACGTCCGCAAGCAGTTGCAATCATAAACTACGCCCGACGCATCCTGCCACCATAAACCCTGCAGTGGCAAACCGAAAAGCCCGGTTGTTTTTCATCAAAGAGACGGGTCGAACAAAGAATTGCGGATAGATGAGCCCTATCTAGCTTATCATCTGAAGCACTGTAATGTTCACAAGTGGGTAGCATGATGAGGGAGACCCCTTAAAGGGTACCCCTTCCGAACCCGACTTCTGGCTATCTTAACAGGGACCTTATTGAGAGGGTCTATATCCCCGAGGGTCCCCGTAATCCTAAATCACAAGAAGAGGATTGAACCTACGGTGGATGCTCAGGGCATCTTGCTTTAGCTACAGTTTGATGCGCTCAAAGCCATGTTGAGGTCCATATTATATGCCCACTTACGATGTTCCATGGTCCCCCGACAACCGTAGAGGTCGGAATGTCTACGGAATGTGTCGTAATTCGTAATGGTATCCCCTTGTCATCCGATGTATTTAGACTTGGATGCCCCCAACACCTCAGAAAAGGAGAAATAAGTCTACAAACACCATCCAGGCCCGCAAACAGATGCTGTAAGCATCCTACAACAGATTGAACAAGATCCTGCAGGCACCCTACCAGTCAAGGCTAAGCCCTAGAACCCTACCGCCCTGGAGCCTAACCACCAGCAGTATGATAGATCGTGTGCGAAATTCCCATAACTTCCAAGCAAAATCCAAAATGCGACAATCCCGTGGACACCCAACGTCTTAAGGCTGTGAATTTCCCATATTACCCCCGAAAGCCCGGCCGACTCCCTAAACCCAAGCCCTAAACTCTAAACCCTAAAGCCCTAAACCCTAAACGCAAACCCCTAAACCCTGAACCCTAAACTCCCCAACCCTTAAACCCCTCTACAGGACCCTTGTAGATCCCTTTAAAGGAACCCTAAAGCCCCTCAGACCCCAAACGTTTAAAAGCGCAAAGAGAAGGTTCGAGGAGGCAGAGCTGGCTGTGAAGCAGCAAGAAGCCGCGCATCGACGCCTGCGTTTTGTGGGCGTGTCCATGCCTCCTTTCCTAGACTCACGCAAACAAAGCCACGGCTTAAGGTCTAGGGTCTAGGGTTGAGGGTTTAGGGTCTATGAGTAAAACATAGAAAGATAGACAGGTAGATATAGTGTTTACGCAGAGGATACGTGCATACATTTTATTTGACTGGTGTGTGTTCTAGGGCTCTTTTGTTTTTCCGGTTTTTTGCGGGTGTTTCAAGATCAGGATTGCAGGAATTTGTGGCTTTGGGGGAGAGGATTGCGCTGGTTTGAATGTGACTTCTCAGGTTGCTCAATTGTAGGTCGAGGGTAGAATTTGTGTGGCAGCAGTGAACAAAGTCGGGTGGACGTGCCTAGGCCGCTCAACACCCCAAGCTCAGTTTGTCGAACATGCAGGACATTTGAATCCAGACCCCAAATAACCAGAGTACTCCCCTACACCCTCAAGCCATTTAAGCTTCCTTGGTGATGGTTCACTGAACCCCAGAGCCCTTCACTGCTCAACCCTTCAACCCCAAAGCCAACTCCTCAAGCCTGCAAGCCCTCAGCCCGACAATATCGATTTCTATCCGGCGGAAGGCACGCTCCAAACATAAAAGCCCCCAGCCCTGAGTCATTTACACCAAGGGCAACTGCGGATCTCCATCCGTCCGAAGCCATCAGATGGACACCCGAGGCACAGCAAGCTTCTGCGCTACCAGGAGACGAACAACAATCTTGCTGATACTTGGCCGAAATCCCAAAGCTTCAACACCCTCCAAGTCCCCGAACCTGCAGAGCTTCGTTTGGGAGCAGGTGTTTTGAACTCTTATATACAGTCTTGGTATTTGTGTTTGTTGCATGCCTCTCTTTCCTTCACAAACCATGGGGTTTGGGGGGGTAAGTCTTGCAGGCCTCTTCTGCGTGATACTTGTCAGTATTGAGTATTGCAGCCCTTCGCAGGTGCTGTGGGGAACAGGTCTGTGAAAGGCCTGGAGTTTGTGTTTTGATATTTTGCTTGATTGTGCTCCAGATGTGAGTTTAAAGCCACTTGTGATCTTGCAACATGTAAGGCTCTCACGGAGAGGGAGCTAAGGTCTGGCCACGAGAAGCCATGCTTTAATTTTCCGGCTTCAAGATTAGAGAACCACTTCACCGCAAGCAACAGCTCAAGTCAAAGGTCAAAAACCTCAAAATGAATACCCGCTCTGCTAAGTCTCATGATGGCTCAATGAAACCAATCCCTTAACCCTTGAACCGCGAACCGAACCCCAGACCCCACCGAAAGGGCACTGCACCCTAAACTGTGTCGTCTTTGATCCCCCAAAGCCTGCCCCTTCGAAACTCCGTAACCTCCTTCAACCCCCCAAACCGGGCACTGAACCCGGAAAGCCCTAGAAGACCCCAGGAAAAGGGCAAGAAGCGGCCTCTCTCCGAGTTTGACGAGATGACCCAAGAGAAGCCATGGTATCTCGAGGCAGAGAAGATTAGGGGTTTAGGGTTTATGGTTAGGCTTGCCTTGCGGTTTTATGGTTTAAGGCTTTCTAGGGTTTCGGGTTTAAGGCTTTCTAAGGTTTCGGGTTAAAGGCTTTCTGGGGTTTCGGGTTTAAGGCTTTTTAGGGTTTCGGGTTTAAGGCTTTCTAGGGTTTCGGGTTTAGGGCTCCCTTCATCGGGCTTGCTGGTGGTTTTGGTAGGTATTGCAAGGCTTTCTTTCCGGGCCGCAGCCGTTTTGTTGCATGCATTTGTTGTTTAAGCAGGGTTTCTATAGGGCTTTCGTAGAGTGTCTACCCTAAACCCTAAACCCTAAACCCTAAACCCAAAACCCTAAACCCTAAACCCTATAGCTATAGCTCTCTTAGAATAGAGAGTTTCGGGGGTCTCTGCAGGATCCTTGGAAGGTTTCTTACAGGATCTTCGGTGTTTTGGGGTTTGGGGGCCTTAGTGCCGTTGTCAGGATCTCTTTTTAAACATGGGTTTCATAGGGGCTTGCAGTTTTGGAAGGGTTATAGGTTTTATGAGGGTTTACAGGCTGTAGAGGGTTCGTATGAAGGTTGAGGTTGGGACGCAGAACATAAAAGCTTGGGTGCCCTGCCTCTTTTGCAATGCTTTAGGGTATCACTCCTAGACCCAAGAAGCCAAAATCTAGGAGTCTTGATAGTTAGAATACGGCTGTGGGGTATATTTCTACTAAGGTCATACTAGGGGACCCCCAAAATCATCTAGGCAATTATAGGGCCCTATATTAAACTCGCGATGCTCGATATCCTAATTCCGGCAGGCCCACCCAAACCCAGGAATCGTTGACCTGAGCAGCATAGCTCCTTGATGCACAGGATTCTCGCCCAATGCCCCAAACCGTTTTCGGAGTATAGGGTAAGCGTATTTCAGAGAGTTCCTCAGTGTTTCATAGCATAATAAATACTCGAAAGCTTATTCAAGCTCTTGCGGCCCCTACATTTTTTTAGGCCAACCTCGACCTGAATGCTGACGTTTCGTCAAGAAACCTTCGACCGAACGTCAGACGATAAAATCCGACTGCCCGAGACCTGACCGATGGAAGCCGCAGGTGCCGAGGGTCCTTACAACCCGTAAAGGTGTGCACCGAAAGTATTAAGGCCCTAAACCCTAAGCCGTAAGCCCCTGAGCCCTTAAGCCCTAGACCCTAAACCCTAAACCCAACACGTAGTTTCACCTTTTCTGTGCCCAGAACTTGGGCAGGCAGGCTGGAGAAAGGTCCGACCGTCAACGTAGATTAAGAAATACACGTAAAGGGAACTCCAGAAAGTTGGAATATGGTTTCAGGGTAGGATACCTTATAATTTACCATAAGGGGTTTAGGATAATCATATTCCAACTTTCTGGCTTTTACTGTAAAGAGTTGAAGGCGTGAATCCGACGCGCGGAACAGGTCCAAGCTCGCGGCCCTGACGAGGACTTGATGGCCGTGGCAGTGGGAGGTTTCCGGTGTTGCGAAGATGGGACTTTTGATTCTTTCTAGGGGCAGTTGTCAAAATTAGGGTCCCTTTTCCTTTTCGGGATGGATAGAGAAGTGGTTTGGGGGATATAGAGTATAAGTCTATAGAAACTCTCAAGCCATGCTGACATCGTTCAAGTTGTAGGGGCTTGCGGGGTAAAACGCGAATGCCCAATGCCATTCCGATTGAGGTTTGGGGCTTTTGTCCTGTAACAGGGCGCAAAGGCAGCACGGCACTCCAACATGTCATCCTTCTGGTCCCTCCGCTCTGTCTTGCCTGCAGCAGCCTTGGTTGTGAGAGCCCCGCAGTTCCATGCTGAAGCCCGCAGAAGCATTCGAAGGCCGCGACTTCTTGTGCCTTGATGCTACCTAGTCCTCCAGCTTGTGATTGTTGCTGCATTGCAGGTGCTGTATGCTCGGAGCATAGTCAGCTGTTTGGCAAGTGAGGCCAAGGCTTGTTTGCAGCGAGAGTCTCTTGATCTTCTATCCCTAGTAGAGGGCCATGAAAAAAAGGCCACCAAATAAGCCTTATACGAGACCCCCAACCCTAACCCCTAAACATTCCTAAACCCTGACCGCACCCCCACAAGCCTCAAACCCTGCAAGCCCGAACTCCGGGGTGTCCCTCGAGGACGGCGAGGATCCAAAGCTCCAGAAGAAGTGGAGCAGGAGTCGCGCGCCTCGCGTTCTTCGGGCTTTTCGGCGTCTAGGCTGTAGGGTTTAGGGTTTCGGGGGACCCTTTACGTTACAACAGTGACAGCTCAAGATCAAAATGGAAGGGTTAGGGTACACATCGAGTCTGAAATAGGAACAAGATCGCAGCAATGCTGCCTGTTCCCCGAACAGTCTGCCACACACTAGAGGGTTCCTGTTGTTAAGGGTAAAGATGGGGATCTATGTTGGAACAGTTTCTCTTATGAGCAGCGGAGGTTTGATGTTTGGAGTGTTCTGCCAGTTGGTTGTCAACGATGTTGGGTGCTCAGGAGGTCCCAACTTTAGTAGAAGCCGCTTATGAAGCATTAGATGCCGCTTATAGATTGCGAAGCTCTGAATCCAAAGCCTCGAACCCCCAGCCCTACCCCTAATCCTACAAGGGACTGTTCGGGTCGGGGGATCTTAATATCTTGATAAGGAGGTTAAGGGTTTGATGAGATGGTAAGATGCCGGTGTTTGTGGATCTATTCAAATTTTCCGGAGTTTCATTGGGTTTTTTAGGGTTTGCAATGGTTTCGTGGGGGTTTGATTTTTTAATGAGGTTTCAGAAGGGGTGAAAAGTTTTTGAGGCTTGAATCTCAGGGTTGGGGTTTAAGGTCAGGGGTGTTGATTTTTCGGGGCTTACGATATCTGAGACTTATAGCTTCGCCAAAGTGGCCCTAACTCCTAGCCGTCCCAACCCTTCCCTGAAGCCTAAACGCAAAACCCTAAACTCTAGACTTTTCCTGGTTGCCAACCCTTGTGTCGCGTCAGTCGGGTCAAAAGCCCTTAGCCTTCAACCCAAAAGCCTTAAATTCCAACGGTAAAAGGAGGGACCCTTAATAAGGACCCCTAGATATATACCCTTATTATAGCTATGATAGACCCATTATATAGCCCATTATAGGGTAGGGGTCCCCATTAAGGGTCCCTCCTTAGCCAAACAGCCGAAAGGCCTCGAAAGGCCCGAATCCTACGGTTGATGATGTAAATCCTGCACTACCCATAATAAGGAATATACTATAATTCCCATGGTTTAGGGTCCTTAAGGTAATGCAGGATTTATATCATCAACCGTAGCAGAAGTTTCTGCGAGGAAGCACGACCAGCTGATCCTCAAAGTGGTGGAGCGGAAGAAAGAGGCCAGCCTAAGGTTTGGGATTCTGGGGGTTTAGCGGTTTGGAGTCTGGGGTTTGGGCCCTTAAGCGTAGTTCGGGGTTTGGGGGTTTAGGGGTTTGGAGTTTGGGGGTTTAGGGTTTTAGCCCCCATGGTTTGGGGCTTTTGGTTTGTAATTTGTGCACGTGTGAAGTATCATGTTGTGTGTACGGCATTGTGGCACAAGTGCTCTAACAGGAAAAAGGTAGTGACCGAATGGTACAAGCCGTGCTGTTATCACTTGGACGGGTATATACAACAGTGCGTGTGTGCAGTGGTTTACAACAACTATAGGTTATCAGCCGTATAGCCTACGGCCTGGTCACAACTGGTTGGTTACAATACAATCAATCAGCGCATGAGCGAACCGGAACTTATTCCTGCAAGTATGGATACAGTTACAAGCACCGTGAACCCTTTACAGCCCCCGGTCACGGGTGGCCATACAGGGAGCGGCGCCCCCGGCTTAGTTTTCCCGGCACCAGCCTCAGTCCAACAATTCAACGTCTTCGCACCACAATATAGTGTTGAAGTACACGTTAACCAGATCAGACTGGAAGTCGGAGAACTAGAGGCTCAGGCAGAAGCAAGACACAGGCAACACATGCTGACCTATCAAGAAGCATCCGCAATTCATACAGCTGACTTGGAGCACAGAGCAGAACGAAACCACCTTGAAGTGGTAGCAGAACTGCAAGCAGCCTTGGCACAAAGCGAGTTCAAGGCGGCAAATCGCGAAAGGCTCCTGTTGTCGGAAATGACTTTAAGTCAAGCGCATTCCTATGACGAAGATCAAAGGTTGCGTCAAGAGTTGGCGGAACTTCAACAAAGCCGAATCACAGACGCATTGGCTCAACATTTGGCGGAATCACGCTTTGCACAGAACCTCGAAGAACAGGCGAGACGGCACATCGAGAATTCCCAGGAAGTCATGGTTGAACAGTTCCAAGCACACTTTGAGTTGTTTAGGAACAGGCAGAAAGAAGAGTATGAGGCGTCCCTTGCTGTATGTAGGGAACAGAATGAAGAGCTTCAGGACAGGTTGGATTCTGCGGAAACTGCACTAGAGAAGGTCTTGGATCAGTACAATCCAGCTACTCCAAAGAGTCAGCCAGTGCCTGCCCCAAGCACCCCTGCAGGTCCCTCTGTCGTCCCCAAAGCTCCTCAAGCGCCCATGTTCTCAATGCCGAACGTTATCCCCCAAGGCGCCAGATGTCTGTTCGAGTCAATGAATCCAGGAGGTTTGAATGCTCAGTCCATTCCGTCTGCAACAGCATCTTCAATCCCCAAGGCAGGACCTTCCCAGGCAGCGCCAGGAACAGCGGCCCCTCCAGCGGCCGATTCCGGCACGCCAGGGACGGACGCTTTCAACACAGGTCTCCTAGAGACCCAAATGGCAATTCTTCAAAGCCTAAGAAACATAAGGGGTGAGAGCAAAGTCGATGCTGACAAACCCAAAGTGAAAGAAGCAGAGTCCATCAGCCTTCCGGAGTTTCCAAGTCCAGAGTCGTATCGTTCGTGGAAAACGGCAGCTAGGGAAGCGGTCAGGGCAGCATCAGATTCACCTGATGAGGCGTTTAAATGGGTGATGAAGGCCTACGACAAAGACGCATCGCAGGAATCCCTTCGAGACCCCGAGAAATTCCTCACCCTTGACACGAAACTTCTTGCTGCACTCACCAAAGTCGCTAGGGGAGAACTCTCCCGAGAAATCCTCATTTTTAAGGAGACAGAAGCGGCGAAATTCAGGGCGGTACGAGGACGGCAGGTGCTCTACCTCTTCGATCAGTACTTCAAGACGAACGAGGAGGTTGGATCACTGTACTCCGTGGAGGACCTGCTGAAAGTAAGGTTAATCAATGACGACCTTTCAGTGTTCATTAGCAACTGGGAATCTGTCATGTCTGGACTTAGCCACACACCGGACGAAACGACCCTAAGAGACATTTTCCTTCGTGAACTCAGGCAGTCCAAGAGGCTAAAGTACGATCTTGAGATTTACGACAGGGCAGCAGAGGGCACGGATCAGCACACGTACAGGTTTCTTGTGAAGTCACTTAAGGATCTTTTGACCCGAGAGCGCAAACGCAAGAACCGTGACCGCATCGCAAGATCTCACGGAGATAAGTACGGTGCCCCTGCCTCAAAGTCTCCTGGCCGAACTTCCAGCCCCTCTTCAAGAGGAGGCCGTGGCAGATCGCAGAGCCCAAGGCCAAGATCACCCAGCAAAGGTAGATCCCAGTCTCCCAGCAAGCCTAGGACACCTAGCCCAAAGGGAGTATGCTACGATTTCCTCAAAGGAACTTGCAAGCGAGGCAATAACTGCCCTTTCCTTCACAAGAAGAGATCATTGTCCCCCAAAGGCGACAAACCGAAGAAGAAAATCAACGTGACATGCAAGTTCTGGAAAGAAGGCAACTGCAACAAGGGTGATAAATGTCGGTTTCAGCATAAGGACATAGAGAAGCCGTCAGCTCCCGCACCCAAGTCCGAAGCAGCCCCGGCAGCTCCAAAGCCAGGGTCACCCAGGGCCAACTCTCCTGCTCCGCGCAGAGGGAGAAGTCCCAGGGCTAAGTCAAGTGACAAGGCCCCAAAGACGGCCGCATGCGCCATCGCGTTCGAGAATACAGCGGATCTTGAGATCTCGCCAAAGCTCGCTATGGCAGCGTCACACGACGAGGACTACTGGGAGGTAGACTTCACCGGCAACAAAATCATCCGCCATCACAAGAAGTACCGAACAGATTGGTATGTTCCTGACAATTCATGTCCTGTGAACCCCAAGAAGCTTAGGAGCCAAGCTAAGCTCGAGCAGGTTTTGCCGGTCTCCCCTTTTGTTGGAAACAAGATCTACAACTGGAGGAAGACCCCAACCAAAGGACCCGGCAGCACATGGGTAGGTAAGACGATCTTCTACATGCAAGAACTCCCTAAGGTGAGTTTCGACAGCACTGTAGAAATGATTGCCATCGAACCGGAAGGAAAGCAGAGAAAGCATGCCTACCTTCCCAGGGTTTATGATGAAGTCTATCCCACTGTCGAGGCATGTCCACGCTCGAATCCTAAGGATCTGAAAAGGGCTCTTGTGTGGGCAAAGCAGTTTGCCACCATGATCGAATGCATGATTCACGAAACGCCTGCGGGATGCGGGTATGAATGCATGGAGGAAGGCTTCCTCTGCGAGGAGTGCGAGCGACTTGCACGTCCGTCATGTGCAGGTCTGGTCCCCGGCTTAGAATTCCTAGCGGACACCGGAAGTGAAGAGGACCTCATCAGCAAGTCGGACTGCAGAACTCACTTCCCCGACGTACCCATTGAACCTGCCTCACGTCCTGTTTCGTTGATCACCGCCAACGGGCCGGTAAAAGGTAATGAAGCCGTTAAGCTAGAGGTCCCTGAAATCAACAAAATCCTCGAATGCTACGTGCTAGATTCAACGCCGCCGGTGTGCTCTGTTGGTAGGAGATGTATGGATGAGGGTTTCGATTTCCATTGGTACGCAGGGAAGACGCCTTACTTCGTGACACCCGAAGGCCGGAAACTTTACTGCAAGCTGCGCGGACGAGTCCCGGTAATTGGGGATGGTACAATCGCTGTTCCCGCCAAGGATGAGAAGGCGGCTCATTCGCCAGTCATCCAGGCAACATCGGGTTTTTCCCGTTCAGCGGCCTAATAAGGCACGCCAATGCAGCAGAATCCGAGCCGGAAGGCGAATCCTCGGGCAGTGGCCTCGACCCCAGGATTGAAAAAGCACTGAAAGAGGCTGCTCCGTTAGGTATAAAGGCGGAGTACTTGAACAAACCAGGTTGGGTTTCGCATCCTTCCTTTCCACAGATGATCGTGGGGCACTTTCCCAAAACCTTTAGAACGCCTGCTACAAGGTTTCCAAAGCACGTCATCCGGAGTACTTGGACTTATGTCAAGAAATGGCAGGAGATCGAAAAAGACGTGGATGTAAGGACGTTGGACAATCGGGTAGCCAAGCTCCCTTCTGATGCCTGCATTCTCAGTGTAACGATCTTTAAAAGACCTGTTGATGACCCCGAGCCGGAGCCTGACAGCGAAAGAGAAGCTGAAGCTGACCCAAAGGACGAAAAACGTTCAGCCCAGCTCAAGCTGCAGGCCAATAGCCCGGAGCACAAATTCACCCACCGTCCTAAGAACCCTTTCTGCAAGGTATGCCAAAAGGCCAAAATGCTAGCGCCACATGCCAGAAAGCGAGGGGGGAGCTCCACTATCTTTTCGAAGAAGTTCGGAGACCACGTGACGATTGATCACATTGTGACCAAGGACTTGCGTGATTTTGGGATCGAAGGTGAGAAAGTTGCTCTTGTGGTTAAGGACGTGTTCACTAACTTTCGTTATGTGTACCCTGCAGGTACGAAGGAGTCGGAAGAGGTTTATGATTGCCTGTTGCACTACTTCGCTGTAGATGATGAACCAGGTATCATTTACTCTGACAATGCCCCCGAACTCAAGAATGCTACTGGAAAATACAAAGTTCGTCACAACACCTCACGACCTTACGTCGATGAGAGCAAGTCTGTTGTTGAGAGAGAGATTCGAACTGTGCTCGAGGGCACACGGGCGAACTTGCTGCAGGCAGGACTTCCAACGAAGCTCTGGCCCTTAGCTGCTCAACATCACACTATGGCTCTAAACTTGTCCAAAAGGATGGACACCGCGAAGATCCCATGGGACGAAAGGTTCGGTGAAGGGTTTAGCGGTAAGCTCATTCCTTTTGGTGCCAAGGTTCTCTATTGGAACAATCCCAAAGAGAACATCACAAATGCATCTAAGTTCGACCCAAAGGCCGAAGACGGTATCTTCTTAGGATACCACATTCAACCTGGCTTCATTTGGAGACAGGAATACCTCGTAGCTCCCTTAAAGGGTAGCCAAGATGCAATTGACAATGACGACCTGAGAATCATTCGGGTCAAGCGCATGGAACTTCCGATAGGGGATATGGTTTTTCCTCTCGCGGTTTCTGAGGATCAGGGGGGTGATCCACCCGAGCTTCAGGATCAAGACTGTGTTTTCCCAGCTAAGGAGACTACACTTCCTCCTTCAGGTGGTATCGACGACATCTTCGGTCCTAAGGAACTTGACCCTTGGAACCCAGAGGGCAGAGACGTGGAGGGAGAGCTTGAAAAGCTTAGGCAGAGAGCTTCCGAACCCATTTCTGTTCCTGATGAGGACAAACTCCCTGAGGCTGATGGTAAGTCAGGTAGTGGTTCCAGCCCCCCGGAAGGGGATGGCCGTGGATCATCAACTGACAAGCCGTCAGATAGCTCCAAACCGAAACCGCCTCCAAAGAGACATGATCCCTACACCATGCCCGACGGCAAACCTGTGCCTGAAGGATACAACTGGGATGGGATCAGACTTGTTCGAAACAAGAAGGGCTCGAAGCGACCCCCAGACACCTCTAGCGAGGAGTGGCACATGATGTCCCGCAATCAGCGCGAGGCTGACATCGAAAGGTATCAGTCTAAATGCCGTCGCGAGGAAGCCGCCCGAGCAGAGGCCGAAAGGGATGCTTCTCCAGCTATGCCCGTAATGACTTGTCAGAACGAGCCTCATCGTGTCAGGATGGCAACCCTCTACTGGGAAAAGTTAGGGGAACTTTCTGCTCTTGAGTATGCGTTGGTAGCCAGGGTCGTCAACCAAGCTGAGATTGATCGCACCCCAGCAGCCAAGCAAGCTATGGACAAAGAGTGGCAGAAGCTAGTCGATAAATCTTGTTGGTTGCATTCGAAGGTTCGTGAGTTTCGTGATGTTTCCGCTGAAGCAATCAGGAAAGGCATCAAAACCCACTTCGGAAGAATCTTCGAAATCTGCAGCATCAAGGGCGACGAACTTCCAGAAGGACACCCTGACAGGAAGTGGAAGGGACGTAGCGTGTTCCAGGGGAATCGGGTTTCAGATGAACATAACGATCATGCGATCTTCTCTGAACTCGGATCCAGCCCCGCTTCAATGGAGGCCGCTAAAGTCATCGACGTCTTCGGTAGCCAGCCAGGGTACTCGAAGCAGCAAGCTGACGCGAAGCAGGCTTACACGCAAGCATTATTTAAAGGGGTAGAAACTTGGGTCAGACTTCCGCGCAACCGGTGGCCTAAGGAATGGCGAGGGTTTTCCGATCCAGTCGTACCTTTAATGTTAGCCCTCTACGGACACCCGGATTCTGGCGGAATCTGGGAAAAACACTGTGAAGACCAGCTGAAGACCGTAGGGTGGACCCCGGTGTTGCCCGAGATCTGGCAGTCCATTTTCTATCACGCTGAACTTGATCTTCTTTTGGTCATCTACGTTGATGATTTCAAGATGGCTGGGCCAACTAAGAATCTCGCTAAGGGATGGGCGACAGTTGAGAGTGTCATCGACATGGATCCTCCTGAGCCTTTTGGTAGGTACTTTGGTTGTAATCATTTTGAGAAAACCCAGGTACAACTTCCCAGATCAGCACATCCGTTTGCATACGTGTTCGACAAGAAGACGGCTGCTCCAGCCCGGGGTGACCCGAGGCCACAAGTTCGAGAAGACTTCTGGGAAGTCGACACCGAGCTTGGTGCAGTTGTTCGTCATCACGTGTATCCTAGGAAGAGGTTGTATGTTCCCACCAACAGGGACATTGAGGTTTTCCCAAACTTGTCAACAACCAGGGTAACCGCTTTCGATGAAGGTCCGATTGAGGAACACGATGTCAACCTTGACCCCAACCTTAAGCGCGAGGAGTGGTGGACCGGCCGATCCTTGTTCCCGTTACCAGGTCACGATGCCGAAAAGATCAGACACGCTCTAGCTGCCTCCAAAGGCAAGCCGTCTAGATCTAAGGCCGAGGCCAAAAGGGAAGCCAAGGAACAGAAGTTCAAGGGAACAGACACGATTTGCAAAGACGCTATTCCTTCAATGGATAAGCCCGTGAACGTTATGACATACGACATGAAAGACTTCCTGATTTCTTGTGTGGACAGGTACTGTGATCTCGCTAAGGTCTCGAAGCAGTCCCTTACCAATGTTCCGACTCCGTTTTCAGAGAACAGAATTGCTAAGCCTACTGAGGGGGAAGAGCCATCTGGGCGCCTCCAACCGATTGCTAGCAAGGTTCTCATGAAAATCCTGTTCGCCGCTAGGATGGCACGATGGGATCTCCTGCGGGCTACTCAAAGCCTCGCTAGTAGGGTGACGAAGTGGAGCAGGGACTGCGATGCAGCACTTCACAGGCTTGTCTGCTACATCAACTCTTCACTTGATGTTCGGATGCAGGGATTTATTGGGGATCGCATCAGTGAGTGTAAGCTTTGGCTGTTCTGTGATGCGGATTGGTCTGGGGAACATGATCGCAAATCAACCTCAGGCTGTGCACTGTATCTCGTGGGGCCAAACACCTACTACCCATTGAATGCCTTTTCCAAGAAGCGGACCAGTATCACGATGTCAAGCACAGAAAGCGAGGTCATCAGTGCTAACCATGGTGTTCGCGCTCAGGGATTGCCCAGCCTCAGCCTTTGGATTTTCCTATGGCAACAGGTTGAGATCAATTCAGCCAACCATCAGGTTAGGCCAAAGAGACCTCCACCCATCAAGATCGATGGTGTTCTAGCAAGAGTTGACCCCGAACTTGACGAGATCAGGTACGGGGGAATCCCAGGTGGGCGATCGGTAGCCAATCTTCAGGGTTTGAATGTGGGCTTGAGCGACAAGTTTCGCGTTCAGTTCCTTGAGGACAACCAAGCGACGATCACGATCGTTCACAAAGGTGACAGTGAAAAGATGCGACACACTGATCGCACTCAGAACATCAGTTTTGGATGGTTGAAGCAGCAGTTCGAGGTGGAACATTTCGATATGGTCAATGTTGATACGCTCGAACAGGTTGCCGATATCTTTACAAAACCCTTCGCCGAGAAGACTAAGTGGCTTCACGCTCTCAGGTTGATCAACCACAATCTGTGCCCCACTGTTGCCAACAAAGGTGGCAAGGACTCAGACAGTCATTTGGTTGCGAAACCTCAGATTGCAGCCGCCAGCCATGGCCGGCCAGATCTTGAAGCCACTGCTGAGGTTCTACTTCAGGCTAAGGATTTTAGTTTTGAGGGTTTGCAATCAGTTGCATCACAATTTCCAGTGAAGGTGAGCAAGAGACGCAAGTCTCGTCTTACCACGAATGACAATTCGTATTACCACAATTGGGGTTTCTTTTCGTTCAGTGGAATGCAAGGGATTACCAACATCACCAAACGGTACCCTTTGGCGTGTAGATACATGAACGAGTGGATCAACAAACATGCACGTCGCGACTTCACATGGACTTCGATCGCGGTGAATCGTGACGCCAAATCCTTGTTGCATGCGGATTCACGGAACCTTAAGGGAAGTGAGAACTTCGCGATTAGTTTCGGGGATTTTTCGGGAGGCTTGTTGTGGGTTGAAGGGATGCCGGGTCAAGCTCCGGCCACCCAGACTAAGGACAATGGAAGCGTTGTTACTGGTGGAACTCACAACACAAAGCACTCTCCGTTGTACTTTGCCCCCGACTTACACCACTGCGTGATGCCCTGGAAGGGCACCCGTTTTGGATTGATCGCTTTCACTTCTTCCCAGGTAGGTAGTATTAACAACGAAGTAAGAGAACAATTGGAGATATTGAAGTTCAGGCTGCCCCAACCGGCTGCGGTCGCTGCTCCAGCCCGGCTTTCGCCGAGGCCAATTGCATGCACCGATCAGGGGGGTCTGGGACTCGAACGGTGGTGGATTGCGGTTCGCCATGAAACTCCATCACAATGGTTGCCTTTGACCCGCCTCATCACTACTGTTCGCGATGAGGGGGGAGCAGTCATTATCACTTCACTTTCGTTTGTCACGGTGGTGATGACATCGCTCTCTAAAGGTGACTTGAGGAGGTTACAAAGGAGTCTTGTTGAGATTGTTGAATTGGCTCACTTGTTTTCCAGTAACTTCTGTGTTCTCTTGTGTGGGCCCGTCGACGAATTCATGTTCGACGGAATTAATGCCGAAGTTGCACGACTTGAAAACGCATATCTGGTGTGCGCAGGGCTCCAGGCATTGCCACTTGCGAACTGTGCTAAGGAAAGCTTCCGCTCAGGAAACCAGCATCTGATCGCTAAGGCATCTTACAAGCACGAAGTCGCAGATCATGATGATTTAGAGGATTTCACATCTTCACATCTTGCTAATCTTGCGAACTTTAGGAAGGTGCTTGCCTGCCCCTGTGCAGCGGCTCATCAGAGCACGCCAGAGATGATTAGTGATCCCCGAGTGCGAGCAGAAGGCGAGAACAAGCCGTCGGCGCCAGCGACGATTGCCGCATCGGGTGACTCAATCAAGCGGGAGTGGGCTCACTACCATATGTGGGCCGGTGTCTTCGGACACGAGCTCGGACTCAACCCAGACCGTGACTGGGAAGAGAGCGTGAAACAGCTCTACACAGGCGCAATCGCGCAAACCGCTTTGTCTACGTGTCTGGGAGATGTTGATCATGGCTATAAGGCCCTCCCTAAGGTGGCACGGATCAACGACGAGGGGTTGTCGCGTTTCCAGCCCGGCGATAGCCGTGGCCGTGAAAAAGCCTGCATCATTGTTTCCGACTCTACCCTCATTTTCAAGGCTGGGGCGAGAACATTCGTTGAGATGGCGGAAGACTTTAAAGCTCTGACGGGGCCTGGTCATATCCTTCAGCAATACACGAATGTCCGGCAAAAGGCGATTTGGGGAGGCAACCTCCACTCGATCGTTGAGGCAGTTCACACGCTCTTGCCGCAGATCATCAACGAATCGTTAAACCCCTTGCATCTCGAGGTCGATATCGTTGTTGTGTGGATGGGCAACGAACTGTGCGGTCGCAGAGGTGTTTTCGTCGACCCAGGGACGCCACACTGGCAGATTGGTCCTGAAGGCGTTGCCGCGGAAGGGATCTGGGCGGACATTGCCGCACGTGTGTGTGGCGAAATTGGCCGTCTAGCCGCCCTTCAGGGCAGGCCAACAGTGGGTTCGATACAAATCCTCTCGGATGCCGACCCACTGGACTACGGGCTGCCAGCGGAATACAGAACAGCTATCCGAAAATTCCTCGGATACGCAAGGAGCAGGGGGTTGTATACCGCCTCTCTCAAAGAAAGCGTATGCCAGATCCCAAAGCACGACCACTACCACTTCCGCGAAGACTCTACGCATCGCGCAGCCTTGGCCTCTGTGATCGGACAGCGGATTAAAGTGTGTCAAGCTGACCACTTATTCGCAAAGATGCCCGCAGAGACGCTGGATGAGCTGGCCCGCCGTTTCCCTTTCGACCCAGAAGGAACGCGGGTATATTCCATGCAGTATGTCTTCGACAAGGCGCTGTATCGGTCCCAGCTCTCCCGCCGCCTTTTAAGGCAGGCCGAGATTCGCGAAGCTGCGAACGAATGCCCTGATCCATGGGAATCCCCTTATGTTCCTCCACCTGATCTTCCGGTCACTGGAATGCGTGAGGTACCTCAGGATGTCCTGAATTGGGAATGGGCCACAGCTCGCGAGCAGGCACAAAAGCGCGCGAAAGAGCAGGCGGAAGCACGTGCCCGTGCTGAGCGGAAGGATCCAGCCCCACTTAGTGGCGGCCCATCTGGCAGTGCATCATCTCGCGATGTACCGGAGGTGTCCTTTGACGACGTCATCGAGGCCATCCCTTATCGCACAGAGTCTCACCGCACTCTGTCAGCGGCGAAAGAGGGCATGACCAAGAAAGACCGGGACCCTTCCAGCGGCCTTTTAAGGGCTCGCCCACACGACTACATCGGGGTAAAATACCAAGATGACTTGGACCTGATGGAAATGTGTGGCTTCATCGACGAGGATGTGTGCCCAGAGGATCCGGAGGGGAGCGAGATCGTTCAGATCCTCCCCGATTCGATCCCGAAGGACCACCTCCCTGAGTTAGGCCTCAAACCCTATGTTGAGCGCTACCTCACAGGTGCTGTCCGAGGATCGAACGTGAAGCTCAGCTCACGGCGCGGGAAATGGGTACGCATCCAAGACCTCATTCAGCACATGTGGAAGAAGCACCGTGTGGATCTGGGAACACGGGGTATCTTGTCCATAGTCGCCTACGATATTTGGCCGTCGTGGATTTGTGCGTCGCATGGTCACAGCGAACGCATCAAAGATCAAGTGACTGATTCCTCGATTGCTCTGCATTGGTTCACGAACGATACGCGTGAGGAGCTTGGTCCTACAGCCGCCTATCAAGGCAGGCCATTCCTTGCTCTTGGGGAGTTTCCCCCACGCCTCTATCATCGAACCACGCATGATTCAGCTTTCAATATTCTCTCTACTGGCTTCACGCCGGGGTTCAACCGGAGCGGGAAGTTTCACAACTACTTCGCGAAGGCCACTCTGAGCGAGCTTGAGAATAAAGCTGGCAGCCGAGCAAACCTTCCTTATGAAGTTGTTCTCGACACTCAGGAGGTGAACCGCTATGCCTATCTGTTTGAGACAACTTCCGAAGGTGTACTCACTCGCGACCCGGTGCCAGGGAGTTGCGTGCTCTACATCAGAGACACGATCAAAGGCATCATTTTGTGGTCTCGGCAGTCCAGCGAAGAGGAAGACACAATCCTTCCGGAGACTGCCCAGGATCCCATTGTCGATCCTGGAGCAGCTGAGCAGGAGCAGTTCCCCGATATTCCGGAGGAACCTTCAGCCCCACTTAGTGGTGGCCATGAAGAGGTCGAATCAGCAGCGTCTGCAACAGCAGACGAGCCTATGGTTGAAGTTGAGTTTGAGGTTGCGCCACCAGCATCATCACCAGAACCTCTTGCACTCAACGACGCCACAGCATCCGACTTCCTTCCGGAGGAAACCACAACATTGGACCAGGGGGGCGCTTCTCCACCGGAGGCACCGACTGAGTCCAGAAAGCGTGTTCGTTTCCTTGAGCCGGAAGATCCCGTTGAAGTCGAGATCGAGATCGAGCCAGACGAAGGCGATGTGAAAAAGGAGGAAGAAGTCAAGATCGAGCCGATGTTCGAGCAGGCACCGCCTCAGCCGGAATCGACTCCTTTGGCTCTCCCTCCAGCCCCCGTTACGGGTGGCCGTCACAGGGCATGTCCCCACTGCGGTACTCAACACCTTGTGGGACAGATGATATGCTTGAGCTGTGGCGTGCACATCGTGAAGCCTTCCCAACAGAACGCACGCAAGAAAGCGCGTTCAGCTCGTTGGTTCGCTGAAGAGGCCGCCGCTGCCGCTGCGGGCAAGCCACGTTCCCAGCTGACGCCAGAGGAGGTCATTCATGAAATGACCAGAGACTCCTCAACCCAGCGGGGAACTACGTCGCTTGACGCAGAGGCGTTGGACAAAGCCCGGCAGCAGCTCAAGATGGCTACGAAAGGAGGCTACACAAGCATCGTACACCGCTTCGATAACGATGTGGACTACACTATGAATTCCATCGGCAATGGGTACGATCGAGAGTTTCTGGCCATCGAAGACGTGCTTACGCATGCTGCCCTGCCGAACCATGGCCGTTCAAAGGAGCAACGACAGTTGGCTGTCGGCACCTATGGTGGAAGCTCCGAAGGGCCAAGGAACCAGGAGATTGCCCGGTTGCTCTACTTGCACGAGTGCAATCCAGCCGCCCTTAGGGCAGGCCTGATCTCCGCAGTAAGTGACGATCCGTTTTGCATCATGTGGCTGGGAGGGGCATACAGTTTGCGTAAATTCGTAGATGTTTTCCTCCAGCACAAAATCGTGAAGATGATTGTTACTTTCTCAGAAGAGGCACTCTACGTCGATCCACGACTCGGCTATTCTGCCGAGGACTGGACTGAGTGGCTCCGTGGGAAATTCGTGGAACAGGTCGGAATTGCACGCCGTGCATACGAAGAACGACAGCGCAACGCTGAACGCTCTCGCATCGCACAAGCCAAAGCTGATGCACGCAGAGCAGAGCAACAGCGCTACCAGGAGCAGGGATGGGATCGCGGCTACCAGCGAGGATCCCACCCCTACGGCCGCTCCTCCGGTTCCCGAGGATGGTACTAAGTACCTGATCAACATTTCGTGGTTCCGTCACGTTAACCGGTACTCCGAAATACAGCCCCTCTTAGAGGTGGCCGAATTTCCTTAAGACCAGAAAAATTTCATCTTGCATCCTCTGGCAGTCACTTTGTGACAAATCCGACATCAGGTCTTTGGACCTCGAGGGGAGTCGTCAGCAGCTCCAGTGGATGATGTATTCGTCCCATGCTGCACATGTTCTTGCGACTTGTATCCACGCCATCATTCAAGGCTTGCTGGATCGTCGCCATTTTATAATGCATGTCGCGACTTTAAACTGCGCGCTAAAAGAATTAACCTGCTTCCGTATCTTCCGCTTTACGGTAGTAGAAAGCCTATGAGCCCCGAGCCACAATCCAGCCGCCTTTACGGCAGGCCACACAGCACCAAGCTTCCGTGCATGTTTGCGCCTCAGACTGACGCTTCGGCGAGGGGGGTGTAATTTGTGCACGTGTGAAGTATCATGTTGTGTGTACGGCATTGTGGCACAAGTGCTCTAACAGGAAAAAGGTAGTGACCGAATGGTACAAGCCGTGCTGTTATCACTTGGACGGGTATATACAACAGTGCGTGTGTGCAGTGGTTTACAACAACTATATGGTTGTTAGGGTTCAGGGTTGGGGGGTTTCAGGTGTAGGGTGTGAGTTTCCGAGTCTCGTCGGTGTAAAACACTAGAGCTGTTTTTCGGAACCTGCAGGGGGCAGTTTCGGATCGAGGCGGGTTCAGTTTCCGTTCGCTGACCCTGCCCACCCGAATCGGGTGGGCTTTGGTCTCGGAGTTGGGGCTTCTGGCTTCAGGTTTACATGGTTTTTCAGGTTCATGGAGTTCAAGAATTGGGTCGAGGGAGTCTTTTTTGGGTTTAAAGTTCCCAAGCCGGAGCCTCGAGAGGCTCTATTGTGGAAGTCTGAACCGTTGATAGGAGTATCAAATCATGTAGCCATACCAAAGCATATTGCAAAAAAACAGTGTAGTCACCACGGCCAACCCTAAACCCTAAACGCCCTAAACCCTAAAACCTCTGCCTTAATCCTGAAACCAGCTATGGAAGGCTTCTACAGCACTGGCGCTGGGCTGTGAGCCCCTTTGCACGATTTCGGGTTCCAGGTTTGGGGTTTCGGGTTCCAAGAGTTTAGGATCTAGACTGAAAGGTGCAGGGTGTAGCTTTTAGAGTTTCGGGCTTGATGGTTTAGGACTGCAGAGCTTACGGTTTAGGCCCGAAGGACCAACCTTCTATATACCGGGTCAGGTGACGGATTCATTAATCAATCTGAGCCACTGAGCACAAGTAATATAGAAGCTTGAATACCGAGTAACATTGTTCCTAAGTGTTCTATGATACTTGTACAATGTTATATGGGAGTTTCCGAAAACTAGGGTACCTTATTTTGGGGTACTTATAATAAGGATCCTAGTATTCAGGGTACCATAATAGTGTCCCCCTATTTGCGGAAACTCCCATATACCCAAAACCCTATTCCAACTATTGCTGCTTCTACGTCAGAGATGCGGTCGTTGGGTCTTTGATGCTGACGGTTTGGATCCATCTGGAGTTGAGCTAGGACCTCAGGCCCTTGAATTTGTGGCTGTCCTTCAGGGTTCTTATTGTGGGGGTCGAAAAAGTCAACTGTTCAGAGTTGTCCGAAGCGCGATGAGGACATGTTACGGCATTCGGGTGTAGGTTTTGGGGTTAAGGCTCGGGCTTTGGTCTTTTTCGCATCACTTAAACCCTAAACCCTACAACAAGATCCTCAGCCCAGATCCCAAGCCCAGACCCTACTGTTCTAAACCCTAAATCCAGACCCCACTGTCCCGAACCCCAGAACTCTGCCAACTCCGGGTGTGGGTGAGACAGCGCCCAACTCTCGGGTATGATCGAGGATCCCTTATATGAGGGAGTCCTATTTGGCAACATCCCACCTACCTTCATCCCACCTTTGGAGCCTTTTGAAACTCCCAAGAGTTGAGTCCCAACCTCTAAACTCTGGCGCATGAGGTCATGGTTTTTGGATGGACACGGGAAGGGTTTTCTTTTTAAGATGTTGGTTTCTCAGTCGCAAGCCCAACCACCCTCGGACCGAAAACCCAAAACCCTAAGCTACAAGTCCCAACCCTTAGCCCAAACGCAACTCAGCCGTAACCCCTTGACCACAAGCCTTTGGAAAGACTATCTTCTGAACCATGAACTCAGCCCATGTTGTTTTGGCAAAGATGCTGAGGTTTCCGAATGCTGTTGCACATTTGAAGGGCAGGGGAGAGGGACACTGTAACAGTCAGTGCAGAGTTTGAGTTTTTGCTTAAGATTAAGATTTAGGGTTCTTGAGAGTCTAAGGTTTCGGGTAGGGTCTAGGGTCTGGGGTCTGGGGCTTATGTTAGCCATCAGCTGCCGTTCTGAGACCACTGCAACTGTAGCCCAGCCGTTCCCATTGCTTTGGAGCTTCGGCGGGCTCATCTACCTAATGTCAGGCCCACGTGGCCACGAGGAGCATTTAGAAGCCGACCCCAAACCCTGTAGATTCCTTGTTCACCACATTATAGAACCTTTCTAGAATCTTGATGGTCCCTCCCTTTGAAAGGATGCGTTCAGCGTTCGCTCAAGCCGTGCAGCTGCCCACCTGCGTTAAGAACTTGTCAACAGCTTGTCAGTGGTCTGCACACTACGACCGTAGCGGATCCAGAGAGGACAGAGCCTCTTGGGATCTGCAAGGCACCAGGCTCATTGAGTTCAATGTTCCTTATCGCGAAGGAGGTTAGGTGAAGGGCTCCGTGGTCTCTTAGGCTGCCATGCTTCGCGTTCGACAGCTTTCCGGGCGAGAGCTGGTGACAGCCACTGAAGTGGAGGTTGCTGCCTTGGCCGATGAACATGGCAACGTCATGAGAGGCATTGAGCAGATCTTGTCTCCTCTAGTCGGCCAGCCACGCTTTCGTCTGAAGCTCCTCTGCGAAGGCGCTGTGCTGAATCAAGATGCAACCTTGGAGCTCCCGATTGAGCTGCTGGTAACCCTTTGTCACTACGTTGACGCTGACGCAGGTGACGTCAAGCGCCTCATAGAAGCCAGTCGGGCGAACGACTCGGCCGCGGTTGAGGCACTGCTTCGGCGTCCTCAAGACCCAAACTTGGTGGACTCGCGTGGCAGGACAGCGTTGAATGCGGCCGCCAGAGGTGGGGCGTTGGAGAGTGCGAAGCTGCTGGTGGCTGCGCGTGCAGACCTCGACAAGCCCTGCGAAAGACGTGGTGCCACAGCTGTTTTTGCTGCAGCTCGGAATGGTCACGTTGATGTGATGCGCTGGCTGATTGAAATGCGTGCTGACAAGGACAAGGCAATGAACGGTGGTGCAACGCCGGCTTTCATCGCCAGCATGAATGGTCACGTTGACGTGGTAAGCTTGCTGATTGAGGAAGGTGTTGACAAGGACAAGGCATTCAACGATGGTTCCACACCTGTCTTCGTCGCAGCTTATTTTGGTCACCTCGACGTCGTGCGGTTGTTGATTGAGAAGGGTGCTGACAAGGATAAAGCCATGAATCGCGGTGAAACACCTCTCTTCATCGCAAGTCAGAAAGGTCACCTTGACGTGGTGCACTTGCTCGTTGAGAAGGGCGCCAATAAGGATGCAGCAGCAGACGGTGGTGCAACTCCTGTCTACATCGCAAGTCAGAACGGCCACCTTGACGTGGTAAGCTTGCTGATTGAAATGCGTGCTGACAAGGACAAGGCAAACAATGATGGCGCCACACCTGTCTTCACTGCCAGCGTAAATGGTGACCTTGATGTGGTAAGCTTGTTGATTGAGAAGGGTGCTGACAAGGACAAGGCAGCCAACGATGGTGAAACACCTCTCTTCATCAGCAGTCAGAACGGTGACCTTGATGTGGTGCACTTGCTGATTGAGAAGGGTGCTGACAAGGATAAAGCCACGAATCGCGGTGAAACACCTCTCTTCATCGCAAGTCAGAAAGGTCACCTTGATGTGGTGCACTTGCTCGTTGAGAAGGGCGCCAATAAGGATGCAGCAGCAGACGGTGGTGCAACACCTGTCTACATCGCAAGTCAGAATGGCCACGTTGATGTGGTGAGCTTGCTGGTTGAAATGCGTGCTGACAAGGACAAGGCAATGAACGATGGTGCAACACCTGTCTTCATTGCCAGCGTAAATGGTCACATTGATGTGGTGCGTGTTCTGATTGGCAGGGTGCTGGCAAGGACGGAGCAAGCAAAAGTGGGAAACGCCAGGCCATGATGGTTCAACACATGTTTTCTGGGATGCAGCAAGGAACGATGGTGTGACACCAGCCTTGAGCTGAAGTCGGGGCGGTTGTTTGACAGGAGCGCAGTGCCGACAAGGACAGAGCAATTATTCGTCTTATGATGCTTGTCTCAGGCGCAACCTCGGTTGGACGCTTCGGTGACGAGCTTACTGATTGAGGTGGTTCGTGCCGACCGACACCGCGAAAGAAACGATGCCGCCCTTGTTTTTGTCGCGGCTCATAGTATAGAAGCTTCCAGAATTAGTCGTACCATTCCTTAGGGTTCCTGATTACAATCATACTATAATATGCTCCACAAACCTATTCTAATCATGAAGGCTCTTATCCTAAACCCCAATAGTAGCCCGTACAGTGTTTTTTTGTAGTGACCCTTATAGTAGCCTTTATTGTAACCCGTATAGTTAACGACCCCTAAATCCTAAACCTTTGCAGCGACACCTTCAAGGACCTTCTAAACCCTAGACCCTAAACCCAAAACCCTAAACCCTAAAAACCTTCCCAGCCAGCCAGAGGTCAGCGGAAGCTCGGGGAACGCTGCTGGATGAGGCCCTTTGGGAGAAATGACGGCTTTACAGAAGACTTTTAAGGTAGGGTTTAGGGTTTAGGGGCTTCTAGGGGTTCTAGGGGTTTCGGGGTTAGCGTACTTGCAAGGCTCTCCTGTGCTTTTGAATGAATTTATGTTAAGTTTCTTACGGTTTTGTACATGAAACTTGGGCAGACAATGTCTCTTCGAAAAGGGGACGCGGGTCATCGTGAGGATGTGTGTGCTAGAACGGTTTTGCTGGAAGCCTTTCTGTGGCGCGCTGGGAGCCTGAACTGCAGCCGGAGCCCCGATGACGACTTCGCAAGGGGCTGCGAACGCGGCAGGGATGACGCCTGACCCATGGCTGCTCACCCCGGTCGCTATGCATCGATCCATCCATCCATCCATCCATCCATTCATCCATCCATCCATCCATCCATCCATCCGTCAAGGCTGTATAAGTTCTAAGCAGAGAGTGCGCTCTAGAAACCCTGGAAAAAATGCCTCAGACGAATCAGCTTCACAGCAATACGTGTGCCGGTCCTCTTTGGTGTGAAGCAGCCCAACATGCCCATGCAGACCATTCAAATTAGTTGTCCTTAACGAATCCCGTGCAAGTCGCGCAGGAATGCCGCGGGAAGCACGCTAGAAGTGAGTCAAGAGGAAAGCAGGCCAGAAGCACGGAAGCGAGTTAATTTCCTCGGCCACGCACTCCGACTGGAAGAGTGCCCCTAAACTCCTGAACACGAAACCCTAAACCTGAAACCTGCAAAGAATCATCAAACCCGAAACGTCAAATCATGAATGCGAAGCCCCTTGTCTTGCTCCTGTGATATATAGAAGTCTGAATAAGTACGTAGGAATAGGGTTTGTGTAACTAGGGATACCTTATTTCAGGCTGCCTTAGCACGTGGATGCAGTTGTTTCGGGTACCTCTTGATTTTTTGAAGGGTCCCCCATTTGCTGAAGCCGCCATGTCTTGCGAAGCTCTTATGACGTCTTGGGAAACTGCAGATTGCTGGCAAACCAAGCAGACCCTCCCTATTCTGAGCGCTCTTTGTCATAAGGGTTGTCATGAGACCTTGATAACTAGTATAGGGGCCTGGAGAAGCAGTAGTCAAGTCTTGAGGGGTGCCTGATAGGGTTTAGAGTTTAGGCTGGAGTCATTGTATAAGATTTCGGAGCGCCCTTTTATTTCATAATCCTTTTGGGCAGGCCAAGGACAAGAAGACAAAAAGGCGGTGCCCCGGCTCGGGTGGGTTTCCAGGTCTGATAGGGGCAGATCTCGAGACCAATAGTCACTCATTATATTCACGGAATTTCCCCAATATGCTTAACAAATTCAAAGCACCCGCGAACCCGGGCCCACTGGTTCAGGCTTGCATCTTGAAAAACGGCAACATAGAGATGTTATGCTTAGTTTTTCCGGGTTTAGGGTTTGCGGTAAACCCTGAACCTTCTACCCTAAAAAGAAGGCCTCCACCAACCCCCAAGTGTCGCAAGTACTCAAATAGTAGGGCTTTAAGTGCCAGACACCATTTACGCACATGTACCATCTAAATCTGTGTAGCAGATATGCTGCAGGCTCTCCCCCCACGCATCCCCCCACGCAAAAGGAATCGCCAACTTAACCATACGTCTATGTTACAGCCGATCAAAGCAGTTTGGATCTTCGCTGGTGACGCAGAGAGTTCGAGGCTTTAGGGTTAGGGTGTAGCTTCTACAGTGTTTAAGGGGATTGCAGGCGCTCAGGCCTCGTAGGAATCACAAAGTTTCGGGACTCTTGCACCCCAAATCCAAAGCCGCAAAACATCGCTTGAAGGATCCCAGAGGTGAAAACCTTGAAGTGTCTCAACCCTAAGCCCTGAACCCAACACTACCCTGAACTCTAAACCCTAAACCCATATAGCATTATGATACCCCTTCCTTCGGTATTTGGCGCTGGGGGAGTCCTGACAAGCCAAGCCGGCTCGCGCATCGAGGAAAGAGAAGAAGAGAAAGAAGGGCAGCCACGATGATGAGGCCGCGGGAGAAACCAGAACAAGGCTTTGAGGGTTCAGGCTTGAGGAGCCAGGGTTTAAGCTCCAAGCCTTAAATCCTTGCGCCCCAACCCTACATCCTGAAATCCTAACCCTTCACCACCAGTTTACAGCACTAGGAATGTGGCTTTAGGTATTTGTGTAAGGTTTGGGTTTATGGCTCTACTTGGAGGATAGGTGGCATGGTAAGTCGGTGATAGCCTCTACTATAGGGGCTGGAACAGTTAGCAATACTATCCCCTTAGAATCCACGATTACAAGAAAAGTTGAATATCTCCCCCCAGAAGGCCATGAATACAGTGGCCTAAATCCAAATTATTGCCAATACCATTGTGGGGGTTACAAATTATAGTTATGCTTCAACATACCCCAAAACCCTGTCCCAATTACTAAGGCCACTACAGTAGTGAAGTACGCCCCAACTATACTACGACGGCTGCTACCTACCTAGCACTCCCAGTGCCTTTTAGGGTTTTAGGATTAATGTCAGACCCTGAGCTCAGACGCTGCCCTAAACCCCACAACTCCCTAACCCCGTCTCGTGAAGCTGGAATTCTATTTGCCATAAACCCTCAATCTTGGAAACCTTAAACCTTAAACAGGCCCGAAACAAGTATGAAACGTTTTTTTGTGTTGGGGAGGCTCTGTCGGAGCTTCGAAAAGAGAGGCAACTGCGTGAGGCGTCGCGGCCTTCGTTTGTGGCTCTAACCAGTTGCCATGTTGTCCCGGTACTATTACCACCAAAACCCGCGCTCCTACACCCCGGACTTCAGGCCTTACTCAATATGGGGGGCCGGAATATTTCGTAACACCATTCCGTAACCTTGCTCAGTATAGCTAGATTGTAGAAACCAACCAGAGGCTTGAGTTTCATAGTGTTGAATTTTCAGGCCCCTTGTTAGGGCTTTCATGGTGTTTTCATGTAGCCTTATCCACCGCGGGCATAGGCTTGATGCCCAGCTTCATTGGCATTTAGTGTTTCGGGTCGTTTTAAGGCTTGTTCAAAGGTTGCCACGGCAGTTTGCATAGTTTCGTTTCAACAAGGTTACGATTAAGTTAAACTATATGACAAACATGTACAGTCCAAAGTGTTAACGCCTAAATCCAGAGTCCCAGGCCTTACTAGTAGTATGAGGGCTTGAAAAACATCGTATTAGGTAGTTCTCGTATTGTTGAGGCTCTTTAATACAGCTTTTAAGTATCGACATCCGAATGAAAGTAAAGTAGTCGTCATGGACGAATTCGAGTGTAACATGCCCCACAACACCGTTCAAGTCCCTGTATTAAGCTGTTATAGAGCCTGAAGACCATTATAAGAACCCTTAAAGCCCTAGAACAGGAACCCAAAGTTTACTCCAGCTATTGAAAAAGGGGTGCTTGCGTGTTGCGAATCAGGATGATGGGCTGGGAAGCGGCTTGGGATTTGAGAAGGGGCACAGGATTCAAGCTCAATTTGTGTGGGTTCAGGATTTACGGTTTGGGATCTCGGATTTGGTTTCCTTTTAAGATCCCTTAAAGCCTGAATCGCTAAACCCTTAAACGCGAACCCTAAATCCTTCAAGAGTTCTAACAAACCCTAGCAACACCAGACCGCAGGAGGCCGAGCGAAGGCGGGCAGCAGAGCTGCGACCACTTTTCTCGGGATGAGGCTCTGGAGAAAGGAATCCTGCGAGTACGGTTTGAGGTCTACGGTATAGGGCGCAGGGCTAGGGATTAGCGTAAAAACCAGAAGTTGGAACATGCCTAGCCTGGTGTCCTGCAGGTAAAGCAAATGGAGGCCCAGCAGATATCATCCCTGATCCATTTTTCTGTTTTGTTTGGGGTTCACTATAATTAAGTGTTTCTTCTTTCCAGAAACCGTAAGGCTACTCGCTGCGCCGTAATTCTGTAATCTACACCAAAACCGTGTTCGAATTGTTTCGGTGCCTAGATTTGCCCTGACAGCCTTACCTTGAATACCTGAGGCTTTAAGGCGTAGCCGTATTCCAAAAATTCTCTAACGATTTGAAACGAAGTCCTGCACTCTCAATCGTAACTCCAAAAATTTCTATCGTTGCTCTTAAGCCCCGAGCCTTCATCCGTCAACCTTTCACTACTCATTTCTGGTGTGGAGAGATTGCACATGAATAAACCGTAGGATGTTGAATCGAAAGCCCAAAGCCCTTAACCTTGACTCCTGTCAACCCTAAACCACTGACGTAAACCGTGGAGAGGCTGTAATCTCCGACTCCTCCAAGATGTCGCGGCGGCGCGGCACTGCGAAGCAGAAGAAAAAAGTTCCGGCCGTGCTTTATCAAATGGATTTCAAAAGTGATTTTTCGGTTCTTACAGGGTCTTCTGTTGCTTTGATGCATTTTTGGGTTTGAGGCGGGGTTTAGGCAACAACACAAACAACAAGCCATAGTACAGCTCCAATTACAAGTACGAGTACCACTGCTGCTGCAGCTCCTGCTGCTGTTGCTGCTGTTGTTGTTGTTGTTGTTACTACTACTACTACTGCTGCTACTGCTGCTGCTACTACTACTACTACTACTACTGCTACTACTAGTACTACGACTCCGACGGCGACTACAACTGCTATTGCTACCTGCGCCGCCACTGCTACTGCTACTGCTGCTGCTGCTGCTGCTGCTGCTCCTGCTACTCTGCCTGCGACTGCTGCTGCTCCTACTCCTACTCCTACTCCTACTCCTGCTCCTGCTCCTGCTCCTGCTGCTGCTGCTGCTGGTGCTACAGTTGGCTACACCCGGCTGCTGCTGTACCTTCACTTGCCACTGCGAGAGCAGTAGTAATGGTCAATACACCTTACCAGTGGATCTACTAAGAAGACCCTGGCTTTGCATAGTTCTCGCCTTCACGTTCAGATTGATGGTTAATGCAAGGAGTACTTACGTTAACAATGACCGCAACAACAGCAACAGCAACAGTACAGTGGCAGCAACACAAGCAAGAACACGCAGACATATCAGGGTCTTGCACTTTTCTCAACCCTAAACCCTAAACCAACCTAAACCAAATCTCTCAACCCTCAACCTCGAACCATAAACTTGCGGCCCTCAAACGGCCACCCTTACAGAAGTTTCACATGAGCTTCTTTCCTCTTGTTACAGAACCTTGTAAAACCCCATCAGAAAGCACGAAGTCAAAGAACTTAATGACCTTCCTCATTCGAAGCCCTTTTCTGCCGAGTCCGCCACCGCCGCCGGCGTGTTTCGGGCAGCGCTCACCGTGGCGCAGAACGTCGGCGAGCAAGGCAGCTCGACTTCCGAAATTCTTCGCAGTGTTCACTAGGTAGGGCTTTGGGACATTTTATATTTTCCATTATTGGGCTTAGGAGGATCTTATTTACTAATATTTTTTTCAAAAGCTTTAAAAGCCCCACCTAGTTCAGATCCCTGATGAATGAACTCACGCCCGTAATGAGGATTCTAAAAGAAGGCTGCTGCCTTCAGAGAAGGGGGATGTATTAATCAAGGGTCTACGTTCTTGCTCCAAGCCCTATCGTGGGCCTGAATCTCTCGATTTTCCACAATGCAAGCGTAGCATACCCTAAACCCTAGACCCCAAACCCTAGTCTAATTTTTCAGGCGTCTGTCGTCAGTTTAGGGTTTAGCGCTTTGAGGTTTGAAGGGGTTCAAGACTTTGGGTTTCCCTTCTTCCGTCTGGAAAGGCTAGGGGACTTGGTGAGTCGGTTGTTTTTGGGGTGTGGGGTCCAGGGTTTTGGGGATAAGGGTTTAGGGTGTTTCGGGTTTAGGGCGTAGGGGTTTAGGGTGTAGGGGTTTAGGGTGTAGGGTTGAGGGTGTAGGGTTTGGGGTGTCGGGCGGGGCGTAGGGTTTGCAGTGTGGGGATTAGGATTAGGATCCAGGGCTGAGCTAGGGTTTAGTTTAGGGACTCCAAGTCAGGCTGACCAATGAAAACCCTGCTTAAAGTCCACTTACTGAGTTTGCTGAGCCTCGATTTAGACTCGACAGACTTTTGGGTTTAGGATGTTTCGGGGTTTAGGGTTTAGTCCCCAAGTCTTTTTGCAAGAGCCTGCTCTGCTCGAAGTAAAGAGTTAACGGGAACCCGGCCCTGAACACAACAACTCAGTCGCTGTCCTGCTTGTTGAAGTTCTTGCTTCAAAGTTTTTGGTTTGCAGTTTAGGGTCTAGGGCTTTTCCCTCACAGCGATGCGCGAACAGTTTAAGCCCATTGTAACCCAACTGTTTAAACCCTGAATCCAAAATTTGTAGAAAACTGGAAGTGCTCTGATTCCTGATTACATTGGCACCTGCTATAGGGCCCTAAAATAATTACCCATACTGTTTTGGGGTTCCTTAGTACAAACGTAGTATAATGGGCCCCAAAACCCTGCGCTACTAATTCAGGCCCCTACATTGAACAGGCTCATGGAAGCTCCAAAACGTAAAGCGCTCGAAACCCAGGGCCCTTCCCTCCGAGAGCTCGCAGAGAAATCCTGGAAGCCCAGGGTCCTGAAGCCCCAAACCAGGAACCGGAAGCTTCTTTCTTTAAAAGCCCTAAACCCGGAACACCCTGAAACTGCTTAGTACCCGGTAGAAGCCTTACTATCCTAACCCAGAAGCCTCAAAACCTGAACCCTCAACCTGAAACCCTGCAACCCCAAACCTCCCCCAGCCTCAGCCTTAAAGCCCTAACGGTGGCCCCTAAATCCCTGAATCCTATAGTCCTGAAGACCCAAGGCTTGCATCCCTGAACCACAAATCCCACAACCCTCTCCGAAGACCTATTCACGAACAACACCTACAGCAAACGCAGCCAGGACGCACCAACGAGCCCCTCTTCGAGGTGCTCTATATCGGGAGAGTACAGAGATCTGAAGGTTAATCAAATATACCTCTGCTGATGGGGCTTAATAGCTTTTGTTAGGGCTTGTCATATATATATATATATTATATACACACCTCCCATAAAGATGGTTTTCATGTTTCTACAAGTGTTTATAGGATTCGATAAGGGTTTCATGAGGGAGTTACGAGGGTTTTCTCAAAATTCATGTTTGGGGCCTTGATCTTTAAGCTCTTGCTGGATTATCGTCAAAGGTTCAGTTCAGAACTTGGGGCTTAAATTCAGGTCACGGCTCCGACTTTAGGGCTTAGCTTTCCGGCTTTGGTTTGAGGATTCAACCCTAAACCCTGAACCCTAAACCCTAAACCCTAAACCCTAAGGATTCTGGCCCAAAGCCCGAGAAGCTGAACCCGAAGCCCGGCTCCTTCTTCGAGGACTCGTCTCCATGCGAACTCTCATAGGGATCCTTAGGGGTGTAGGGGGGGGGGTAGGGGGCCTTAAGGCCCATAATAAGGACTAATAAGGCCTATTTAGAAATATAGTCCCCTACACCCCGGATCCTATGAAACTCTCCGTCACCCTTAACCCCTACAGCACTCGACCCTTAACCGACCTGGGCCCTTTAAGACTGAAAAACCAAATAAACTCCACATCGCTAGACCCCTAACCCCAAATCTTAGACCCCTAAAGCCTTAAGCCTTAAACCCCTTAAGCCCAAAACCTAAACCCCAAACTCTGCATTCTTGAACCCTAAACCTTTAAACCCTACAGTGCTGAACACTTAGGCAGCCCAAGCGCCTTCTGTGTAACCGAACCTAAACCGTGCACCCTCCTGAACCCGGAAGCCTAAAGCCTAAACGCCCAAACCCGAAACCCTAAACCCCTAAACCCTAAACCCTAAGTCCTGACCCCGGAAGGCTCAGACCCGAAACCCTGCCACATGCGGGCTCAGAGCCTAACTCCAAATCCCCAACCCTCGACATCCCTATGCCCTAAGTCCGAAAACCCCGAAAGCCCCAAAGGTGGGAACCGTGGTGGAGGAGGCCGATACCTTCGAGGCGCCTCGAGACTTTCCTGAGGGTTCCTTTAAGCACCCCTTTCCTTTTCTCCTCTAAAGAGTCCAGGCTTTAGGGTTTCAGGGCTTCGGGATCCCGACAGCAAGCAACAACCCCAAGCTGAACCGCAAAGCCTCAGCCTTGACCCGACCTTCAACCTGAAATCCCGAAGCTCAAGGCTAAACCCAAACTTATCCTACAGCCCACAAGCCCTGAAGCCTTAAAGCCCTAAACTGGATTGATCCCAGAGCCCTATGCCCAGAGGAGCCGCGGTGTGATCTCACCTGTAGGGTTTCGCTGTTATCCTGTTTATCAAGGCACTGTCTTCTTTTGGGTTCCTGAAAAAGGGACCCCAATATAGAGAACTACCCATAATAAAGAGAACTACCCAGATTGACAGGAAACGGAAACTTAGAAACCCCAGACCCTAAAGCACCCTAAAGAATCCCAATGCACCGGCCAAAGCTACCATCCGCCACACACAAACTCTAAACCTTAAACAAACCCTAAACCCTAGACCTTAATCCCCTCAATCCCTACTAAACCCTCAGCCTTAACCTAATCCCTAAACCCGAAGCTGGACCCGAAACCCTAAACCAGACCCCAAACCCAAACCCTAAACAGGACCCTAAACCCTAAGCTGGACCCTAAAACCTAAACTCGACCCTAAACCCTAAGCTGGACCCGAAACCCTAAACCACAAACCCTAAACCCTAAACCCCAAACCCTAAGCCCTAAACCCCACACCCTCAAACCTAAATTGAGCCGCCCTTCCTATTCCAGGCCCCCTCAAGCTCGTACCCGGGCCTTCGAACGCGCTATGCGCCTCGGCGACCTCGGGGGGAAGTTTCAGATTTCGTGTGCCCCATTTAATGCGGCTCAGGGCTTAAGGGTTTAGGGGTTTAGGGGTTTAGGGGTTTAGGGCTTTAAGGGTTTAGGGCTTTAAGGGTTTAAGGGTTTAAGGGTTTAGGGCTTAAGGGTTTAAGGGTTCTACTTAGGTGTTTATGGTCCTGAGGTCAGGTGTTCCAGGTGTAGGGATTGTGGTTGTCACAAAATCCTACACTCAATGTCGCTTGGGGTCCATGGTTTGGTTGACGACACTCGCAATCTTTGACTGAATCCGCAAGACGTCTTCACACCCAGGTCAGGCACGCGAGACGTAGGAAGAATCCGAAACTCAAGATCTCAACTTGAAGCTGTCATCCAAATACCATCGAAATGCTGCCATTGAGCCTGCGCGCTCCGAGTTTTTCTGGACCTAAAGATTCCGGCCTCGGGTTTGAGGGTTTAGGGTTGATCAAGCCTAGTAGCTTGGGTGCTCGGCGCGCCCCGTTGCCCTTCACGGATCGTGGGATGTCGTATGTGTACACGGGGTTGCAAGTATCCCAGTTTTGCTCATGCAGATGTCAACTTGGCGCCCGAAACCCGCAACACCCCTTACCCTCAAAAACTCCCTTGGTCCTATCACTACACCCCAAACCCCCCAAATCTCTAAGTGAACCACCGAAATCCGAATGTCGGAACCCAGGCTTTTTAAAGGATTTTAAGTTTTAGCACCATCTTTTCGATTCTTGAACGGGAATTTGGGATTCCAGCCTCGAAGTAGGATTTTTGATTAGGGCTTTAGGGTTTAGGGTTTAAAATTTCGGGTTTAGGGTTTAAAATTTAGGGTTTAGGGTTTGAAATTTAGGGTTTAGGGTTTAGGGCTATCATCGACCTACTACGTCCCCCGGGGATTCAAAAGGCACAACAAAACCCTGATGAAGCCCTCCCAACATGCTGTGAACCTGAACTCAACATGAAGCCTAACACCTAGGTATAACCTTTCGTAAATCCTTCTCCCCAAGGTCAGTAAACCCTTGGAATTCGATTGGAATTCCTCCGCGAAACCCCAGTCTGAAGAGAGTACCATTCTTCCTGTATTAGGCTGGAACATCCCCTTTTACAAACTCTTGTCCCTTTTGGAACCCCATGAACCTAATGCAACCCGTTACAGTATGACCTCCTAAACCAGCAAGTGAGCCCTACGTCCTAACACTTGTAGGTTCTTGCCCATAGGCCTTAACTTTCTAACATGCTTATAAAGCCATGCTGCAAGCCCTCCGGCGAGGCAATCTTCTCCCAAATCCTAGTTTCCCAAAGCCGCAAACGGTAGAGCCTTGGGAACCGTTTGTGGAACTCGCAGTCGCTCTTCATCCAACCTTCTGACACTCCTGTTCAACTCCCCGTGGAGCCCCTGCCAAGTAAGCACGCAAATACCATGTAAAAACCCGAAACAATGGAGTGAGCCTTACGGCACCCCCAAACACTAAACCCTGAGCCCCTAAAGCCTTGACTCTGTAACTATACCCCTAAACCCTAAACCCCTAACCCCAAAACCCCGAGGCCCCGTACGCCCTTAAATCCCTAAAAATCGCTAAACCCTGATCTCCGAGGTTGTGCATAGAGTCGAGTTCCAATTGCCCACCCTTCGCACAGAGACGGGGCCGGGTCTGCCAGGCGCCTTTCTCAGCTTTTGGGTTTTTTGGGTTCGTTACGATTGCTGTCGATGTTGTTTGTGTGGCTTCCGAAGATCTTATTTGGTTGTACCACGCGTCGATGGGCTTCCAGGAGTTGGGGCTTGGGGTTTGTCAGATGGGAGCCGGAATGGGAGCTTAGGGCTTAGAGTTTAGGGTAGCTAGCAATGCGATTTCCCTTTGGTTCCAGTCAATACGTTCGAGGGCTTAGCAACCTTTAGGATCAAGCTACCCGCTGCTACCTTGCGATTCAGAAGCTTCGGATGTACTGCTTTTGAGGCCCTAATCCCTAAAATGCCAAACCCTGAACCCCGTAACCGCCATTACCCGTAAACCCCAAGCCCCTCAAGCCTGAAGCCCCCAGCCCTAGGGTCTATCAGGGTTTAGATGGTTTTAGAATCTCTATGCGTTTTTTCTCAGAGCTTCGCGTCTGGGACGAGGTTTAGGGTGTTGAGGGCAGAGGGCCAAAGTTCAGGAGGTTCGGGTTGGTTCTTAAGATTTGTGGGTTTAGGGGTTTAGGATTTATAGTTAAAGGGTTTAGGGATTGGGAGTTCAGGATTTTGTTGTTTCGTAGTGTTCATCGCGCCTTTGGGGTCGTGTTGGTGTCCTTGCGCTGCTGACGGAGCCAGTTTTTTGCGGCACTGCTGGGCAATTCCGAACCCAGCCCTTTCACAGCGGATGGTGGGCGACAGCTTCAACTTCGACATGGTCAAGAATACGCGAAACGCTCCCCCGGGACTGGGCGAACTGCACGAAGAGCCCAAAGCGCATGGCAAGCTTCGCGAGACCTTCGACCGCTTGGTCTTGGCACGTCTGCTCTGCATGATCGTGATGGGGATCCGTTCGTTTTGATTCGTGAGGTTCGAGAGTTAAGGGTGTTGGGTGAAGTATAGGACCTGAATAATCGAGTTCGTTCCCTCGGATTCTCTTACAGACTTGTGGTTGAAAGACTCCGGGAACCACAGTCTAATTACTAAGGCACCTGGATCAGGCTTTGGGGTCCTTGTTTCAAGGCTCCGGAAGCTTTCGAGATTGCATCCCCCATGCTAAAGCCTACACCCTGAACCCTGAAACCTTGAAGCAACCCTTACAGGAACCCCTGAATCCCTAAACCCAAAACCCTCAATCTAAGGAGACCCCCTTCTACGGCGCAGTAGTTTTATCTACGGAAATAATTCCGATCCCAGGATGAGATGGGAGCCTGCGATGTGAGTTTAGGGCTGAGGGTTGCGGTCTAGGCTTTAAGCTTCGGGGGTTCCCCTAAGGGCTGCAGTTTCGGACTTAGGGTTTAGAATTTAGGGTTCAGGGTTTAAGGGTTCCTGTAAGGGTTATGGTGTAGGGCTTTAGGGCTTCTATTGAAGGGTTCCGCCAAGGGTAAAGGTTTAGGGTTTAGGGTTTCGCAGCACCGCCCCCAAACTCAATTTATCCAAGGATGTTGGTAGAACAGTGATAGTAAGGGGTAGAGGAGTACGTGAAGCCTGAACATGCGCATCTGGAGGTCTGAAATCTGAGTAACAGTACCACATGCTAATCCCTACATTGAGCCCTGAGCCCCCAGCCCCAAAACCCTAAATCCTAGACCCTGAACTTCATAGGAGCCCTTACAAGGGTAGGGGGGAGGGGGGTAGGGAACTATATGTCCTTAATAGGCCCTATTTGGTCCTTATTACAGGTATTAAGGTCCCCTACCTTCCTCCCCCCTACCCCCCTAAGGGTCCTTATGAGAACTCTGAACCCTGAGCCCGAAGCTCCTAAACCCTAAACCCCTGAACCCCGAACCCTAAAACCCTTAGACCTTAAATCTACTCCGCTACACCCAAACCCCTGAACCCCTCAACCCTTCAACCAAACCTTGAGCCTGGAGGCCCCAATTTCCCACACCTCTCAACCGCCCAACCCCACCAAAACCCTGAAATCTTAAACCCCCTTGGGCCCTCAACACCCCCATAACGCCCTAAAAGCCTCAAACCTCAAACCCTTGGGGCCTAAACCCTAAACCCCCCTAAACGCCCTAGAAGCTCAACAGAAGCTCCAAACCTCAAACCCTTGGGCCCTAAACCCTAAACGCCCTAAAAGCTCAACAAAAGCTCCAGGGCTCAACAGCGAGCCTCTCACTGGTTGGGGACCAGCTCCCGAGGCTGCTGCGTGCTGAGACTTTAGGCTTTAGGGGTTTAGGGGTTTCGGGTTTAGGGTTTAGGGGTTTAGTACCCGGGGTTTAGGGTTTAGGGTTTAGGTTGAGGGTTTAAGGGTTTAAGGGTTTAGGGGTTTAGGGTTTTGGGTTTAGGGAGATGTCCTCCTAGGTTTGCTTACTGAATGGGCTCGTTTTTGGGGTTGGTTGAGGGTTGCTTCGGGGTTCCTTTCATGGGCTCAGCCTCCAACGATTCCTTGAAGGGTTTCTGCAAGGGGTGGTGTTTTAGCGAAGTATGGGGCTTGATGGGGACTCAATTAATTTGTTTTGCAGGGGATTCGTGTGCTTACAGGGATTGAAAACTGTTATTCAGGGGGCTTGTAGGGTGTTGTGGGGCGTTTAGGGTTTAGGCCTTTCGGGCTTCCCCTCAGGGCTCTTTCAATATGGGTGTTTCCGAAAATAGGGGACCCTATTTGAGTACCCTAAATAGTAGGACTTAGTAGGATCCTTCGGAAACTCCCATATTTGGTGTTGTAGCCAATGCTTAGCCTAGTGCAAGACATCCCTACCCCCTGCCAGGCGCTGAGAGTCGAAAACTACCTGGGCTCAGTTTTGGGATCATGTCGCCGGGGTTTAGGGTTTAGGGTTTAGAGTTTTAAGAGTATAGGGGTTTGGGGTTTAGGGGTTGATGGGCTTAGGGTGTAGAGTTTAAGAGGATAAGGGTTTCGGTTTTTCAAGGGTTTCAGGCACTACTCATCAGCTGTGTAAGTTACTCGCGGGCGCTCGCCAGCACCATTTCGTAGCTTGCGGTGCATGCTGGCTTGTGTGCGGCCATCGGCCTGGTGTTGCAATGACTGGTGGACTCACAGCCTGTTCGGGCTTAGAGTTTCGGGTGTAGGGCCTAGGGGCCTAGGGCGTAGTTCGGGTCTAGAGTTACGGCTTTAGGGTTTCTTTCAAGCTTCGTAGAAGTGTTCCGGGCTCTTCGGTTGTTTCATGGATTCTGGGGTTTTAAATTGTGTAGCAGAGGAGGATTTCAGGTTTAGGGGTTCTGGTCTTTCGGATTTAGGGGTCTGAGACTAGGAGTTTGGGGGTTTAGGGATTCGGGTGCGCTGCATGGGCATTCGTCGGCGAAAGGTCGGGCCAGTCCAAGAATAAGAACACAGTTGCAAATAGCAGCAGCGCTGCTGTATTTGCACATGTGCAGGGCAACCGCCGCAATCGGTTTGCTACTCGTTCCGGCATGGCTTGCTGGTTCTTGGGACTCGTGATCGTTGTCGGAGTGGCGGTAAAAAACGAACCGTCTGAAGAGCACCATGTGTCTGGTGGTGAATACTTCGCGATGGCTGACCCCTACGGTGCCGAGGTGAAAATGTCTCCGAGCCCGAAGCCGGCGGGGTGGCTGCCATGCTCTCAGCTTTCCAAGCGGCATATGTCGGATGACGACGACGGGGTCGAACCGGTAGCAGCGCCAAAAGAAAGTCCAGACATTTTTTGCCTCTGACTTGGAGCCTGTTGGTGGGTCTGGTGTCGTAGATGTCGAGGATGGACACGCAGGCGAAGGGGTGGTGCCAGTTGAGGGAGAGGAGGAACTTGGAGATTATGAGCCGAGTGAGGTGTCCGAAGGCGAAGAGCCGCAGCTGGTAGGAGAGGTGCTTCCGCCCAACCCTCTTGGCGCTTTTGCAGCAGCAAGTCAACACATTGCTGTTGATCTTTTTGCACTTTATGCGCAGGAGCCCAAAACTTGGCACAGCTTCATCACGCACGCCTGGAGACAGGCATGTCGTTCGCACCACCCCGATCGGGAAGGTGACCGCAATCGTTTTCTTGAGCTCACAGGAGCCAAGGAGGCCTTGATGAGGTGGGTTGGCGAGTTCAAGGATATCAAAAAGTCGTGGCCTGACAGCAAGGCCCACTGCTTTTGCGACAAGTGTCGCAACCTCATCCGAAAGATGCTGCTGTGTGAAAAATGCTTGGGGCTGAAAACCAACAGCGCCCACGTCTGTGGCGGCTTCACGAAGAGATTTGGGATATTCATGCGGACCCCGAAACACAAGGCTTGCATCCTCCAGTTGGCCGCTCTCGTGGCCCATGGTCTCAGCGAGGAGGACGCGCTCTTGGAACTCAAAGCGCAGCTCGCAGAAAAGGAAGAGGCCGCGACAACAACAGCGGCGATGGAAGCCGAGCTTGCCCAACAACAAGAGAAAAAAAGAAAAGCAGATTTCCAGCGGACGCTGGCGCAGAGGCTCCATGCCACGAGGATCAAAACTGAACAGGAATTCAGTCAAAAAACAGGGTACCAAAGGCACAGGCAACAGATTGCCGACACGTCGAACCCCTCCGGCAGTTTGGGTTCGGGAGCCTCGCGGCCGGCAGTTCTTGCTTCCATGTTGGCGGCGCAATCCTTCGCACCCCCAGGAACACATCTACCTCCGGTGCCTGCTACCCCCCTTGCCGCTGGGGCAGTAGAAGCAGCACAACCCGGACGAACACCTCCACCGGCAACAGAAGCAACAGGACCAGCACCGGCAACAGCAGCAATGGGATCTGCGTCGTTACCAGCAGCCGCGGGATCGGCACCTGAGGGACCAGGAGGAGCTGCAGGAGATGCCGCTGGAGTACCTGCTGACTATGTTCCCCCCGAGTGCGAGGAGACTGTGCAACCGGGGAATCCGGGCCCATATCATCAGTGCCCGGAATGCCACGCAAACTCCTGCAGATGGGAATCTCGTCCCTTCCGGTATTTTTTTCTGGTGTGATTTGCTATGTTGTGCGGTTTGTCCAAAGGCGGCATGTGTTAGCCAATTCCTGACCCGAGGAAATCTCCAAGATGGGCAATGGGTTCCAGAAGCGGTGGTTCCGTTGCACGAACTATAACCCGCACTACCCTTCCTGCCGCTTCTTCTATGATCCTACTCGGGGCATAAATCCTTCCAGAGGCCGTAGAAGCAGCAGAGGCCCTTCACGGCGCCGCAGCTGAGTAATTCCCCGGACATTAGCGGGAGCATTTTTTGAACATGGCCTCACGCGAGGATCGCGAAGTCAAAGGGTTCTATGATGACCACAGATTTACATGTGCCTGAGATGTTTCAGCTGGAAGCAAATGTCTTGATTTTGGAGTTGTGTTTTTTTCCATTTCCCCATAGAATTTTGCAGCAGTGTTTGCAGCCCCTACGCTACTAGTTACATTACGGTGTTGCACACGCTATGAAAATCAGACGATGCGGATGCCGATGCCCATGATAATGATCACCATGATGAAAACGATGGCGATGACGATGACAATAGTGATGATAACCCGGACAATGACGACGACGATGACTATGATGATGAAGATGAAGATGATGATGATGATGGCGATCATGATGACGATGACGATGATGATGAAGGTCCGTCCCAGTCGCAGTGGCATTCTCACATGCATTCTCACCGTCACCTTCCGTCTCACTGCCACTTTCAATATCACTGTCATGCTCACCGTCAGTTGCAGTTGCAGTCGCGGGCGCACTCTCAACCTCTTCATCTCATTGTCATTTTCACGTTCAGTCGCAGTCACATATGCAAACGCATTAGCACTGTTATTCTCGGTCTCGCAATCGCATCAATCGCACCTGCATTCTCACTCCTAGCCTCATCCTGTCACCCTCATTCTCATTCGCCCTTTCATTCTGGGTCACTTTGACTTTCACTTTCACACTCACGTTCAGTGTTACCTTGATTTTCATTCCGAGTCGCAGTCGTAGTCGCACTCTTACTCTCACCCTCACCTGCCGTTTCACTCGTTGTCATTCCCACGCGCTGTCGCAGTTTCACTTTCACCCTCACCTTGAGTTTGATTTTCATTGTTTTCTTCAATCTTAGTCGCAGCAGTCGCAGTCGCACCTTCATTTTCATTTTCAGTTCATCCCATCCTCATTCGCAGTCGCACTGTCACCCCCACATTCACTTTTATTCTCAATTTCAGTTTCCGTCGCGATCGCGCAGTGGCACTTGCTCTTTCAGGTTCATTTTCCGTCTCACGAAGGTCCCACTTTCACTTTCAGTCGCAATCGCATTGTCAGTCTGACTTTCACTCTCAGCCTCGCTTTCAGTCGCAGCCGCAATCGCAGTCGCGTTCTCACTGTCACTTTCCTGCTCATAGTCAGGCATAGTTGCAGTCCCAGTCGCTGTATTCTCACTTTTACGTTCAGCTTTCATTTGTTTCTTTAAGGCAGCGCATGTCACGTTCAGTTTCAATTTTACACTCACTCTCAGTCGCCCTTACACTTTCGGTATCACCTTCACTCCGAGTCTCAGTTTCCGTTTCATTTTCCTTGTCACCATCAGTCGCAGTCGCACTCCCACCTTCACTTTCACTTTCAGTTTCACTGTCCTTTTGTCGCTCTCAGAAGTCGCAGTCGCACTAAGGCTTTCACTTTCATGCTCGTTCGCCGTGCCACATCCATCTTCATTCTCAGTCGCAGTCGCGCTTGCATTCTCACTTGTACTTTTCACTTTCATTCAATCTCATATGCATCCTCACTCTCGCTTGCAGTCGCAATCGCATTTGCTCTCGCAGTCTCACTCTCCTTCTCATTTTGATTCTGATTCTGATTCCCCTTCTCGTTCCCAGCGTGAATTGCAGTCGCAGTCGCACTCGCCTTCCCACACTCACATTGATTTTCACTTTGATTTTCCTTCTCGCCCGTACTCGCCGTCGCACTCGCACCCGCACTCAAATTTTCACTGTCATTTGAAATATCATCACCACTGCCAGTCGCAGTCGCAGTTGCATTCGCAGTCGCAATCTCACTCACCTTCAGCTATGCCACTAGTTACATTACGGTGTTTCACACGCTACGAGAATCAGACGATGCGGATGCCGATGCCCATGATAATGATGACCATGATGAAGACGATGACGATGGCGATGACAAAAGTGATGATAACCAGGACAATGACGAGGACGATGACAATGATGATGATAATGACGACGACGATGACAATGATGATGATGATGATGATGGCGACCATGATGATGATGACGATGATGATGAGGAATGAAGGTCCGTCCCAGTCGCAGTGGCATTCTCACATGCATTCTCACCGTCACCTTCCGTCTCACTGCCACTTTCACTATCACTGTCATGCTCACCGCCAGTTGCAGTTGCAGTCGCGGGCGCACTTTCAACCTCTTCATCTCATTGTCATTTTCACGTTCAGTCGCAGTCACAGGTGCAATCGCATGAGCACTATTATTCTGTGGATTGAGATGAGGGTGAAGCGGCTTGCTCTCCCGAGTGCCCCGGCCAACACTACATTCATGAACTGGCCCACCTCACTTCCGGGCATTTGCCCCATTCCACTAAATACGGGCCGGGGGCAGTTCACGGTGCTGCGCTGTTGGAGGCAAGGCCATAAAGTCGCCAGCAAACTACTTCCTCGCCAACGGTCTGACCAGGCCTTCAAGGAGGCCAATATCATGCTCCGCTGCGAGCATCCCAATATACTGAAATGTCTCGGAGTTGCCCTGGACGACGAGCACGTCCACTTGCACTTGCCACTGTGTCGTTGTGATTTGGCCAATGTTCTTGAAGTCCAGGTCCTTCCGCTTACTGATGCATTGCATTGCATTCGGCCCCTACTGCAAGCGCTGGGCTATTTGGAAGAATAGCGTGTCGCGCATCGTGATGTCAAGCTTGAGAACCTGTTGCTCTATGAGGTCTACAGGTTGATCCAGTCTTCGAAGGTGTAGTCGAGCTTTCTTACGGTTGTATCGTTGACCCTAAACCCTCCACTTCTTTCCCGGGCTTTGAAACGCTAAGGTTTCCGTCCAGAAAACCGGAGCTTCAGCCATAACCCCAAGGCTGTACTCCGGCCTAGCATGGAACTCCCGCATTCTTGGACCCTAAACCCTGAAAGCCCTAACCTGAACCCTACACCACTAAACCTCAGACCCCAAGCCCGCCAGATCCAAAACCTTCTCAGCAACCCTAGAAACCTTCAACCTTCCAGAGTCTAGGGCTTTGCACGATTTCAGGGTTTGATGTTTTGAGGGTCGTCGGGTTGTGTGAGTTTGGGCGTTGAGGCTTCGAACAGAACCGTTTGGGGTTTAGGGCTAACCCTAAGCCCTACACACCCCTGAACCCTGAGCTTCCGGGCTTTAAGGAATCATAGGGCTCCTATTCGTCTGCAACCCCTAAAACCCTAAACACCCCTAAACTGCATTTTTGGAAGTAGAGGGCTCCTAAACTAGCCGTCTTGGACTTCAAGGAAACGTAGGGCCCGCTATTCCGTCATCCAAAGCTCCGAGGTCCCCGATGACAAGCTGAAGCTGCTCCTTGGGGAGTCGCGGGCTCAGGAGAAACACGTATTATTCAATAAAATGTTTTATTAATCTAGAAGGTGACAAGAAATAGCATAATTCTTCTTTCTTTGGTGCTTGACACAGTAAGCCCCAAACTCCAAACAGCCTTACTCGCTTTCTCCTTCGAGCTTTTTTTTCCTGGTCGGTTGTTGCTAGGACGCCCAACAACCCAAATCTTCAAGCCAGTTCTTAGACTTTAGTAAATAATGTACCTCCCCTGGAGCCCTTTCGAACCCCTTTGAAAGGTTCCAACAGAACTCACATCGGGCAAAAAGGTGAGGCTTTGATCCAAAGCTTTCAATCCCCTCCACTCCAACTACTGTCAGAAATGTAGTGAAGCCTTTTTATGGGCCCTGTTGCGAAAATGTTGAAGCATGGCAAGCTTGTCTAACAATGATTTGAAAGAACCTGTAGAAAACACTATAAATCCCTAAGTTGAGACAGATTTTTTGAAGGCAGAACGCAGCATTGAACCCCGAAGCCTAGCTTAACACGCTATCAATCCTGTGAGCCCTGCCTAAGCCTTAAAACTCTTAAGCCCAAGCTAAATGCCCAAACCGTGTGCAACTCTAAAGCCTCCCACACCCCAAGACTCCAGCTGTCAGACCTTCTTTGAATGCTCAGTCAACGGACCCTTTGGGAGGAGCCACGCAGAGCAGGAAGAAACACCCTGAACCCTAAGCCCGAAACCCCAGACCCTGAAACCCTATACCTTAAAGCCTGAAACCCTAAAGCCTGAACCGCTATAGCCTGAAGCCTGAAACCCTGAAGCCTGAAACCCTAAAGCCTGAAACCCTAAACCCTGAACCGAAAAACAAGCCAAGTTCGGGGGGAGGCTCGGGCTCCCATCTGCGCGGAGCTTTCAATCTGTGCCTTGGCGCAGTGTTTTCGTAGGGCGCTAGCGGGGTTTAGTACCAGGTTCAGGGTTCAGGGTTCACGGTTTAGGGTTTAGGGTTCAGGGTTCAGGTTTAGGGTTCAGGGTTCAGGGTTCAGGGTTCAGGGTTCAGGGTTCAGGGTTTAGGATTTAGAGTTCAGGGTTTAGGGTCTGGGTTGGTTGAAGAGCTTCCTTAAGGGGTGCCCTAGGAGGTCCTTTGGAGGTGTGCTTTGAGGTTTAGGGTTCAGGTGTGCTGAGTTGCGCTAAGGGTTGAGCATTGAGGACTTGGGACCCATAGATTGCCCTGAACCTTAAGCCCCAAACCCTGAAATTGGGTGTTTAAGGTTTAAGACCCTTAGTGTTTAGTTTTTGGGGCTCTCGGGATTTAAGGGTGCAGATCTTGCGTATATAATAGAGCAAAGAGATAACGGTTTAGTCGTCAGAAGATTTCATCTGCCTCCTCTAGCCTTGTCTGGCAAATATTGGGGCAGGGCCAGTTACCAACAGTATTCGCCCCTAAACCCTAAACCCTAAACCGGTAGGGTTCCTTAGTTTAATGAGCAAGGCTCGGGGACTTCTGCGACTTTTCATCATGAGCTTCAAACCATCCCTTCAAACCCCAAAGCCCCCACCCGAGATGTGACACCAGATCTCCAAACCCTGAAACGCCAGAGCCCTCATGGAGCCAACGTGAAAACCCCTCTGCACCCATTCTGGAAGCCTACATTGTGACAGACCCCTCAACGAATGCAGTATAAGGCTCTCGCAAGCCCTGAAAGAACCCTTGCATGACCGCTTGAAGAAGCGCTAAACCTAAACCTCAAACTACAAGCCCCACAACCCAAAGCCTTATCTCTGATCGAAACCCAAAACTTCTCAACCCTAAGCTTCTAAACCTTCAACCCCGAACTTCTCAACCTTCAACCCTAAACCCCAAACTTCTAAGCCTTCAACCTAAACCGCAACAACCCTAAGCCATCGCCACGCCGATGAATCACGAGATGTCAACAACAAGTCTTCCGCAGGCCCTGTTGCTTGAAGGATTCCCTTCAAGGTTCTATGGAGCTTCGGGTTCTATGGAGCTTCGGGGTTCTTGATCGGGATTTTGGGGCTTTGGGGCGGAACGAGCGGCAACGGGGTTCCGTGATATGTTTATCTCGATCAACCCGCCACATCGTCGGAAATCGACTCCCAATTTTGAGGCAACGGGCCAAGCCGACACTAAACCGCGTAACCCTTCACTGAAAGCAAAGCTCGCACCCCGTTTGCAGACCCTCATAAACACACTGGTCGCACCGCAGCCAAGAATCCGAAAACACCGCTTTAAATACCAATACAAGCAACCTTAAGCCCCAACATCCCTGAGCCCTCAGTTTTGAAGACACCCCCAATCAGCAAGCACCCAGGTGGAAGGAGTGCTGGGTGCCGGAAACGGTGGCCGGGTCCACTTGTGGAAGTGGGTGATGCACGAGGCTGGGTTCCAGAAGACACTGTTTATGAATATATATATATATATATAGATAGATAGATACACACGTAAACACATACATGTACATACGTCCGTCCGTCCATCCGTCCATCCATCCATCCCTGTATGTACGCATGTACGTATGTACGCATGTACGCTTGTATGTATGCATGTACGCTTGTATGTATGCATGTACGTTTGTATGTGTGCATGTATTCATTGTTTTCATGTAAGCAAGTATATATATATATATATATATCTGTATATATATATATATATATCTGTATATATATATATATATATATATACACACTTATATATGTATATAGACACACCTATATATGATGTATGGCTATATTAACGTATGTTATTGTACGTGTATATGTACATACATAGTATGGTTTGGGATTTGGGCTGTTTTAGGTTTGGGGTTTTCGGGTTTAGGGTTGGGGTTTAAAGTTTAGGGCTTAGCCTGTCGTGCAGAGTTTGTCCTTTCTCACTGTTGGAGCAGTGGATTTCGGGTCTCTGAATAGGAGGAGATAATATGTAGGCCTGAAGCTGTGCCGTTGGCATGGGGGTCCTTGTCATAATTCTGGCAGAGTATAACCTAAAAGCCTATGCGAATTTGTATTTTCTCTACATTTGTCCGATTCCCAACTGTAACAAGCGCAAGAAGGAAGTACGGACCGTTTTGGTTTTGGGGAAGCGGGAAACCAAGACTTCAAAGCTACGCCTTAATTCTGGAGTATACTTTCAATTATAGAAGGACCCTCAAGAGGATTTACAGTAAACCCCAAGAAGTTCGGAACCGGATCAACGACAAATAGTTCTGGGATTTCCGATGCAGTACTCTTAAGGATTGAGGCTAATGGGTTTCCAACCTTTGGGCTTCTACTATAGGGGCCTACATAATTACATGTACTATTGTGGAGGTCCCTTATCAAAATTTTAGTGCAGTATACCCCATAACCCGATCCTAATTATCAAAGTCCCTACATGAGAGTACCCTTATAGATCCCTTTCAGTAACCCTTGTAGACCCCTGCAAAAGGAGCCCTATACTAATTAGTAAGGCCCCTACATTAAGGTGTTCCCCTTGTCTTTTCGGTGAGTTCGGAGTTTCTGGACATGACAGCCTGAGCCCTAAATCGGTTTAGGGTTTAGGGTTTGGGTTTAGGGTTTAGGGTTTAGGGTTTAGGGGTTTAGGGTTTTGAGCCCTAAACCCCCCAACCTTCAAACCTGAAGCTTTCCTCCGTCCTAAAGCAGTGCTGTGGGTTTAGGGTTAAGTTTAGGGTTTAGAGAATCCCATCAAGGGAAGAATCCGCTACGAGTACGCGAGAGTTTAGGGTGTCGGGGTTCAGGGGTTTAGGGTTCAGGGAGGTGTGGGCCAGCAACCGATAGTCCCAGGCCAGGCGTCCGCTGGACCAGGAGCTGTCTCTCTTCAGACAGCAGGAGATAGCGATGGCGCAGACGGTGGGTGAACTTCGTGTGGAGGTTTCGGTGCGGACCTTGCTGAATAGTGCTTGGCAGCAAAGGTGCGTAAAGGTCTGCCAGGACGCAGGCGATGAGGCTTTGTCTATGTCAATTGAGCAGGTCGCCACCGAACCCTGGCAGACAGGATTGCGAACTCAACATTCCGGATGTGTGACCAGCCGGGCCACTGGAAAAGGGAGCGCCCACGTCGCGCCGACAGCAGGCGAGAGATCACGAGCTTCACCTAGCTCGATGACGCCGGCACGCAGGCATCAGTGCGAGTGAGGCCAGCATCGAAAACGCTTCAGCTGAGTGTGGATGGAATGACACTTTCATCCGAACACCAAAATCGTTTCAAACGTCACGATAAACACCTTAAGACATGGTGTTCCTTTGGCATCCTTGCCTGTCTTATTCTGCATGTTGGGCAGATATGAAAAAACTAGCCCCCTCATTCTGGGTCTAAGGGCCTGATGAAAACTTTCCGCGCCCTAAACTCCTCAAAGCCCCCAAAAAAGCCTAAACCCTAAACCCTAAACCCCTAAACCCCTAAACCCTAAACCCCTAAACCCTAAACCCTAAACCCCTAAACCCCGAAACCCTAAACCCCTAAACCCTAAACTCAAGGCATAGGCCGCCCACCTACTGTGGGTGGGCGGCGCTTAAGCCCCTTGACCTCGATGGCGCAGAGCGACCCAATACGGCTGCCCGCCTCTCCACAGCCATGGGGACGGCAGCGCCCGCGGCTTGCCCGGTACCGGAACACGTTCTCCTCGGGACCAGTACTGGTCCCTTAATAAAGTCAATACCCTAAACCCTGTGGTCGAGCCCCTACTGCCCTTTTGCCTCCTGGAAAATGCCCCCAAAAAGGGACCCCCCCAGGGGGGCCTGGGGCCTCCAGCGAGCAGAGTTCAAGGACCTAGGGCCTCCAGAGCCGGTCCTAGGCAGCTCTGGGCAAAAATTGCTAAAATTTGGCGCTTTTTTTTGGGCCCCAGCCCCCTGGCCCCCCTGGCCCCCCCTGGCCCCTCCTGGCCCCCCTGGCCCCCCTGGCCCCCCCTGGCCTGCCCCTCCGCCTGCCGCCCTGCCCTGCCCTGCCCTGCCCTGCCCTGGCCCTGCCCTGCCTGCCCCCTACCCTGCCCTGCCTGCCCTGCCCGCCCTGCCCTGCCCTGCCCTACCCTACCCTGCCCTGCCCTGGCCCTCAGAAGTTTGATGGTCAGAAGGGGGAAGATTGGGGCCAAGAGGGACCTAACTGAGTTTAGGTCTAAACCCTAAAAGGAATAGGTTTGGGTGGCTTGGCCGCCTCATACGGCGTGGGGTGGGATAGGAAGAAAGGAAAAGCCTTCCATGATCAGGCTTTCGCAGCTACTCGCAGTAGTACAACGCACTTGACACGACCTTGTCGCAAATTACTTTCGCCTACGCGCTACTCTACGGCAAACCCTAAACCCCTAAACCCTAAACCCTAAACCCTAAACCCTAAACCCCTAAACCCTAAACCCTAAACCCCTAAACCCTAAACCCTAAACCCTAAACCCTAAACCCCTAAACCCTAAACCCTAAACCCTAAACCCCTAAACCCCTAAACCCCTAAACCCTAAACCCCTAAAGCCTAAACCCTAAACCCTAAACCCTAAAGCCTAAACACACAGAGAACCTTTGGCCTGAAACCCTTGAGCCCCACAGCCTGACCCGTAAAGGCCACACCCCACTCTCTCGATCTGAAGCGCCCTCACCAAGCCCTCCTTGGGAGTTTCCGGATATTCGGGGTACCTTAATTTTGGGGTCCTTATAGTAAGGGTCCTACTATTTAGGGTACTATATTAAGGCCCCCTATTTTTGGAAACTCCCCCTATCAACGCCTTACACAGCCATCGCAAAGGTTGGGCATACACTTTAAATCCGCCAGAATAGTGGCCGCTTAACAGCAGCGCTCATAACAGCCAAATCGGGTACCCAAAACCCTAAACCCTAAACCGTCCCTACACCCTAAACCCTAAACCCCGTCCTTCTTCGATTGCTGCAGGCAGAGAGCATCGAGGAGGCAAGGTCTAGTGGGGAGGGGGTGGTGGATAGTCTGAGCACTCGGAGCCCGCAGGAGCTAATAGGTTCAAGGTTCATGTCCTTGTCTGATAAGAGGTCTGTAACGATACTTTGACCTGAATTTGGGGTCTAGGAAGCTTTAGGGTGTTAAGGGTTCCGGGATCCTTGGGGCTTCAGGGGTGTGTGGAGGTTAGCGTTCAGAGGTTTGCGAGGTCAGGGTTTAGCATTTAAGGGCTTAGGGTCATATTGGGGGTGTGTCTTCTCTGGGGTTACGAGATCCGATATCGGAAAAGTCGTCCGTGTGTATAACAGCTGTATAGACCCCATGTTCGGCCTTGATAGAGCCCTTGTACATGATGTAGAACCAGAAGAACAAACTTTGAAAGACATCACCCGCAACCCTTAGCCGACACAACAAGACTTAAACCCGAAACCCGAACCGTATGACCTGGGTGAGGTCGAAGGCGATACGTTCGACGCGGCTGCCTTGGAAGGGATTGTATGAGGGTCGAGGGTTGGAGTTAGGGCCTTTTCTTAACATTCGGGATACCTCATGTTTCGGGGTCCTTGTAGTCAAACTTATGAAGCTCCTTTGAAGTTCCCGTGAGCCGCGCAAAAGCTCAAACCCCAAAATCCGAAGCCCAACGCCCACAAGCCCAAGACGCTGACTTGAAGTGTAAATCCCAAGCCCGACAAGCCCCTGCAGCCTCAAAACCCTTCTCCCTAAGCCCTACCAACCTAAATCCCCGTAAATCCTAGGCCCAGCAGCCCCAAACCCTAAAGCCAAAATCCACCAGAGTTCTTATCTCCTGAGCCTACAACCTGCAGTTTAGAGGGAAGGTCTTCGGATTTGAGGTTCAGTTGTTACTAGAAGTACGAGACAAGGAATGAAGCAACTGTCGGCCATCACCAAATCCCTGCGATTTGCGATGTTTGATCGATCAGCCAAGCGAAGCATGATGATAGCTGCCGAAAATTCTTGGCAGAGAGAGAGAGAGAGAGAGACAGGGAGGGGTGATCGGCCTGGACGCTGCCGTGATCCCCAAGCCCGGAAGAGAGAGAGAGAGAGAGACAGGGAGGGATTCAATTGGAATATGCACTTGCTGTGCGACCAAGATCGTGCACCATTGAAACCCTTCTAAACCCCCAAACACCGGAGCCCAAGATTTTTTCCAATCTCATAGAGCTTATTAGAGTTACTTTCACGAACCCCGCGTGAAACGCAACAACACCTCGCAACACCCTTGTAAAACCCCACAAGACCCTAGCAGGCCCGTACAAACACTACCAAAGCGCTCGCAACACCCGCCCGGGTTTAGGGTTTAACAGTAACTCCAAAACCCTTAGTCTCCAGCCCCCAAAACCACAAGTAATTTTTCATTCGCAGCGGTTGAGCCTGGTACAGGCGCTCGCCTAGCACATAAATTCTGGTGAAACAAAGAACTCACAGCGGAGTAGAAATGGCATCTGTGCAAACTCGGAAACCAGCTGCTCGCATCCAGTCGGCAGCTGGTCCGATCGCAGCGGAGATGCCGCGGCAGTCGACACAGCAAGGTCGGCTCTTGGAAATCTCTACAAGTTGGGCTAACATGGCACATGCTGACTCCAACCAGTCAGCATAGGCAGTAGCATCTCGGAGGCGCATGCTCAAAGGTTGCCATGGGGAGAGGACGATAGGAGGTGGTGGCTCGAGGCGTAAAATCCATTGCGGGCACCCACACACGACGGCAGCAGGACGAGGCAGATGCCAAGTAGGGGCAGGAGCCGACAGGGGATTGGCAGAGGCAGTCGAGGACTGCCGTTCCTCTGCAAGCAGATCAACATCCAGGAGCAGAAGCAGATTATCCGCAATAGTGACCCTATGCGGTGTGGCATCAAGTGCCTCCTTCCAAGCAATCACCGTGGCTCGCAAGATAGCCAAAGGCTCAGCGTAACCAGCAACAATCTGCCACGCAGCGTCCTCATCGACAGCGTCAAGAGCAGAAAGCTCCTGTAGCAGCCCACTCGAAACATCAAGTCTGATGCCAGGCCCGTCAGCAAAGTCAAAGCGACCAGGAGTAGGCTCAGGCAAGGCTTGGGGGTGCAAGGGCTCAGCAAAGAGAGTGGAGGGGCTGAAAGCACCCCAAGCCAGGACACATCTCTCCTGAGCAACAAGGTGCCTTCGGAGGCGTCCAGTAGATGCGAACCGTTTCCCGCAGCCCATGCAAGTCGTGTCTGCTGCACATAGGAAGGCGTGGCACCTATAGCCATGCTTCCGGGCAGCGTGCCCTGCCCAGGATCGTCTGTCACGAAAGGCCTTTTTGCACGGTATGCAGACCTCAGTCCAAGTAGAAACCTCGGTGTCCTCAAGGCTCCCACATTTGCCACAAGAATCAACGAGAGATCTGTTCAGGCAGTGAAGAGAGGCGACAACTTGGTTGCGTCTGCCTTCAAGGGCGCGGGCGCGCCGAATCAACCCCTTGAACTTCCGAAGAGAACCCTCAATGAAGACGAGCCAAGTGGGCCAATCCTGAGCAGGAGAAGGTAACCCAGTAGTGGACCACGTCCAGCAATGCAACCAAAGGAGATCCTCACGAATCATAGTGGCATGTGGGCGATCGGCCCTCAACAAAGCCCATACAACCGGAGGCGCAGAAGCAATGATCTGGCCAAGGTAGGAGAGGCGGTGAAACCGCATCCAGGTGTCCAAGCACGGCAGCCCCAGGAGGGCATAGCAGGAGAAGGCATCGACGTGCTGATCTCCCTGATAGCCAATGCCCAACAAGGGCCTGTAGAAAGACCACAGAGCACCTTGGAGAAGCCGTCGTTCACCCTTGGCTAGGGGTCCCCAAGAACCTGCGCCGTGGAACAATTTAGCCAGGACAGTAGCGCAAAGAATGTGGGCTTTCCGTCGGGCAAGGATCTGGGGGGACAGGTACACCTTGCGTCTGCCTTCAGAAAATGAAGCTCTTGCTTGGGAGATGCGGTAGCGGATTTCATCCTGCAGACGTCCTCCTGGGCTCTGCTGGGTACCAAGATGGCGGTACGACGACACCAGGGGGAGATGAGCGTTTCCAGCCTCAAATACAACAGGGATCTGGCCGCGGAGGCCGGCTGCACCAAAGATGTGCCGGTTGGCATGACGACTGCCTGGTCCAGCAAGGTGAAGAACTCCGGCAGTCTTGTGCGGACCGAAAGCCAATGAAAATCCGAATTCCTTAAAAGCATCAACTAAGCATCCTGTCTCGAGCGCCAGAGCGGATGCAACAAGTGAAGGCGTGGAAAACCGAGGAAGGGCAACATCATCTGCCCAAATGACATTGTCCAGGTTGATCTCTCCCTGGCCCTGTCGGACAGGCTCAAGAGACCGTTCCCCGTCCCACGGCAAAACAACAGCTTCAGAGCGACTGGGACAGGCTTCGCGGAGGGCATCACGGCGCTGAAGCACTCTGGCAATGACCTCAGCAAAAACCAGGTCGGCCCAGCTGGAGCCAGGCCTGGAGCCCCTGGCGGTAGCAACAGCCCGATCGTCTCCTTTGAGCATGAAGAAATTCCCTTCCTGATACCGGCTGGTGAGGGATTCTAACCAAGCAGAAGCTCCAGATGAGCTCATGGCTGTCGGCTCCAGAAGGTGTGACCGGAGAGCAGCAGCTTCCTCGGCAGATAGTTGCAATCCTTGAGTAGCCTGGCAGAGGGACGCTTCGTCTGGGACAGAGTCACGGGGCCGAGCGACAAGCTGCTGTATCACGGTATAAAAGGCAGAGGCTATGTCAGTGAAAAGGGTGAAGTGGGTCCGCCCTTGCATGGCAGCGTAGCGGGCTGCCCCTCTAACAACATGGCTTCCAAAAACTACGCTGATACCAACCTTGCCGCCAAGTTGGAGCTCAGGGGAGCGCTCTTGGAAGTGCTGTCGTAAGGGTGGCCGCAGAGATTGATGCAGAATCTTCCCCCAAGCTGGGAGAAGGAGAATGGCCCGGAAAGAGCTGCAAGAGTTCATGGGGCCCTTGCCTTTATAGAACCAGACAGCCTTGCCAGACTTGAAGCCAACGGGCTCGGCACCACGAAGAGCTGTCTTCAAGGCAAGCTTGTGAAGGTGGGGCGCAAGGTGGCCCGAGAACCTGCGCCCAACCTCAGCTGGCAGACCATCGGGGCCTGGAGCCTTGCCTGGCTTTGCCTGAACCAGAAGTCGCTGGATGTCGACTTCAGTGGGCAGGGCAAGGATGTTTTCAGGTTGGGGCCACTGCCCGGAGTGTGCAGCACCAGCTTCGATAGCCGCCCCAACCCGAGTGGCAAGGGACCGAAGGTCAAGGTCAACACCAGCTTCAAGCCCGCCAAAGTGCCTGCGCCATCTGGCGAGAACCTGATCAGCATCTGAACACAGAGTACCATTTTCAAGCTGGACAGCCGGGAGGGGCTCAGCCTGGTATGGTTTCTTGCGGCGGTGTGAAAGAAGTGCATGAAGACTCTGAAAAACCTCCGCAGCCGGTCCTGTGGAGATCTGGTCTGCAAGACGGCTAAGGTGTGCTGCTCGATCAGACCGGCACGCCTCACGAAGTCGAGAGCACCACTGTCGAAGGATGAACTGATGAGCCGCAGCAGCGATGTCAGCTTGCTTCCACCAGGCAGAGCCAGCATAGCAAGGTAGAACATGCCTGCGACCACGCCAAGCATCGAAGCACAAAGCAAGACGCTGGCATCGAACCTGGTGCTGTAGACGATGAAGAGATCGCCTGCCGGCAGCGACCTGTTGTTGGAGCTGCCAGGTGGCAGGCTGAAGGTAGCTCCGATGAGGCTGCGTACGTTTTTGTCCTCGCAGAGAGGAGAGGATCCCCTGCACACAGGAAACCAAAATAGCTGCATGCGCATGTGCAGATACGCCCCAGGGGACAGAAGGTAAAGCCCTCAACTGCTGGTCCAGAAATTCAGCATTGGCAGGGTCGAGAATCTCAGCGGTCCGGAAGGAACGCGGCTTGAGGGTACGTTTGGGAGCCGGCCCCTGAAATGGCAGAAGCACAGAAAGAGCCATAGCAACATGGTCTGGGCCGCTGTGTGCAGCGTGGATGCCCGGGGCCGCATACGAATGGCATGTACCCTGGAGCCAGGCCCTGGGGACACAGACATAATCAATACGGCATAGGCGCCCGCCTCGCTTGTGCGCGTAAGTATGAGTCGGGCCAACGTGGCAGTCAGACATCGAGGCAGGAAGGCACGCATCAAGATAACGCAGAATATCATGGAGGTGCTCTCCTGAATGGTCTTCAGTCTCAGCCCCATGCTGGCCTACATGCCTAGAACAATTGGACCCTATCGCGGCATTACAGTCACCTGCAAACACAACCCATTCGTCACGGGAGTGCAGCTTGACAAGGCGGAAGGTCTGGACCCACCATTCATCCAAGAGGGCGGCCTCTGTGGCTCTATGGGGGGCGTGGACACCTATGAACAAAACCTTAAGAGGCTTACAGGTGAACCGAATAAAGAGGCGTCGGGCCTCTGAGAGCACAACCGCAAAATGCCGTTCGTGGAACTTAGGCGAGTTCAAAGGTCCACGAAGCAAAGGGTGATCTGCCCTAAACCACCACTCGGTGCCCCATTGACCTTTGCAACTGCCTCCAGCGAAACGAAGAAAACCTCCAACCCTGGCAAAGCCGGCCTCGGCCCTAGTTTCTTGTAAACATATGGCGTGGATGCCGTGCTCCTCGAGTTGAGCAGCCAACAGTGATGCTCGGCCAGGTCGAAAGGCCAGGCCCTCCCCACTGTCGCTGACATCAGCAGCCGTATCAGCAGCAGTTCCAAGCGACAAAGTGTTGAAGGTGGCAAGGGTGAGCTGGAAGATCTGTGGTTTGGAGTCTGTCTCAACGGCAGCTGTTGATGCTGGGTCGACGGTGTTTCGGCCTTGGAAGGCACCTTCAGGAAGGAATGGAGCTAATAGCGTCTCATAAGAGAGACCAAGGTGATGGAGGTCATCGCCTAAATCAGCAGGGTCGGGAGGAGGCAGCGAAAGGTCCCCCTCAGCTCTGCACAAGACAACACCTGCCCAAGGCAGGTGAGGAGCTCCATTGCTTAACCAATCCCGAAGCAAACTAGCTGGCGCAAGCAGACCACAGGAGGCAGCTGAAACTCCAAAACCCTTAGTCTCCAGCCCCCAAAACCACAAGTAAAGCCTACACGCCTACACCACGCCACGGAAAAGCCAAAGCTGCGAATACAAGCCCTTTAATCCTAAACCCCAAACCCTTCACTTTGTCCCCTAAACTAAACACCAAACCCCCACACTCTCAACCCTCAACCCAAACCTTAAACTCTAACACCTAAACCTGAGACTTCACAAGCCGAGCCAAAGCGACCATCCACCCAAACCCTAAACCCTAAACCCTAAACCCTAAACCCTAAACCCTAAACCCTAAAACCCTAAAACCCTAAAGCCCTAAAGCCTTAAATCCCAAACCCCTAAATCCCTAAACCCCTATCCTAAAATCCTAAGACCCCTAAACCCTAAACCCTAAAACCCTAAAACCCTAAAATCCTAAACCCTAAAACCCTAAACCCTAAAACCCTAAACCCTTAAACCCTAAAACCTAGGAGGCCCGCGACGAGTTCTCCAGTGCCTGGGCCGATGCCTCAACTCTACACAACACCTTTATGGGTTTTGGGGTTTGTGGGTTTAGGGGTTTAGGGTTTAGGGTTTAAGGGTTTAGGTGGTTTAGGGGTTTTAGGGGTTTTAGGGTTTAGGGTTTAGGGGGTTTAGGGGTTTTTGGGTTTAGGGTTTAGGGGTTTAGGGTTTTTGGGTTTAGGGTTTAAAAGGGTCTTTAGGGTTTTTAGGGGTTTAGGGTTTAGGGGGTTTCGGGGGATTTGGGGGCTTTGTGGAGGTTTCGAGGGTTTGGGGTTTGAGCGGGGTTTCGGGGTTGAAGGATATGTGTGGGGGTCTGAATAGTAGTGTGAAAACCTGGTCGTTGCATCATCATTCGAAAACCTGTGGAAATCCTATGGTGTAGTAATTTACGCCTCGGGCCGGTGTGGCACCCAGGCCCGGGATCATGCCGTTTTTGATGTATCTAGCTGCTTCCACTGCAACCGACATGAAGAGCACACGTGCTCGGACCCCTGGTGACGTTGTCCATAGCCATATTCGCCGTGCCCTCATTGTGAAGAGCTCAGATGCATTGACTAGTCCCGGTCTTTTCCTCAATGAAAAGGGTTTGGAGCCCGAAGCCCTATATAAACCCCAAGCTGCCCCAAACCCTTAACTCTGAAGGCCCAGACCCATTAACTGTCCTTAAAACGCGCGAGCTACTGACCTTCCACCCGGAGATATCCAAGCACTCCCGGCGAACTGCAGGCAGCGACGGCCAACGTCGCTCTAGCCTTGGCTTGTTCTCTTCTTTTCGGCTTGAGGGGCTTAGGGCCTAGGGTTTTTTTGGGCTTGGGCCTTATGGCTTTCCGCACAGTGTAGGGTCCTGCGGGTTAGAGCAGGCTTCGAAATGTTATTTGGGGTTGCATCGGGGTTTGGAGGTTTCGGGTCTATAGGATTTAGTTTCAGGCGTTTAGGGTTTAGGATGTAGTCTCTGGTAGTTCGGGTTTGGAGTTGCAGGCTTCAAGGATTCGGCCGGACCTGCTAACTGCGCAAAATTCGAGGTTCAGGATGTATGTCTGTCGCATCTACAGACTAAGACTTCGAATTCGGGCGCGGAGGCTCAGCCCTAAGCCCTAAACAGGAGTTGGGCTTGGAGGGAGTCCGGGCTTAGGCACCGTCATTTGACCGGTAATTTGAGCGCAGTAGGGTCTGTGACATGGGGGCTTAGAGCTTACGGTTTTCGGGGTTCAGAGCCTGGGGTTTGCTTCGGGGTTTAGGGTTTGGGGAATGATCACATCAGGATTCTAGGGCAGGAGCGGCGTCAGGAAGGACGCACTAAACCTTCCACACTCAACAACACGGTGATGACTCCACATTTTCCTTGAAAGTGCACCGCTTTAGATTTGGATGGAGAAGATCATGCTTGCTTAGAAGGGGCCCCCACTGTGTAACAGCGGTATAACAGGAATATAATAGGGCCGTAATGTAATCCTTATAGTCACTATTACAGGGTGGGGGCCCCTTCTAAATGCTTGCCTACAAACGCCAGCTTCCCCGGCTTGTCAAGTCAAACCTCAACCCACCAAGCGCCACTACGAACAAGTAAGGGCTTGAATTTCAAGACCCGTAGCTTAGTCTTTTACGCAAGCCCTTGACTAACAACCATCCTGCGAGGGCCTCAATGTTAGTAATGTTGCGGTGCTTTTTCATCCATATTCAGGCAGGGGGTTCAGGGTTTAGGGTATAGGGTTCAGGATTATTGTGATGATACCATAAAAGAGCCCCAAAACCCTATTACTCTCATTTGTTTCCTGACCTACCTTAAGCCCCGAAGCCCCAACGCCCAAGCCATGCCTGCCTGTTTGGATTCACTTGGTCCTTGGGGAAGATGAGATCCAACCCCTTCCGCCAAGGAGTCCATGTCGAGCGCTTCAAACAGGTCACTTTGGGGTTTCAGGTTTTAGGGCGCCCTCAACCCTAATCCCCTATTACCCTAAATCCCCAGCCCCCAAACCCCTAAACCCAAAATTTCGGAGTTGGGTTTGACGTTTTGTTGGTTTTAGTTGTAGGGTTGAGGGCTCCCGGGCTTGGTTTTAATGGTCTTAGGAAACCAAAGCCCTAAGGCTTTGAATCTCTTACTGAGCCCAGGGAGCCGTAGGTTCGAATTAGGAGGGCACCCTCAAAATGTAGCCAAGCTGCTAAGTCCCCTGATGCTGCAAGTGGAGCCCCAAACTTAAAACGTCCAATACTTAAGCCCCTACATAATCCTTTGACCAGCAAAACCCTGTAGAGTCCCTTAGAAGCCTTAGCAGCCCGATAGCAACATACAGAACACAACTCCTTGAAGACTTGTCTTTCAACCCTAAACCGGGCTTTTATAGGGATCCGGGTTTAGGTTGTGGTTTCGGGGTTTGGTATTAGAGGAGCGGCTTGGGACGCTTCTGCTTTAGTGCGAAGATGTGTTTGATGGGATTTTGAGGTTCATACGGAATTCTAGAGGGCTTCAGGAGCAGCTTTTGGACTATGAGAGCTTTGGCAGTGGTTCTGTAGGGTTTCATACAGGTCTGCAAGAGGTACCTTTTGCCACTGTTGTTTTGTGAAGAACGGGTACCCTGTGATTTTGGACGGGGTTTAGAGACCAGTGAACCTAAAAGCCCTGGACTGTAACTAGGCGGCAGTTTTTGGTGGACAACATGGAGGTTTCATTGCTGCTCTCGTGCGCTTCTTTCCGTCTATGTGCGAGATGGTCGCAAGCTTCATCGACGAAACCCGCCAAGTAGCTATTCGCTTTGGCATAGAGCAGTCGCTGAGATTGGCTCACATACCGGCGGACAACGCGCATGGCATCAGGCAACTTTCGTGGCACATACGACTTAGCGAGCCGGATGCCGACTGGTTGCTATGCCTGGGGCAAAAAGCCCGGCACGCGACGTGTCGGTCGAGAAGACGGGGGCGCTCTTTGTGCCGTCAGGAGCAGACCTCGCGAGAACAAGCCATCGGCGCAGCATTGGTTGGCTCCTGCGTCGACACTCGCTGAATTGCATGTCACACCGGCTGCTTACATCAGCTAGTTGGGGTGTCTATGGCGGCAGGCATGTCGAGCTAGTCACGGGACCTGTGGCAGCAGCTGTGCTGCTACCACATTCAGCAGGAAGCTGGAAGGACCACTGCACCTTAAACCCTAGAGGCCTACACAAAACTTAAACCTCAGACATTCCAAACTGTAGATACGAGGCTGACGTGCATGTCTGATTCGAAGACGGAAATTAGGGTTTTGAGTTTATGTAGGGCTCCTCAGGAATGGTGCTTTTCATTTTCTGCATCTTATGCTAGGGATGCTGGTCGGAAACACCTGACATCAAATCCTGAGCCGGATTAAACGCTGCATTATTTTAAAGATTGTAAAGTATGGAGAAATTGAGGCATCATCTGTAAAACAGCCTGTTGCGCGGACGTTAAACTTTAAACCCTAAGTCATCCGAATGCCAAGCCCTTAATCGAGTAATGCAACATTCTGTCCGTTATCACCCTTGAACCCCAAACCCAAAACCCTAGCGGTCAGGTCCGTCCGTGGCGATGATGAAGTCAACCACGAGGACTACGATGTCGATTCGGCCAGTGATGTCGGGCTCCTACATTGGGGGATTCAACGTGCGAGGTTTAGTGTTCAGGGTTGGGGCTGTAGGGTTTTGTTCTTTCAATGTTCTATTGCTATGTTTATGGCTACGAGTATGCACCTTAGTTTGTTCGACGCTTTGAGTTTCAAGAGAACTTGGACTTCAAACCCTGTGCAAGCCCGTTATGGAACCTCCAGCCCCTTCGAGGGTTTCGGGTTTATCGGTTTGGGGTTTAAGGGTTGAGGGTTTAGGGGTTTAGGGTTTAGGGTTTAGGGGTTTGAGGGTTCAGGGGTTTGGGGTCTAAGGGTTTGAGGGTTTAGGGGTCTAGGGTTCAAGGGTTTGAGGGTTTGGGGGTTTAGGGTTTAATGGTTTCAGGGTTTACGGATGTAGAGAACCCCTAGCCCCAATTCGAAACTGTATAAAAACCTCACATATGCCATCCCGATGAAAGTGCAGGAGTTGATGCAAAGCTTGATAAAATCCCGTAGAATCCCTTTAGAACCTTTTCGAGAAAGCCCTGCCACCTTTTGAAAGACTATCGAACGACAAAGCCCTCAGCAAGCCCCAGAAGCCCTGTAAACCCCAAACCGTGAACCCTAAACACCCCAAGCCCTAAACCCTAAACCCCAAGCCCCACAACAGCAACTCCTAAAACCTTAAAAACTCAACCCTTAAAATCCTAAAATAAAGAAAAGTAAAAAAATTCCAGAATCCCAAAGAGTTCGAGTCAACGGCCCAGGTGCTGCGAGAGCCAGCCTGGTCCGAGGTGCGGTTCGGGTTGCTTCCTTCAGCGGCTTAATGTAGGGGACTTGATAATTACCTGTAAGGGCTACTATAAGGGTTCCTTTAAGGGGGACTTATAAGGACTGCAATAAGGGTTCCATAATATAGGGGCCTTAATAATTACCGGTACTATTTTGAGGGGTCTCGCCGCGGCACAGCCAGCTTCTGGTCTTTTCGACCCTCGTTTCACCAGAATTCAGCATGAGGACGCGCCGCGTGCGACTCTACAGTCCATCGAATAGAATAGAATATTATTTTGAGGGTAGTATAAAACCGTATTCTAAGAATTAAGGCCCCTATATTAGAGTTCCTTTCCAACTGTTCGAAGGTTCCCTGAAGCGTGTAGGGTTCCTGTATGGTTTTTTCAATTAGGGCTTTGGGATGGTTCAGGGCAAGTTTAGTGTTTAAGGTTTAGGGTTTTGTTCCTGCAAGGTTTGCAGGGTTCTGGAAGGGTCTTATCGAGCGTTTTGCGACGTCAGATTTTTCATAGGTTGCATGAGGAGTTTGTCAGGGAATTGTAGCAGTACTTCCAGGTTTTATACGGCTTCGGACATGAAGTCTGTCTTAAGCTTCTGTGCGGGAATGTGATTATAGAGGGTCAATACAGTCTAGCCCTAAAACAGGGATGTATATTCGGGCTTCATACGGTTTTGATAGGGTTTGGATTCTTGTGGTTTTAGCAGGCGTCTAATCGGTGGATATAGGGCTCCATGACGAGAAACATTGACGAGGGTTCCTGGGGGTGTCCTTTCGGGCAGGCCTGCACCAACCCGCGTCCGTGTCTCGTGTATCAGTGTCCAGGGTTCAGGGACTAACTGGGGGTTTCCGAAAATAGGGGGTACCTTATTTTGGGGTCCTTATAATAAAGATCCTACTATTTAGGGTATTATACTAGGGTCCCCCATTTCGGAAACTCCCAACTAAGGTTCAGGGTTCAGGGTTTGGTTGGGGACCCGGGTTGAGGTTGAGTTCAGCCTTCAACTGTGTGGGAGTTGTAGTCTACAGGGCATCAAGGTGAACGGTGCCGGGGTGTATGTTGCAGGGATGATACAATCCTGTAAGGATGACAGAAGCCTGGGCACCGGAACATCAGGAAGAGACTGTTGGAAAGGAAAATGCTTGGACCTGAGTAAAGCTTACAAACAGTTAAACAGTTAGCCATCCACCCAAAACACAGCCCTTTGTCAGTGATTGCGGTGAGGCAGGCCGACCCCGCGATGCCCTCTATCTATCCAACTCCTTGATGTTCGGCAGTACCTCCTCGGTCTACGCTTTCAACCGCGTCTCCCGAGCCTTATGGTTCCTCATCAACCGATTACTCTGCATACCGGCCGCTGTATTCTTTGACGATTACTCGTTGATCACCCCGGCCGGAAGTGCAGACAAGGCCGACACGACAGTGAGCGCGTTTCTGGACGCGCTCGGTTGGCTGCACGCCAAAACGGGTGTGAAAGGAAGACCATTTGCATACGACTTCGACGTCTTAGGTATGCACTTAGGCTTGGGTGAGATTGATAAGGGTACGGTGGTCCTAGAAAACAAACAAGGCAGGATGTTCAGAGCACCCTAAACCCTGGACCCTTGCACCGGCAGTGTTTTCGTTTCTTGGATGGTAGTTGCTTGAGGTACTGCAGCAAGATTGTCACACATACCAGTGCCCTGAACATCTAAGTCAAAAGGACGCCCCAAAGCCCTGAACCCTGACAAACGCAAGACCTAGATTCTTACTTGCCCACTTGCCCATAAACCCTGAACCTTCTATCCCTAAACTCCCATAGGTCTCTTAACAGGCACCCATTAGAGCACCCTGGGAGGATTCCTGGCCGGAACCCTGAACCCTAAGCTCGAACTTTACCAACTTTACTACAGAAGGCTGAGTACATAATGTTCGTGAGGGCTCCTGAGTAGACACTGCTCAAATCATCTAGGCCCCTATGCCGGCACTCTTAGACCCTGAAAGGAACGTAAAGGCTCCTTGAAGTAACTCGAACTAAGGCCCCTGTACTGACCCTAAACCCTAGACCCTAAACCCTAAACCCTAGACCCTACTATACTAACCCCAAGTACGTGTTTGACCAGGAGGATGCCATTGGCATCGAAGAGGCTTATAGAGCCTTCTGGTAGCATCTCAGGCAAGGGCGTTTGGGTTTAGGGTTTAGGGTTTGGGTCTAGGGTCCTGAAACCTTAACACCCCAAGCCCTAAACCTGTGCTGAGCCAGATTCTTCTTGAACTGGAGCGTTTCATCCTATGCTCTTGTGCTCGGGAATACTTGGCTTGGGGTGTAGGGCTTAAGTTCCTTTCCTAGGTTCCCCAGTGGTACCCTGTTGCATTTCTTCTTGGGTCCCCTTATTGAAACCGAATAGCAGGAACAAGGGTACCCTTATTATTCAAGGGCTACTGGAGAACCTCGTTTCGGATAAGGTTCACACTCTATGCGGCTCCAGCAGGTTCCCTGGGCTGGTTGAAGGTTTCGGTTCCACGTCTCAGCTTCCGAAGCCCTTAGTCCTAAAGTCTAAACACACTCTCTTGGAGGCGGGGTTCAGGCGGGCTCTCGAACTTTCTCTGATGTTTTTTCTCACGTGTTGGCCTACCTCCAACCTCCCGAAGCAGACAACCCTCAATGCTGAACCCCTTCAGCGACCCCAAACGAAAAAAATCTCTCAGCCCCAGAAGCATGAATCCGAGACACTGAATGTCTGTTGGATGTAAGCGGCCCTTTCGATCTAGTCGTCGGCTTAGCTACGGTTTTACGATTAGGGCTAGAGCCGCCAGGGATTCTTTCTGCTTGCTAACCTTCCTAGAATCTGTGCATGCGACAACACTCTTTCCAAAGCCTCTTTTTCACAATAAAAATCATAAACGCTCAAAAAACCCTTAAAGCCCCAAAGCCAAATCCATTTTACCCTAGACACAAGCCTAATGCGAACATCAACCCTGAAACCCTCCACCCTACAACCTGTACTGGCCTAGAAAGACCTGTAGAAGTTTAGCTCTCTCTATACATGCATCTTTGTATCTTTGTTGATTTTTGTTGTTATATAAGCCTACTTTAGAACACGCTACCAACTCCCCCCTCACCTTACAGCATGCCAAAACTTCGGTGAGCTCCGAACAGCCGAGGACCTCAACCTTAAACCCTAAACCCTCAACCCTAGCCGAGGACCTCAACCTTTGCGTCAAGCTCTGTCAGAACCAGCGGGCCGCTTCCTCGGCTCGTGGCTTTCTTCCTGGATGTGTTCATTGCCTTTCTTCTGTTTTTCGAAGGTTTGCATCCACATGTATATATATATATATATAGATAGATAGATAGATAGACATACGCATATACCTACTCGTATACAGATTGATGACAGTTTTTGAACTTCTTATGTTTTTCTCTTTAGTGTTTCTAAACGTCCTTTCCCACTATTCGTCAACAGCTCACATTGGGGGCTTGGGGCTTTTCGTTATTATGTTGCTTAGTTTCCAAGCTACGTTTGTGACTTGTTCGGGTATCGGAGTGGATCGGTGACTTTTTTTTGGGGCCCGGGGTTCAGGGCATGGGATGCCGGGTTCCAAGTCGTCAATTTCGATGTCGATGCATAGGGCATATAGGGTTGAGGGTTCAGATTCTTTTGGGATGTAATATGTAGGTCGGAATGATGACCAGCCTTATTCCTTAGCGCTCCTTCTTCGACTTGGACCAGAGTTTCTCCAAGACCCTGTTCTTTTTTTACCAGGCCCGTAGACTAATTCCCGCTAGGAGCTGTTAAAGAATCCTTAAAGGAGCCTTTTAAATCTGAATGGACCAACGCTGATTACAGAGGGATTAGGGGGTACTGGGGAAGTAAGATACTACATCGATATCATTGTCAAAGCTGCCCCTTTGTAGAAACCCTCAGAGAAACCCGAAGTAAGATCGCGTAACCCTTAAACCCTAAACCCCAAACCCTAAACCGTAGCGTGACCAGGTCCTACTGCACGAACGAGGCGGCCATATGGAACAGCGGCTAAACATGATGGAGGCACGGGTGGGAGAAATGAGGGTTAAAGTTGAGGGTTGAGGGTTTAGGGGCTTAGGGTTTGGGGTAAGCCCGCAACCCCCCAAAACCGCAGTTGCTAAACACTCAAATCCACCCCAAACCTTAAAACTCAGAAACCTGAACCTTTCTTTCCTAACTATAACTGACTATAGCTACGTATTAAGGCCCGACATAACCTGAAGCGAGACACCCCCAGAGGTTGACCACAAACGCCTCAAGCAGTGCTTCTGCGACAGAACAATCACAGCGGGTTTTGCGACTTGAGGATTTTAGGGTTTGGGGCTCTAAGGTCTTAGGGTCTATGGGTTAGGGATTTGGGAGTTTCCGAAAACAGGGGACCTTAAATAGTAGGATCCATATTATAGGTCCCCCAAAATAAGGTACCCCCAATTTTCGGAAACTCCCATTTAGGGGTATAGTATTGGGTTTGGAGTCTGATCCAGGATGTAGATATTGGGTTCATGGATGGGGTCTTCACGTGGCCTTCGGGTTTGAGGCCTATCCAGCACTTCAGGGGTTTGGGTTTCAGGTAGATCTGGGTCTGATGCATGATGTAGATAGAGTTTACAGGTTAAAAGCCCTAAGCCCTGAACCTACACCCTACACCCCGAATAAGGCTTAGGTTTGTGGTCCCCTAGTACTGGTATATCCTAGAGTTCCACCTTCAACTTCTGAAGCCTACTACATGGTTGTGAATAATCAATCATATTTTCTGGGCACTTACTTGCAGCACTGAATGCTGGATCTGATGTCAAAATGCCAAACCGAAAGCCTAAGCCCTAAACTCTCAAGTTACAGTAGGTTCCGTAGTGCTAAGGCTGACAACATGCTCAAACAAAGCCATCGACATCTAGGTCCAAGTTGACGCCTTTACCACCCTAAACCCTAAACCCTAGAGCCCTAAGCGCCAAAATCCTGAACCCTTGCTGGGATCCTTGTGGGAACCAGGCACCCTGAAAGGAGAAACCCTAACATACGAAAATACTTGGGAGATCCCGAAAAATAGGGGACCCTAATATAGTACCCGAAATAGTAGGATCCATATTGTCAGGACTCCCAAATAGGGCACCCCCCCAAATTTTCGGAAACTCCCCAGTTGCCACAAACCCTAAACCACTCTCTCCGCTCAGGGCATCATGCGCAAGGTGCGAGATCAGCTCGGCAACATAGAGGACCTCGCCCCGAGCTTAGGCGTTGAAACGCTTCTCCAAGGGTGTGGGACTTAGGAGTTTGGGGTGTAGGGTTTAGGGGTTTAGAGTTTGGGGGTTTAGGGTTTAGGAGTTTTGGGGTTACTGTCAGGGTACGTTAGGGTGTAGGTTTTTTCGTTTAGCTGACGTTAAGGGTATGTAAGAGTTTAGGGTTTAGGGGCGGTTGGGGTTTGTGGTTTAGGATTAGTGTGCAAACCGTGGGTTTAATTGGGCTGATTGTACGCCTATCTAGGACTAACGTAGGTTGCCGTCTTGAAGCGTTGGCCGCTTTCTGTTTCTTGGTGGCGGGAATGACGCCGTTACGCTGGGCAGTTCGTATGCGCAATCTGAAAGTCGTTTTCAGTTTGCCTGAGAAGGTCCCGACTTTGGCGTACCGTCCGGCCAGTATCGGGCAGCTTCCTCCCCGCTGGGCCGTTGATGTGCTAGGCGGACCAGGGAAGAGGGTGGAACCTCCACCCAGATTCAGATGGTGGCGGCATTGGTTCGACACATGACTGTCAACGGCCTCCAATGCCGGGGCGGCACTTTAGCTACGATGTCTCACCTGGCAGCGGCGAGAGGTCACGTCCATGTCCCTTCAGCATGGATCTGACGACACGGGGGAACCGATGACTTTTTTCTCAACGGTAGCGCGCATCACAGCTCCACCAACACTGGCCTTCAATCCCCGGCCCCGAACTTAGATCCTAACTCGTGAGTCCCATGCCCTAAACCCGAGACTCTGCCAATGCCACATGAGCACATGGGTAGTTCTAACAATGAGGGTCCCTTTTTCAGAGCCCAAAAGAAAGCAACACCCTGATCAAAAGGGACCTGGAAGGGAACCTAATTTGGAGAGCTGCTATAGGGGACCTAATCATTACCTATACTATTGTGGGCGGTCCTTATTACAATTATGGTACAGTGTCCAGTGGGCCCCCAAACCCCATTCTAATTATTAAGGCCCTACAACCCTATCACCCACATAAGGTCCGCGTCAAGACGAAGCAGCTATTCGGCGATGGCGCTGGCGAGCCCAAGAGGCCCCTCCTGTGTGGGTTCCTTTTTGGGTCTTAGTTTTTAGGGTTTAGGGTTCAGGCTTGAGGGTTTAGGCTTAGGGTTTAAGGTTTAAGCTGTTTTTGTCTTTTGGAGTGAGGTTTGGCGATACGGTCGGGGAATAAACGACCTTCGACGGGTGTGGGAGGCAGATTTCGGGTTTTGAGGGTACGTGCGCAGAGCTCCAAGACGAAGGTTCCTTTAGGTCTTGAGGGTGCCGGGTCTCAGTGATCAGGTTTGGAACCCGAATGAGCGTTTTAAGGTTCAGGGCTTTAGGGCTTTGGAGTTTAAGTTAGTTAAGTATCTACGGTTTTAGGGCTTGAGTGGTTTGGGTTTGGGTTCAGCCTTAGGCCGTACTTCCTCGATGACTGTACTGTTCTTATAGACCTCGACTGAAGACTTCGAGAGGATGTCTTCCACTTAGTGGTGGTGCAGGCTTTCGGCTAGTTGATTCCGCTTGGTTTGATGTTTAGGTCTTAGGGCGATGGCCATTGGGGTTCGACATTTAAGGGCTTGGGTGTGAATTCCATGCCCTTTTCGGATGGCAGTCGCAGAGGGAGAGCCAGCGGGCGACTTTGAGGCTCAATCACTTGAAAGCGTGTGATTGTGCATACCAATCTGCTAAGAACACCGTGCAACTTCGGGTTTTAGGGTCTAGGGTTCTAGGGTTTGGGGTTCAGGATTTGGGGAAGGAGGGCTTCCGATCTAGCGTTTAGTGATTTCGGGCTGTAAAGCCTTAAAACCCTCAAACCAGGCCATTCCCGGGGCTAGTTTCTAAATCGACGGGTCTCCAAAGATCACTTTAAGCCATAATCCTCCCATAGGGGGTTGAGGAAACCGGGGTTATGAGGCTTACTGGGTCTAATGGTGTCGTCGGCTTTAGTTATGATGGGAAGCAGGCCTCGAACTCCTCAATCCTACACCATCAACTACAGACTCCGAGCCCTACACCCCAACCCCAAACCCCCAAGCCCTATAGACCTTAAACCCAAGTTTAGGGAATTCTGAGCCAGGTTCCTGAACCGTCAGCTGAAGCACTTCATCAAGTGCAATTTCACTGACGGCCAGGGAGGTCTAGACGAGGCCACCGGATCTGACATGATGTGGACATGATGCTTTTCAGGCATGAGATGGATTTTGTGGGGTTTAGGGATTAGGGTTTAGGGCGGAGGGCATACTAGGGTTTTGGGGGATGGGGGTAGACTAAGAGCTTAGGGGTTTAGCAGTTTTGTGCAGGTTGTGTTGCATGGTGAGCGGTTCTGGGGCTTAGCCGTTGCGGTTAGGGTCTGGGAACGGTTTACGCCGTTCTACGACTGTCGTGTTGATATCAGCTTCTCCGAGAACTGGCCGAGCCGAAAGCACAAAGCACTTAAGCTTACCTTTATAATGAGGTGCCTTTCTCGAAATGCTGTAAAGCTCAAACTCTAAATCTGGAGCCCATAAGCCCGAATTGGGGTTTAGGGCAGAGAGTTTCGCGTGTAGAGTGTCCTAGAGTTTAGGATTTAGAGTTTGTAGTTCAGGGCTTAGAGTTGGGGGCGTAGAGTCTTAGAGTCTAGGTAGGGCTTAGAGTTTAAGGCGTCGAGTGTCTTAGAGTTTAGGGTTTGGGGTTCAGGCCCTAAAGTTTTGGGGGCGTAGAGTGTCTTAGAGTTTAGGGTTTAGAGTTTAGCGCTCATCGTGCGAGCTTTTTGACGTTTCGGATTTTAGCATGACAACAGCTCCTCACAGTGCCGTGAGGATTTGCTTTATATGGGCTTCATAAGGGGTCTACAGGGATTACGTTGGATCTGAGTTTCAAGCTTTAGGATTGGGTTTAGGCAGTGTGTTTCGGTTGAGGCTAGGGGTTTAGGATTTAAAGGTTCAGCGCGGGTCAATTGACAGGGGGCCCTTTCCCCCGTCTGATAGGGACCACGGCAGAACGGGCCCGTCGTCTGGCACTGCGTCTTGCCCCGAACAAGAATGGGCGGGCATTGACGTCCAGATTCCCATGCAGAGGCATGGCATCACTTCAAGGAACTCCACTGGACGGTGCCATCAGAAGGCTCGTAAAGTACACCCTCGGTCCTCATGGTGCCTGGAGCTCGCGGCAAAGCTGGCAATAATCCCGTTGTTGCACAGCACGACCTTGTTGAACCGTAGACCCCAAGCCCTGAACCTCACCCGAACCAACAAACAGCCTAGGTCAGGGTAGCTTCAACCTGTGAGTGAGTGATTGAATTACTGTTTTAGGATTATCGACCGAGGTCTCTGCATCTTATAATAACTTCCCAAGGAAGCAGCCACTTGAATGGAACGCGGCCTCAAACATTGACCCTACTGATATGGGGGGTCGGAATAACGAGCTGTGGTGTTCCCTTATAGTCCCCTTGCAGCTCGCTATACCCAAAACCTTTTTCTGAGTATTTTGCTGCCTAGGCGCAAATTTCTGAGAATGCATACTTCTTGTTCTCCTACCCGGATCCATGGTCCCGGGCGCACAATTGTGACCAATTTCCCGGCCAGCGTCGGGCATTTTTAATCCGGATTAACCCGGAACCCTAACTTCTAAAGAAAGCCGTATAAGATCCAACAGCCCTAAAGAAGCCTGCTCGCGAAAATTAAGCTTTATGCAACCCTCGAAAGCCCTTCATGTCGAAGATAAAGCTTCGTAAGCTCTTCCCAGCAACCTGTAAAGACAGTAGAGGTTGTTTTGAAAAGCCCTATGACCAATTCCAGCACCCCAAGCAAGGCCAGCTCGACGATGTCAATCTCGCCCTCTGGCATGTCGCCGTGGCCTCAGCTCTACGTTGAGGGTGTTAGGGTTTAGGGTTTAGGGGTTTAGGGTTTTGGGTGTAGGGTTTAGGGTTTAGGGGGTTAGGGTTTAGGGTTTAGGGGTTTAGGGTGTAGGGTGTAGGGTTTAGGGGTGGCCTCAGGAGCGCTCAAGGTTTTTAGGGGTTTGGCTGTGGGGCTTGCTTGAAGGATCATGGGACTGTAGCGGGGTGTATCTAGGGCGTCATGAGGGCTTTATCAGGAATTTCAATTCTTCTAAACGTTTCATATGGGGTTTAGATTCCCTTTCGAAAGTTCAGAGAAAAGAGCATGGTAGCAAAATTTGGTGTCGTAGGTTTCCTTTCGTTTATACTGTTTACATCCTCACGCGGCACTTATCCCACCCCCTTCCCCGAGTGTACAGGTTTTCATGGTTGACGGTTTTTCGCGCTTAGGACATGATGGAGTCTTGGGTTTCAGGAGTGAGGGGCCGCAGGGCTTGCGGCTACGGGTTCACTACTTACTCCTGGGCGATTAACAATTAGAATAGGGTTTGGGGGATACTATGTTTGAACTACATGGGGACCGTAAGGGGTACTATATGCTTCACTATCCCTCAACACTAAAGCCTAAACCTTAAGGCAGTGAAGGTTTGTTGGGGGGAGTCGTAGGCTCTTTCGGGCTTTCCTTAAAGTTTGGGGTTTAGGGTTGGAACCCCTCACCCCTCTCCCCGTAGAATAGCGAGCAACCGCATCTTAACGTCGAAAGTTTAGGGCTCTTCGTGGGTTTCGGGGTTTACGGTAGAGGGATCTGGTTTATGGAATAGACCTCGACTCTCCAAAGTTTAGGGTGCGCCATGTACTGCGGGATCAGCGACCTAAATCCCAAAGCTCAAACCTTGGCTCAGGCTTCAGAGGCTCTGGGGTTCGGTTTAGGGTTTAGGGTTTAGGGCTCCAGACCGAGACTTTGCCCGCGATAGTCTACACTCCACTAGGCCCTAAGCTTCACAAGTCCTTCTGGTCTCTGTCGGCACCCGGCTTTTTTTCTGGAACACCCTGCAGATGCGCTGGGTAAGCCCGTCAAGCCACAAACACGCCTCATCTAGCGCGTGCCTCGGTTTCCTTGCTAAACTTGTTCGGTGTTTTCTCCGCAACCCTACCTTAATGGCAACATTAAGCATAGAAACCCTCGTTTAACCCTGGAAGGAACCCTTGACGGAACCGGACGCTGAGTATTGAGACCCCAATATTCCACCTTAAACCCTAACCCAAATTCAGTGTGCCCTTGTAGCTCCTAGCCTAGCTCGAGTATACTATACCCCGAAACCCTGTTCAAAATCTTTATGCCCTACCCTAAACCTCGAAACCGTTTGCTTAAACCCTACCAAACACTAAACCGTCCCTTAGGGGAACCCTTTTCTAAATTCTAAGGCCACTAGAAACACTACACGCCACCCTTGACCATAAACTCTAAACTCTCAGCCGTCCCTTAGAGGAACCCTTTTCCAAATTCTCAAATTCGGAGGATACTAGAAACACCACGAGCCGCCCTTAACCATTAACTCTAAGCCCGTGCCTTCGCCCAGTTCGAACTACCGGGGCCTGCCCAGCGAGAATGACGACGGAGACTCGCCGGAGGCCCCCGGTCTTTCGAAAGAAGAGCCTGGATGTCTGCATATAAATAGGAGCATATGTAGGTGTACATATACATATATATATATATATATACACATATACATACATCCACATATGTATGTATGTATGTATGTATGTATGTATGTATGTATGTATAAGTTTATGTACAGATGTATATATATATATACACACACATATTATCCATATGTATGCATATCTGTATCTATATGCTTATAGTACATATGTGTGTGTGTGTGTATGTGTATAGGTATGTATGTGTATGTATATGTTAGTAGGTACTCAAATACATGCATGCATGCATGCATGCATACGTACAGACATGTGCACGCATATTTAAGATTATGTGATAGTGTCTTTGTTAGTACAGCTGGCCGGTTTTGTCGGAATCTTGCGTCTAGGGTAAGAGTACTTTTTCAGGTTCTTTTTGTTCTTGGTGGTGTTTCGCCCTCGTGCGGGCTGTGGGTTTGAGGCCCTTTCTTTCAGGGCGTCGATGTTCGGATTTCCATTGCGCGGAGGCTTTTGCCTCGTTTAGTCAGCGGACTACAGTAGTGACATGATAGTTTCGTGTCGTTCCTTTCCAGTAGATTTTCATTGGACTTTGTCGTTTGGGTTTGGGGCTTACTGTACTCTCCTAAACCTTACTCACTGAATCCTGTCCTTCCCGTTTCGAAAATTTCGGTGTTGAGTTTCCATCACCTTCTCAACGAGTCTCTTATGCTTGACAGGTTGGTCCGCTACGCCGCTTCGCTGAGCTCCGAACAAGAAGCCTTACCCCCAAACCCGAGCATCCCTTGTACAGCACTTTTAGGCCTCTGAGATGATAGAACCCGTATGAAGGCTCACGCAGCATAGGAAGACTTTATGAGACAACACAAACCTGACAAGCCCCCATACATTGAAAGCCAAAGAGTTGGAACAACCCCAAACGGTAGCATTCCGTATAAATCCCGTACAGAACGCGATAACTGTTTCTACACCCTTTCAAGAGCCGATAAGCTCACAAAACAACTTTCCCTCCCCAAACCCTGAGCCCCACAACCCAAAACCCAAAACCCTACTATGAACACCGAACAGCTCATCACCACACCACACTTTTTTCGAGGCGGGCTCCCGGATCGATATGAAGCGAATGAGATTACCGCTCCCGGGAAGCGGCTCCGCCAGTTTGGGGTAGTGGGTTTAGGGTTTAGGGTTCAAGGGGTGCCGGTAATCGGATTATAGGAGTTTGGGGCTGTTGAGATGCGTCTCGGCGCTTTGCAGAGTTGAGGGTTTTGCAGCTTGAGTGCTTTGGGGTTAGCCCAACCCTCAAACCCTGCCCGTGCACACAAGGAGCTCTAGGACCCCAAAGATTACATGCCGTCGCCCTTAGCTCTAAACCTCCAAACTTGAACACCCCAAAATCCTATAAAGCCCGAAACTGAATCCGAAGCCACACAACAGCCCGGCCCCATCTCATCTGATGTCCTCACAGCTTCTGGTCTTTAGGATTGAGGGGTATAGTACTGCTTTACGTCGAGGACGCCCTTATTATCAAGCTCCGTAAACGCCCATCCCCGAACCCCTAGAATGACCTTCTGTTGCGGGTTGCAGTGCCAGAACCCTCAGCTAAACATGGGCTTTCGAAACTGCTGATGCACAACATCGGCATTACCTCAAGTAGCCAAAATCGTAGACCGCAAACCCTTGAGTACCAAACCCTAAACCCCGTTCTATAGAAACCCGATTTCATAGTTGCAAGTAGTATTTGAAGCCTCACCCGTAGCATGCCAGGTGAGCCCCATTCAGGGGCAAATAGCCCAGACCGGTCGCCCTCGAGGGAGGCAGTGCAGGCCAGGCAGCCCCAAACCGCAAGGTGTAGTACTGTCGGAATACCCAGCAATCGTATTTCTAACGATGGGCCATTTTTATTAGGGCTTGGGGTTCCGGGCCGGGGCTAAGACGCAAGCCGTGCCTTGGGAGTGAGGGTCGGGGAGGTGCTGGCACTAAATCGAATATAAAGACCTGAGCATAATTATCGATCTTATTCCTCAGCTCGTCTTCACCCTAAACCCTAAACCCTAAGCCCGAAACCCCAAACCCTAAACTCCTCATCCCAGCTTATAGAATCCCCTGATCCCGGCCCCTTACGGGGATGAAGCCTTAAACTCCCAGCTCGGGCTCCTTGCCAACAAGAAAGCCCTTAATTCTTGCCTTTTTGGGGTTTGGGGTTTAGGAATTACAGGGTTTAGGCATAATTATGGGGTCTAGGGTGTATATTGTGAGGTTTAGGAATCACAGGGTTTAGGCTTGATTATGGGGTCCAGGGTATATTGTGAGGTTTCGGGCTCAGGCTTACAGAGCCGATGGAAAATAGTATCCCCATCGTAGAACCCAGAAGCACCGATCTTCCCGAGCAGCATAAGCCCTACTTTGTCCTTCGACCCTACACCCGTGTGCTTTGGGGCGGTTCGGGACTCTAAACCCTAAACCGTAAGCCCTATACCCTAAACCCTATACCCTAAACCCTAAACCCTAAAACCCTAAACCCTAAACCCTTAGAGCCAAGAGGCTTCTCAGTGAGCTTGTTACAGAAGCAAGTCCTCAAGCTTCGAACCAGGCAGCTTTGATATCTCCATGAAGTGGCTCCCAGGGTTTAGGTTTCAGGGTTCAGGATGCACTAGGGTTCAGGGTTTAGGGTGTAAAGCTTGCAAGCCCGTAGCCCTGAACCCTGCGCCGCTTGCTTACTTTTTTCGAACGGTGCCTATTCGCTGGACAGGGTGCCATTCCTTCAGCTTCGAGAGTTCAGCCCGGTAGTTCTTGTTTGTCTTAAGGCTGCAGAGACTAGTAGATAGCTTCCAAGTTGGGGTCATAATCAAGAAGATCACCTCAACTAGGGTATCTCTCACTTCGAGGCATAGCAGACTTACTGGGTGAGTAGAACTCTAGGCCCTACTTCCGAAATCCTAGACCCTAAACCCTGCATGCCTAAAGTCTGAAGCCCCACACCCTGCTTCCTTAAGGCTTTTACCATCTCAGTCCTCCCACAGCCACAGGGTTGCAACACCATTTTCTCCTTGCCCTGGAGCCTGCTGCTCCCCCATCTCCGATAAGGTTGGAAGTACTTCGCTGTGACGAGGACGCTTCTCTTTTGGCCAGGGCGATAAACCGGGCGATCAGCGACGAGGGCTGAGTGACTCACGTCCTTTCGTTGGACTTTCACGGGGTAGTCGACCGGTCACGTCGGCAGACTCAGCCGCTCCTTGAGAATTTGGCTCAGCGCGAGAACATCTTGGTAATTCTGAACAGCAAGTGCTCGACAGAGTCATTAACAAGGCACGCCGTGTCTTTTTGCGTGAGACGGCGATTGCAGCCAGCTACACCGTCCGAAGCATACCAGCACTGTTCATTAGACGCCCCAATACAGCTCCAAAGCTTTGGGCGGCTATCGAAGAATCTGTTTTGGACAGCGGAGTTCCGGTTCTTCATATCGACGACAAGTCCTCGATTATCGCCGACTTCGCCCGCTGGAGCCGATTTGATTGGAGAGGTCTGGTGCTGCATCCAGCTGGCCGCGCAGGGGTCATGCAAAAGGAATCCCGGCAAGAATCATCCTCATGGATTGATTGCAAATCTCTGAGCCCTTTTAAGCCCTTGAAAAGTTTGCACCGAGCCTTGAAACATCCTACAAAACTCCACTTAAAAGGAACACCAGATAGAACATTGAGACCTGGTCTCCTCGTAGACAATGAAATCCACCCGGAGGGCATTGAGAAGATGCGCACATGGAGTTTCAAGCCTTGTTTGACGTTCAAGCTCTAGGGTTTGTTGGTTTTGGAGCTGAAAGTTTGGGAGCTTCGTTCGGGGTTTAAGGTCTAGGGATTCCGTTTCAATTTTTAGGGTTCAACGGTGTGTTCCAACTGTACTCCTGTGTGCTTATACCGCAACCTAGAAAGTCCAGTCCCTCAATTCTCAAATCCTCAACCCACGCCGTGAATTCCTTAAATCCTGAAACCCCAAGCCCCAAACCCAAGCCCTAAATCCTATACCCTAAACCCGTTGACCAGACAGCATGAAAGGCGGTAGAAAGGAGCGCAAAACCACCCTAAACCCTAAACCCTACATAAATCCCAACGCCATAAACCCCAAATCTTACATCCTTAACCCTATGGCCCTACATAAATCGTATAAGGCCCCAAACTCCAAGATCCATCTTCCTGCCAGATCGTCCTCCTAGAGGCCGACGAGCTCGTCAAAACAGGTCCCTTGCCCTGTCAGGTTTAGGGTGTCTGGAGTCCGAAGCCCGACGCCCTGGACCCTGAACCCTAAAGTCTGAGCCCGAAACCTTGAACCCTGAACTCTAACCCATGGCCCCCCCAGATCAAGCCAATCCAATCAAACGTTAGCAAACGGCAGCTTTCCAACATGACTTCCTTCCAGAAGTCTTTAAAGAGGGAGGCTATTTGGGGCTAGGCGGGTTTGGTTTTATATGGTTTAGGGATCAGGGGTGAGGCTCGATTTAGGCTTCAAGGAGTAGGGTGTAGGGGTTAAATGGTTCGGGTCTAGATGGTTTGGTTCAGGGATAGCTGGAGGTCTGCGGTTTTGCGGTTTCGGGTCAAGTTTCAGAATGCTGAAGGTTTTTACAGGTGCTTCAGAGGGTCCACAGATAGCACTATAAGCTGGCCCCTTCTTGTGACTGCACGTAGGAACAATGGGATTGTTCGTGGCCGTTAGGTCGGCGCTCTTCTTGGTTGGGTTTTCGGGCTGCGGCTGTCGGTAGCGCAGCTTCGCGTCAAGTGTTTTGGGGTTCATGGTCCAGGCAGTCTCGGGTTGGCCCAAAGGGTTGTAGACAAATCCTAAACCCTAAGCCCCAAACCCTATTCATTGTGGCTATGTGAAAACCAGAACTCACAACCTCTAAAACTGAACCACGGATCATACTAAGGGTTATGTTTTTCAGGGTCTGCTAATTGAAGGTGGTGTTGGTAGTTTTGTTTTTGATTTTTTTTGACCCCGTTCATTGTCGGGCTTTCTGATGCTGGGTTTCTGAATTTCTGCTGCGGGTTTCTGGCTTCGGGACTGCAGGCTTCATGGTTTCAGCGATGCGTTGTAATGTTTTCGGGATTTCAGCATTCCCCCTAACTTTAAACCCTGAGCCTGGGATCTGGGGTGGGGGGTTTCCGCAAAAATTAGCACTCGAGTCGCTATCCTCGAGCACCTTCGGCTCAACTCGGTGGTGTAGGGCCTCTTGTTTTTTGGAGTGTTTCATTCCCGCAAAGCTTCCTGGACAAGGTTCTGCGATATACCTATTATTTAGGGTACCAAAAAGTCCCGGTACCAAAAAGGGACGTTAATTTCGACAACTACCCATATAACGCCCTCACATGCCCCTTATGCAACTCTACAGGCCCCGGCTCTTGTTTTGCTTTTGCGGGCTGCGAGGCGGCAGAGGCTTCCTGGAAGAGGGCCCAAAAAGCTATAAACCCCAGAGGGTTTAGGGTTTAGGGTTTAGGGTTTAGGGAGCCCCAAACCCACAGGCGCAAAAATCTGGTCCCCAAAAGCGCAGTTGGGCCTGCGTTTCAATTTAGAAGGCCCAAAGTCACAGACTTTAGGGGCTCGGCCCATTTCCGCGATGGGCGGCGCCTGGGTGTTCCTGGATGCGCCTGTGCCCCTTGCTCAAACCTAAACCCTAAAGCCCAAAACCCGGAACGCGCGGCTGAGGGTTTAGGGTTTGGGGCCCAGGGCTGGGCTAGTACCCTGAACCCTACCTCGCTGAAATCCTGTGAGCCTTAAACCCTCATCCCAAAAAGGGGTTTGGGGCATAAGGGTTTAGGCATTGGGGGTTTGGGGCATAAGGGTTTAGGCATTGGGGTCGAATATACAAGCATTGAGTATGTACTAAGGCTACTAAGGTTCTTCCTTCGGGTTCCTTTGTAGAGATATGGTACAATTATTGAGGTCCCTGCAACAAATCCCGCGCTACGCCCTAATGATCTAGTCCCTCAGTGGCAGTAAGGCCGTGGGTTTGAGTATTGTGGGCATAGAGATTGGGGTGTTTAGGGTGTCGGAAGTTTGAGGTTAGAGTCTTAAGCCCGAAACCCAAAACCCTACAACATGACGGGGCCTGTAGTGTAAGCTCGATGTGAGTGGTACCAGACGCTCTGCCTGTGGATGGAGTGAAAGGTGCCTTACACTTAGTAAAAAACCTAAACCCTAAACCCCCCTAAGAAGCTTATTGTGCATAGAGATTGGGGTTTTAGGGTGTCGGACCTTTGAGGGTTAGAGTCTTCAAAGGTTTAGAGTCTTAAACCCGAAACCCCAACCCTAAAGCCTAAAACCTAAACCCCCTAGGAAGCTTAGGGTTCAAAGCCATCCCAAGACCTTGAACCCCTTCTCCAGTAGACCTCAGATCCGAAACTCTGAACCCCTAAGCTTCGAAACCTTCAAGGTGGACCTCCTAGTTCGCAAATTCTCGCTATGTGGGAGAGTTTCCGAAATTGGGGTGGGGTCCTTGTAATAAGGATCCTACTATTTAGGGTAGAAGGGGCCCCCCCACCCTGTAATAGTGACTATAAGGATTATATTAGGGCCCTACTGTATTCCTACTATACTACTATTACAGTATTACAGGGTGGGGGCCCCTTCTATTATTTGGGGTGCCCTAAACCCTAAACCCTAAACCCTAAACCCTAAACCCTAAACCCTAAACCCTAAACCCTAAACCCTAAACCCTAAACCCTAAACCCTATTTGGGCCCCCTGTTTTCGGAAACTCCCATGGTTCGGTGCAGAGTGTAGGGATCGGCCCTGAGCCCCCAAACTTTGGGTTGAGGGGTCGAAGATTTCGGGTTTAGGGGTTTAGGGGTTTAGGGGTTTAGGGGTTTAGGGGTTTAGGAATTTAGGGGTTTAGGGGTTTAGGGGTTTAGGGGTTTAGGGGTTTAGGGTTTAGGGGTTTAGGGGTTTAGGGGTTTAGGGTTTAGGGGTTTAGGGGTTTAGGGGTTTAGGGTTTAGGGTCTAGCGCCTGAGCCGGGGAGCGGCGTAGCCGTGCCCTGTGTTGCCGGGGTTCCTTCCTTTCTGCCTGTCTGGCCGGGGGGCGGCCTGGCCGCATCCTGCGCTGCCGGGGCTTTCTTCTCTCGGGAATTTTTATTCCACGTGCCTTTAAGATTTCGGGGGTTCCTTCAAGAGCTTTGTTTCTGGTGGTATAGGGCTTTAATAGTGCTTTCAGGGTTTAGGGCTTTAGGGTTTACAGTTTCGGAGTTCAGCTTTTCGGGTTCGAGACCGCTTGTTGGGCTTAGGGCTTCGGGTACAGGGTTTCTGGTTTAGGGCTTCGGGTTCAGGGTTTGGAGTTTAAGGCTTTAGGGTTTTATAGCAGAAGCCAGAAAGTTGAAGCACCATTACCCTAGTCCTCCCTAGGTAACAAAGCCCACGGAATCCAAGCACTGCTCGTTTTTATCACAATTCTGCGGTTCGCTATGGGGAGTCTTCCCTATAGCGTTTGGAGTTCTAGGGTCGTTCATTTTGGGCTTAGGGGCTGAAACCCTCCACCCGAAACCCCTGAATTAAACCCTGAACCCGAAACCCAGGCCCAGCCGGGCTTGGGATGTGGATCCACTGCTGCTGACGCTGTTGGCTGGCAGCTGTTTGAGGGCTGCTGATTGATGACTTTTAGGCTTTAGGCTTTAGGGTTTCGATTACTTGAGAACCCAAGCCCCAAAATCCGAAACTTCAAACATCAGTGAAAGCCCTACCATATCTCCTCAAGTCTATCGAACGACTCCGGGAGGGGAAGTTGGGGTTGCAGTGGTTCAGTTTTGTTGTAGAGTAGAAGCTAAGTTTATTTATCCGGCTTGTCCCGAAACGGCTTGTCCCTACAGACACTAACTCCTAAACTCTACACCTGCGAAGCTTATAACCACGAAACACACAGAGCCCGAAACTTCAAAAGTTTCATACGTACACTCCTAGACAACTGGACCCCTGCATAAACCCTAACTTAGCGGGAGACCCTATGGATGTTTTAAGGGAGCCCTTAAAAACGAGATCGTGTGGGAACCTCCACAAGAACCTTTCACCGCCGGAGTCAGTTTTGTGCCACTAACATGTACAGTGGTTAGGTGCGTCGTTAAATGCTTGTGCCATGTGCTATCAGATGCAGACGCTTCAGCCCTCGAGTCGAGTGAGAAGTTGCCAGTTCATCCTTGACTATTGACTAGGAGTATTACGGCTCTATACTAAGCCCCAGACTCATTGAGCTGCCAAGGTTCTTTGGGGCCCTCGCAACGGCGGTGCTTGCGAGCCTGGGTTGCACCTGGCATCTAACGCTTCCTTCGGCTGGAGGAGGGCTTTGTGCCGTTTTGTAACGATTTTTGCAGCAGGTTGGCAGGGTTTGTCTTGGGCTTTTTAGATCCTTCGGAACAGTATGGCTGCAGATTGTCTTGGTTTCTTCGGGTTATGGGACTACTTGTCTGGGACTGACCGGCTTCAATGCTGGTCGGGTTTAGGATTTAAGGTCAGGGTTTGGTGGATCATGGTTTCAGGTTTTCGCTCTTGGTTGGGATGATGCTGAGGGTATAGGGGATTGCAATAGGGGGCTATTCGGGTAGCGTTATTTGGGATTTCCGGTTTCGAGTTCAAACTTTACTTTAGGCTTGAGGCTTTCAGTTGTCTGATCTTGTTGCGAGTTTCTTAGACCCGGCAACCCCTCTTCATGGCTTCATAGGCCTCCCAATGCTTGTTTGAGTTTAGTCGTTATAGGATTTCCTGCTCTGTTCCGCTGTTGCGGTTTAGGTGTTCGAGTTTAGGGTTTCGGATTCTTTGAAGCATGCGGAAACATACTTCTTTTCTTTAGTTAATTTGAGTTTATTCCAAGCATCCTCTCGTGTAGCCTAGTTACTACCTCCGACGGAGTCTGTCAGCAGACCCCAAACCCTTAAACCGCAGACCAGAGTTTATCCCCGGCATTTATGCTTATTGCGAAGTCAGCGAAGCCTATAAGTAGATCCTGCTAACCTTAAACCCTAAGCGCTGACGCTCACAAACCGTAGCCATTGTGTACTTACCAAGTTTGCTTAAGCGACCTGTACTGCCTCGTTAAACCCAGTAATCTAATTTTGGGAGTTTCCCAAAATTAGAGATACCGTTTTTGGGGTCCTTATAGCAAGGATCCTACTGTTTAGGGTTCTATATTCGGGTCCCCTATTTTCGGAAACTCCCATATGGAGCCCTATCAAAACTCGCAGAGTCGACGAGTCTGGGTGTCCCCAGGCTTTACAGGGCACACGCCGTGGAGCCGCCGCCCCGAAAGTCGCGCATCGCCCCGGCCACCCCGTTGACGAGGCTTTCGCCACCCTTTTTCCGAGCTTGGACCAGCCTAAACCCTAAACCCCAAACTTGTTTCTCTTTCGTCAGTTTCTTTTCAAAGGTTCTTGGAAGGCAGGAGGGGCTCGGAAGTGAGGCAAGAGCAGCCCGCACACGAAACTGAGGACACTTGTCATCGGGGGTTTAGGTGTTTGCACGTTTCTACAAGGACGTATGAGGGTTCCGTTGAGGGCTCCTTTGAGGTTCTATGCTCTGTACGACTGCCAGTGTTTTGGGGTTTTGTCAAGGTTTAGTTGGTTGTGATTTGGGCTTTTTGCAGGTTTCATCCGGACTCGTGTGGGAGGCGCGCTAAAGTCTCTGGGGCCAGGATTCAGGGAAAAAGGGATTCAAGCGCTTCAGGGCTGTAGGGCTTCCAGGGCTTCAACTGTTGTATTTTTCGGTTTCCGTAGTGTGATGTAGTGACTTATTGCGTTAAGGCTGATGTTCATCTTTGAATTTGCAACAGGCTTTGAATAGCCAGCCGAGTTTCGGATTCGGGGATGGAAGTTGGGAATTTGGTTTGGTATGCTTTAGAGGGCTTAGGTGCCCCTGTACGTCTTTTTTGAAAGGAGTTTCCCAAAGCTCCACAACTCAAAACCTCATATCTTGTGCAGACCCTAGCTAAACCCTGGCCAAACCCGACGTCCTAAACCGTCATATAGGACTACTACACCCTGGTGCCTACACCCAAGGCCCTTCCTGCATCCGAAAGCCCACAAAAAACCCCAATCCTGAGGCCCGAAAAAGCCTTAAACCCCCAGTAGCCCCGAACCTTGAATCCTAAAACCCCAAAGCCCTAAACCTCACAAATCCAAAACACCTTATGTACAAGCATGTCGTACTTCGAAAAGCCCTTTCTTCTGCATGTCTGTTTCTTCGATAGCCCCCGTTCGTCCTCAAGCCCATATACAATTTATATATCCGGGATACTACTTTGATTAAGGGTATGTACCTTAATGAAGGGATGTGCGAAGATCTGGAAGGGTCGTGCTTTTCGACTTCGACGGCGTGCTGACTACACAGGCCAGTCTCTGAGCGATGCAGACCCACGTCGTGTTTTTGTTTGTTTGTTTGTTTGTTTATGTTTTGTCTTCAAGGACTTTGGTTTTACCGTCCTAGTTTCTTTGTCGTCGTTGTTGGCGAAGCTGTAGGTCCCTTAAAGACTTCGTCGACAGTCCGAGAAATAAACGCCAAACCATATTGTGTACCAGCCGGGAAGCTATAGGAAGTGCACTATAAAGCCCTTACAGCACACAAACCACACAGAAACACTGAATCAAGTTCTATGGAAAGAAAAATACCCTTTTCGTTTCAATAGCCACAGCACGCTAGCAAGAACCCTTTGAGCATGCTCCGGCAAGTGAAAGCCCTTGTATACACAGCTACAGAAGCCTGATAAGACCCAACCCAAACCCCATAGCACCGTGCGCAACCCCGCAAAATTACTACGGCATCTTAGAGAGCACCCTAAACCTGTCTTAGAGAGCACCCTAAACCTGTAACTCCCCTCAGAGCCTCAGAGAACCACATAAGTCCTAAACCCTAAACCCTAACTTTGCGAGGAGGTGCATGGGCCGATGTCGAAGTCGGCGAGGGCTCGGGCCTTCGGGGGCTCGGAGCGCCTCAGACAGATGCAGGGGATTCTAGAGGACGGGAGTTTCGGTTTGAGGGTTTAGGGTTTAGAGTCTATAAAGGTTAAGGTTGGGGGTTTAGGGTTTAGGGTTTAGGGTTTAGGGTTTGGAGTCTATCAAAGGTTAAGGTTGAGGGTGTCGGGTTTAGGGTCTAGAGTCTGACAAAGGTAAAGGTTGGGGGTTTAGGCTTTAGGGTTTAGAGTTCAGGGTGGACTTCCTACTAGCTAGCGGTTCCTGCGTTGATGTCCGAGCACAGGTGCAGCTGTCCATTCGGGTTCCCAGTCTTGCTCCATAGGTTGCTAGAGTCAAGATGGCCTCCGCTTCGATCCTTTGCTTAAGTACTTTGACTGGATTTTCTCATAGCTTCTCTCCAAATCTCTCTCACCTCGAAACAGCCCTACTTCGGACTCATGCACCGCCTAGTAAAAATGCACGCTGCAGACCTGCCCCCCTAATCTACCCTCAATTGTAAGGCACGCCCCTCCCAAATGCACGCAACATAAAGCACAAGCTTGGGAGGTCGAAGTCCGCCGCCGCGCCTGCACAACACGAAAACAGAAGCAAAAGCCTGCTACAGGGGGCTGAATATTTACCCATACTATTCTGGGGGTTCCTTACTATAGATAAAGTATAATGGGCCCCCAAACCCCATTCTACTTACTAAGGCCCCTATATTAAAGACACGACAGCCAGAGGAGCTGTCGCAGCACGCGCGCTTGGGCATCGTCTCGAGGAATTTCGTTGCGATCATCCAACAGGCCATGCCCAATCGTCGAGCCTAGCGGCTTCAGTTTGACTGTGCGTGGTGCCCTGTGGGGGTTTAGTCGGGTTTGGGGGTTGGGGGATATTTGAAGGATTTTAGGTTTGGGTTCGTTGGTGTTTAGGGTTGTAAAAGACTGAATAGTTATCAGCAGTACGTGACTCTGCAAAATGAGGATTGTCTTTTGGGCTTGGTTCTATAATGGTCGCATACATGCAGCCTCTGGGTAGGGTTCCGCAATATGACCATGCTGTAAGCGACCCCTCTTTGCCTTGGCCGGCGTGGAGTAGCAGGCTTTGGGACAGTCGCCGGAGCTGTCACAGCTCCTTGCCGACTATTTAGGGTTTAGGGGTTTTGGGTTTGGGGTTTGGGCCTTGAGACTTCAGGCTTGATGGTTTAGGATTCAGTGATTCAGGCAGCTAGGGTGTTGAAAACAACTAGCAATATCATCGGCCCATTGGATTACATACCTCAACCTACCCCCAGCTACCCGAATTCCGACAGCAACCATAGCTGCACGTGCCCTCAGAACAAGCATGAAATGTTCTGAGCTCTAAACGTTCAACATCCCGCCTTCTTTACACCAGTCTGATCCATACCCGACCCTCAACTCTTAAACCCTAAACCCCTAAACCCCTAAATTCCTAAACCCCTAGAGTCCTAAAATCCTAAACCCTAAAATCTCTAAGCCCCAAAACCTCGAACCCCTTCTTCTTTGTCATAGTTGGGTAACATGTTACAATATTATGGGTACCTAAACCCAATAAGGAATAGGATTATTATTTTTTAATCCTGTCCCAACCATGAACTAGAAAATCCCTAAGCCCCAACACCTCGAACCCCTCCTCTCTTCCCAGGTTCTTCGACCCAGACCTGATCTTCGGTTACGAAGATTGCCCCGACGAGGTGCCAAAGCTTACCGTTGGTTAGTAGGGAATGGAAGAATGGTAGTAATAGTAGTAGTAGTAGTAGTAGTAGTAGTAGTAGTAGTAGTAGTAGTAGTAGTAGTAGTAGTAGTAGTAGTAGTAGTAGTAGTAGTAGTAGTGGTAGTAGTAGTAGCAGTAGTAGTAGTAGTAGTAGTAGTAGTAGTAGTAGTAGTAGTTGCTGATGCCTGAAGCCCTCCCTTGTGTAAAGGTCACTGAGTGGAGCTTGCTGTTGTAATCAGGAACCTTTCTTCTCTTTGAGCGGATGGCTCAAGGAGCCATGCCATGATCGGCAGAAGCCTATCGTGTGAAGACAGTGTTGCCATGATCGGCAGAAGCCAGCAGCATGAGCACCGTCTCTAAGACTTACGCCTAAGGAGTGCACAGAAGCCCTTAGGACAACATGTGCTGTGTGCGTGAAAGGTTGAGGGTTGCGCCCGCGTTTGATGGTTCTGGGATTCCCTCGGGGATCATCCGATAAAGTTTCGGAACGATACTGAGGCGTCGTCGCATGGCTTTAGCACCTTCAGCTGAAGAGTCGAGCGATCCGGCTCTTCAGTAGTAGTATTCATTCATTCGGTCGCTGCATCGGATCCGTCGACGCATCGCGGGGACAGACATGCGTCCGGCGACTGGGTGTCGCGCCATTATTTAACGGCTCCCTTGGCTATAAAGAGCTGCTGCCGTCAGCTGGAAAATTATCATCAATCCATGTCGTTCAGGTCGAAGCTGTCAGAACGTGTGCAAAACTCGGTTCCACCGTCGGCCTCCGTTCCATGCACCGCTTCGCTATGTACAGGCCTCGAGCTTGTACTCCCTGGCGACTGGTCTGTAGACTGCAGCGAAGCAGCAACAGACCCAATCGCAGGCATACTTGGTGTGCTGGTAGTTGCCCGCTGAAGTCTGTCCGCAGTCACATCGATGGGTCGCTGCAAGCCCGACGCCGAGGAGGTAGAGGTCGGTGTGGTAGGCTCGAACCCATGCTCATGCTGAGAAGACGACGTAGCGGGGCCAGTGGTCTGGAGCTGTGTCATCACTGTCGCGGCCTGTGTCGATGAAGATGCGGGAGCTGCAGCAGCTGCACTGTGTGCCCTGTGACAACGGGCTGTGTGAACCAGACCTGCCGAAGATCTGCAGATCGAGCAGCATGTAAGGTGAGTGCCCGATGCCGTTCGGTCACAGCCTGAGGTGCAGCAGCGGCCATTGGGTTGCATGTAGTAGGCGGGCATGTGAAGCAAGGCCCTTTGCAGTTGCACGCACCGTCTGGTATGCCTGTGCCCAGCAGTCAGCCTGCAATTGCGGCAGCAGTGATTGTGGCTCATATCGCTCTACCGGATGGTACAGCCTGGCGTTGAGCAGCAGCGCAGCGCCGTATGCAACGGACCTAAGCGGGCAGTTCCAAGGCTTAGCGGGACTAAGCAAGGGAGCTACGGAGGCGGGAGAGGCAGCCTAGAGTGCATTTATGGTGGCATGAGTGCGCGGCGGCTTCGGCCGGTTGCTGTGTGCGCTCCATCAGGGAACGTTGCCATGGCCGACCTTGGCAATGCTCATAGATTTACAGGATTTACGAGTGAGCAGAAGCATGAGAGCGCCTCGCATGTGGTAGCATGCACACTCCCTAGTGGGGGAGGGGTGTCTTTTCCGACGCATCTCCGGCTAGTCCAGCTACCCCTGCGAACAGTCGAAGCAGTCGTGTGGCCAAATCTGAAAGTCAGAAAGCTGAGAACTGAAAATCAGACTGCCGGTGGAACGAAACCCAGGTCCACAAGGTGAGCAATCTGGTGCGACTTGACCGTAGCAGTATGGCCCGGCGCATAGGCTATCAGGACTACTCTGTTTCCACCCGTCCACGGTAGCGTGGCATGCCAGTGAGTTCGTCCCGGGAAAAGGACAGCTTGGCCGGCCGTTTCCCACACATCACCGGGACGGAGATCATCGTAATCGTCGCATTCTTCGAAGTGCTGGCCTTGCTCCCTTTCGACCCAAATGCCGCCCTCAATGTGGTGAGAGAGCCCCACCAAGAGGGAGTCATGATCCGAGTTCCAGCGGTCTTTGTGCGGCAATGTGCGGTTGTCCACGCCCAGCGTAAGCGCTGACCACTTGTGGTCCGGGTGCACCGCCATGACAAGCATGTTCAGGACGCGGCACACATTAGGAAAGAGCTTGGTGTACTTGTAGTAGCCGTGGATGCCGCCTTTGACATAGAGGCCAAGATTCAGCGTAAGGCCTGCACCACGTGCTCGCTCGTCCTGCTCCAGGGGAAGCAACGGGAGTAGCAGGCGAGCCAACGTCCACGGCTGCCCGGTGTAGGTATTGAGCGCATGCCAGGCGAAAGCTTCCGCATCGTGCATCGAGGAATGCACACATCCATAAGGCGGCGGCAGCGTAACACAGAGGCCTTCCATCGGCAGAGCAGTAGCAAGCGTGTCCGCGTAGGTCAGGAAACGGGACTTCAAGCTTTCTGGTAGCCGTTGGCACGCAAAAGCTACAATATCATTGCGCGGTGAGGCTGTGAGGCTGGGCGGAATGATGTGCGAGGTCCAATCCTCCAGTAGCTGACGCAATTGCTGTAGCAGCAATCTTTCCTCCAGCGCCACCTGATGTAGGATGGGAGGGAGCACAACATGTCGAGCCATTGCGCCGGCAGGCGTACACCTGGCTCAGTATGGCCTGGGGAGACCTTGCCTCTATGTTGAGAGGAATAGGCCAGGCGCAGGAGACAAAAATAGGAGACGGCTGTTATTTGCACCGACACGAATCGATCAGGACACCAATGTGCACTGAGTGGCAGACAAGAGCACGGGACCCGGCACTTCAGTAGTAGTAGTAGTAGTAGTAGTAGTAGTAGTAGTAGTAGTAGTAGTAGTAGTAGTAGTAGTAGTAATAGTAGTATACCCCATTCCTGCATTCCCTACTAGCCCGAGGTGCCAAAGAGCCGGATCGTCGAGCGGGCGTTGCAGGAGAGCCCGTGATTTGCGTCCTTGGGGTGAGAGTTTAGGGTCTTCAGGGTTTGGGGTCTTTAGTGTGTAGGGTTTAGGGTCTTCAGGGTTTAGGATTTAGGGTCTGTAGGGTTTAGGGTTCCGGGTCTTGAGGGTTTAGGGTTTAGGCTTTAGGGTCTTTAGGGTCTTTAGGGGGGTCTTTAGGGTTTAGGGTTTGGGGTCTTCAGGGTTTAGGGTTTAGGGTCTTTGGAAAACGTTAGGGTTTAGGGTCTTTAGGGTTTAGGGTTCAGGGTCTAGGGCCTTGAGGGTTTAGGGTCTTTAGGTTGTAGGGTTTAGGATCTATCGGCTTGGGTCTTGGGCTTGAGAGTTTAGGGTGAAGGTTAGAAGGTTCAGCTTCAGGGTGTTAGGGTCCACGGTCTCCAGTTTAGGAGTTAATATTTTGGGTGTAGGGTTCAGGATTTAGGAGTTTTTATGACCTTATGTTGCTTATAGTATTAGGGTTCAGGGTTTAGGGTTGTTGTTGCTGCGTTTCCTCCGTTTGTGTTGGTGTGGTTTTGTGTGCTCTCAGCTGTTGTTTAGTTTGCGGGGTTTCGGGGTTTTGGGGGCTTCGGGAGCGAAGCTTTTGCTGCAGCTATGTCAGTTAATGGGAGTTCGAAGTAGAATTTGGGAGTGACTTTCTTGTTTGTAAGCAGAACCGTGGTACTGCTAGGAGTACTTGCTAATCGTATATGGGGTAGCAGTAGGATTCGTATCTTGCTTATGTTTCTGCCTGCTTTGCTCTCATGGTTGCTCTCAGATATACGAATATGGGAGTTTCCGAAAATAGGGGACCCTTAGTACCCTAAATAGTAGGATCCCTATTATAAGGTCCCCTTATAAGGTACCCTCAATTTCGGAAACTCCCATATGACCGTCACGGACGTCACCTTCACAGAGAGATCGGTGCTTTGACTGGACTCTGACACCCAGCGCTTCTGCAAAGAACCTTAGGGGTACTTGGAAATAATTTTTGATTTTTGGTTATTATAATCCCTAAGAAACAGCTAAAATTAAAATTTTTGCTAGGGTTCTAAGTTCCCCCTTATTCCAGGCCATCGCGAAAGAAATGAGGGAGGTCGAGTTGGAGCAAGCGCTCGTCAAAGCGCAGGCATGGACAAATCCAAAACCCGAGCTGTCTTAAGGTTGGTGCTGATGCACTCACTTCAGATCTTCGCATTGCCCAAGCAGCTGCTTGGACACAAGGGGTTGCAGGAGTGGCGGGACTCCCGGCAACACAACGTGACCGACTCTGCTCCATGTTGTGTGCTTGCAGTGGCCATGACTACGCTTGCGTGGTGCAAATGCAAAGGAAGGAACAGCTGAACAGCCAGTGCCTTTCCCGTTGCTAAGGAGACGCACGCCGCACGAGAGGAGGTGGGCGACAGTGGCGACAGAGTGTCAAAGTTGTGCGACCTGTTATGTGCACGTCTTCCAAACGGTTTAGCACATTTCAGCGATATGGAGGCGCTTGCTTCGTGGTTAGACTAATTGAATCATCGTGCGATATGTGAGCAGCTCTGCGGCTCATCGCGGCTCGCAGTTCCCAGTGTGACGGCGTGCTCGTTTCTGTCGCGCGTGCGTTTTGCGGTATCTGCGTGGGACACAGTGGCACTCGCGCTCGCGCTTTAGTCCTGTGCGCGGACGTCAACCACGGTCTCGCACGGCCTCGTCACTGCTGCCGCAGTGGCAGGCACTCCTACTGCAACTTGCCTTCTCACGCAACTGCTCAGGGTGATCTTAAATCCGTGAGCTAACGTTGAATTTAAGCTTTAATCGTGTTAATCATGTTGAGCTGAGCCATGATCGCGCAGCTGCAGTCTGGGCGTCCCTTTCAGAGTGTGCCCTGCAAGGCTGCCGCTCTCGCCACTGAAGCTGCAAAGGCAGCTGGTGTCTAATAATTCTAATAGGCTCAAGCAAGGACCATCCACGGGCGCACCAGATGAGCCGGCAGACTAGAGACATTTGGAAACCGATTATGACTGTCGGAAGTTCTCATCGGAGGTGCCGCAACTCCAAGAAGACCGCGAGCAATTGGAACAGCAGTTGCCTGGCTGCGTACAGAACTCTGCTTTCGTCACTTTTTGTCTTCGGATGTTCATGGGAAGTTAAGGTTGGCTGAGATCTCCCACAAGGCTTCGCGTGCCTCGGCACTCATCGCCTCGGCATGGGGCCATAAGCAGGCATCTTCACAGATCAACCCACGAACCTACTCGAGCTATGTTTTTCCCAGTCCTACCGCGGAACGGGCCACACGTATGTCTGGCGTGGAACTACAGGTGCTGATGCACTACAGCTTGCGGAGAAGCAGCTGCAGAGCCAGCCCTTGCAAGTGCAAGCGGAGCTGCAGAACAAGCGCCTTGACGAGCATGTCCACGTGTTGTCGCTTTGAAGGTTCATGTAATGCAACCTCACCCCGGCCATGGCCTGCATGACGCATTGGTGCGACAGCCTCGTTCATGGCGCTGCAAAGTGTGTTGTCAGTGGAGAACTAAGGAATGAATTGTCATCGGCTCAGCTCGAAACTAGTCAAGGTAGAGACACGCGCAGAAACTGTCCATCTGTCGCGTTGCACCTCCGAGGCTTGCGCAAGCCCAGGAAACAAACATGGCTTTGGGGATCCGGATGGTGGCCCGTTCGCACGACCATTGTGCAGTTGGGGGCCGGCTGCAGTCACAGTTCGAAGCAAATTCGCCGCATGCAAGGCAGAAACAGACGAGAAGCTCGCAGAAGTGCAGGCAGCCGTGCTTGAGACTGAGATATTTGGCTTCTGCATGCGAGCTGAGGAGCAGCTGGTGGAGAAGCTTCGAGCAGCAGCAGCTGCCGAGGACGCCTTGCGAGAATCGGACGTGCAGAAGGAAGAGGCAGAGGCACACATCAGACAGAAGTACAAGCCTCCAACACGTCATGTCCAGTCGAGCCGAAGAGCAAAGGCCAGAGCAAAAGAAGCTGAAGCTGCAGCAAGAGAGGTGCGTGCTCCTGTCCAAATCGTCAGTGCAGGGGTTTTTGAAGCAAAGACACCGCAAGACACCGGCCAGTCATTAAAGTACTACTGCTGCAGGGCGCCAAACTCATACCGGTCATGCTGAAACAGGAACAGGAGCCAGATAGCACACGCGATGACGAACATGAGCCTGACGTCACAGATGATTCGGGAGAGCCTCCCGGATCGCTAGAACATGGCTCCGAACAAGTACTGCGAAGCGGCAGAATCAATTAGCCTATCAGGGCGTTCTGGCGACCATGGCCTTGTTCGAGCGCCTTCTTAGTTACTGGAGTATCACGAAAAGGTATCACCAAACTTTGCTAGAGGCCGCCATCACATCATGGCATTTGAGTAGATCTTGAAGGATGGCAGGAATTGCTCGAGCGAGATGTTGCCATTGTGTCATCGGCAAGGGCACAGAAGCAGCGTGGAAGTGATGTTTTGCACTGCTTTATGCAAGAGTGTATGCAGGGCAACCGGATCAAGTTTGCTGAAATTGATGACGCCGGTCTTGTGCAGCTTTTTGCTTCGCTGCTGATTCAAGGGCGCACTGACTACAGTTTTGATAGTTTTGTTCATTAAACTTGTTGTTCGCCGGGAGGCGGCTTCTCGCGCGTTTCATGGTGTGATGCTGACGCTGTTCCATTTTCGGGGAGGGTTGAAGCCTTGGATTTTGGGCTGGAGCCGTGTGCCTTGTGCCGCAGGCAGAAGCGGTCGCGGCAAAGATGACCATCAGAGCAGAGCGGGCTGAGAAGGAGCTGGCGTAGGGTCATGGCATGATTAGGGAGACGGAGCATGGGGTCGGGCCCCACTTCGCCAGGCCGAGCTTGGACTGCAGAAGGCCCACATCAAGACGAAGGTGCCGTGGCAAATTTTCATTGCACTTGGTTAAAGCAGCGTCTTTCACAGCCGCAGTCTGCATGTCGCAGGCTGCGCTAGCTGCGAAAGCCCAACAAGCTGCCCAATTGACTGAGAAGTGCACCATGGCTTCACCAAAACGTACCATGGTCTGCCTTCGCTTTACGTGCACCCCGACGGACTCTTCTTTTAGCTGGAAAGAAGGTAGTACAGTGAAAGTGCCCAGGTGCGTCCCTGCAAACCGCTTTGTCATCGGCTATACAGATCGAGCAGAGCTGGCGACGTCAGCAGCAGCCAAGGCCAGCAAGCACCGATAGGGTCTAGAGAGGGTGATGACGATGTCAAGGCCCCAAGAGCCGCTCCAGCCGTTGCGGTCCATGCCATTCATGTTTGTGGTTGAACCAACATGGAGCTCTGAAGAACGATGGTGCAGCAAGACGTCACCATGAAGGAGGCAGGTCAGTATGAAAAGCGATGCTGGTGATCAGATGTGCGAGTTGAAGGCAGAGATTGCCGTCCTGCAGGCGTCTGTACACACCGTGCAGGTTCGGTCTGCACCGCGCGATCTGTGGCGAGCAGCAAGCATTCATCACCGGTGCTGCAAAAATTGTCTTTCATGTTGTGGTCTTAAAGCCTCGCTTCCAACTAGGCCAACTAGGCCCTGACAGCTAAGAACGCCAACAGCGTCCCAACACATGAGCTTCGAACTTCGAACTCCACGGCCCGATCGCTGATATCTCGCAATCCTGTGCTATGTGGAGGCTTCGAACAAGCGTCTTCGAGAAGAAGCGATGCAGGCTCTAAATGGGCGAGCTGTTCTGCCACCTTGCACAGCTTTTGTTTCTGGCATCAAGAGGCAGATGTCCAATACAATTACATCACACTAAGGCCAGTTAAGCTACTCAATATACCCATTAATGACTGAGAGAGGTGGCTCGATTTTGCGCGGCGCCCGATGCCAAACTGCGGCCGGGCAGGCAAGGCAGAAGGATAAGAACTGACCACGACGAAATGGTGAGCAAGAGCTCCCAACAAAACTGATTCCCAATTCATCAATCGCCCCGTCGTGGGCCACGACGATATGGGACGATAAGCAGGGCTGCTGCTCAGCTCTGTCGCTGGCTCGCTTGCGTTTTTTCACAGACAGCACGAAGACAAAACGGGCCGCTGCTTTCCCTGGCAAATGCCCAGCGTAAGGGAATGCGTACTGTGGCCGATGTAGCACCTGTGAAGACCTAAAGTCCACCCTAGCGACCACAATCTTCGACATGCCGACCGACACTTTGGCACACTTGCAGGGTCATGTGCGGAACGGCTTGTGAAACTCGGAAGAGAACCGTGTTCCATCGGGGAAGCAACAGGCAGTGGGAGTGCTAGACGAAAAATGTCCCCTGGAGGCAGATCACGATGCCAAAGCGGCGCTGTCGGCATTCGCTGTTTTAAGCCAGAGCAGCTCCCGCGCTCGAGAGGAGGCAGCAGATGGCTAAACTTGTCGCATGTGCTGTTGGCTCTGAGTGAGAAGCAGGCTGAGCGTGCCGTGGATGCTGCGAAAGCAGCAGAGGCAAAGGCACTGGTAAACCTGGAGCAGCTTGAAAAGAAGCCTCCTGGAAGCATTTTTCGTGCCCACAGCGCTATTTGGGACACCAGGGCCTGCAGTGGTCGACCAGCTTGCAAACATGCAAAAGACCACGGAAGCATGCCAGGCTGCCGGCATCATCCGAACAAGCCCTACACCCTGCAAAAAAAGCCCTTCAGCTGAGGCTGAAGAGTGGCCTTCTTTGTGTGCATCTGCGCCGCCCGCGTCCAGGGCAAAAGGATGGGCACGAGCGTTGTCAAAGGACATGAAGTGGGCTGAAGCACCTGACTTTCGTTTAGATCCTCTAAGTCAGATTAAGTTGAGTGAGTTCGTGCAGATCGCCGAGCTGCAGGACAAGGACCTTTTGCGGAGATGCGGCCTGGCGGTGCATGACGTTGCAGCGGACGGCGCATGCCTGTTTCGCGCGTCTCTCTGCATAATTAGACCGAGAGCGTATGCAAGTGGATCTGCCAAACCTCGCCGTCCTTCCATACTTCGACCGAATCCAGAGGGCCGTGAACCCGAGCTGAGGTTTTCCCGCCAAATGCTCGGGGATGAGCTCGGTCACGTAGCCTGGTTTGGCATTGGTACCGGGAAACTGTCCAATGGTGTTGCGTGTTTTCGAGAAGAGCATCGCGTTTTTTTGGACTTATTGCGGTTGGGTGAAGGCGCTTGGTCTTCCCAGGCCCAGATGCGACAATGCTGTGTAGACTTCATGGTGGCGCACCGAGATGACTTTGAGCCCTTCATTGCCGTGGCTTGGCCGCAGTGGCTACCCTCTTTCGGAGCGCAGGAGCAAGACAAGGGCCGGTGGCTGGGATTCCGACTTTTCAGACCGGCTTCGGAGATGATCGCAGATGAAGACTCGAATGTTTCCGACGAAAAAGTCACAATTACACTTTGAAAGAAGCGAAGCCTTGACATCTAAACACTCATGTTGGACTGGCTTTCCCTTGGAAATCGATTCTTCTTCAGTTGAGCCGATCTCCCTCCATCCGCTCTTTGTTATAATGGGTGAGAGAAGGACAGAGCTAAGGATGAATGGGGAGACATAAGATCTCACACGTGACAGTAAAAGTGCGAACGGACGTCAAAGCCTAATCCCATTCGTCGGTCACCGCAATAATATGAGCTATGAGCACACTACCATCGCATGGGGCTGAATATCGGACCATGTGTATCGTCAGCATCCACGAGCTTCGCAGGTCGTGTGATGTATACTTCTTCTTTCAGTGCTCCGCTTATATGCAACATCGTGGCTCAAGAACTTGAGCACAACTCAAGAGGAGTTCTCGATCTCACAGTTATCTGCCTGCAGCTGCGCGGTTGTTTAGCTACGGATCCAAGAGCCAGCGAGCTGTTTCCCGTCTGCACAGACCGACTGCTAAGCATCCGTGAAAGGAAAAGCCAACAACCTCGTCGGTTATCAAACCTCACGCAAAAGGTACAAGGAGCACCAGGTTTGCTGCTTTGCCTGGTCAGCTTAGGAAGAGTTCGACGGCTATTGCGGCAGCTCCGATGCAAGCGCTGGCAGTTTTGCGGTCTGACAGGTGATGGAAGGCAGGACTCGACACCTTCTTTCACAGTAGAGCAGCAAAGGCCGCATGCGCCAGAAGGGCACCAGGGGAGGCCATGTGGAGGCACGGACTCTGCTAACTTTACAGTCGCGCGGGGTCCGCATCAATGTTTATTGTGGTTACTTCTTCTTACGCTCAGTTGCAACAACGCTCTTCCAAGTTGAGCAGGTTCAAGCACTTGCCAGACTCAACGGAGTCAATGCCGCACCTTGCCATCGGTTGGACTGATTGCCAGCATATCAGTCAAAGCACGACGCAGCAAGCTTTCGAAATGATGCCGTAGACAAGCGAGGTTATCTACCAGCCGTCGCAGGCATCTGGCAAACCTGACCAGATCCTGCGGTCCGCAATTGAGATTACTGTGAACTCAGAGAATGCACGCTGCGTGCAGCCCCTAGGTTTTGTAGACTTTAATGGTTGTCGAGTCTGTTGCAACTGGGTTGTGTTGCGCAGGTGTTGAGAAGGTTTTTTTGGCCCATGCATGTGAAAGTACTTCTGGTTCCAGCCACACGAACAGCTGTGCACGGATTTGCAACCCGAAGTTCGATATTTCGAAGCCGCGATCCCTACACTTGGCCTTCAGCCCAAGGGTTGGGTGGAAGAAACCACAAGCCCTTAGCACCAGAGTCTTTGTGTCCGTATGAAGTGGTAACCCTCGACTGGACTCGGTGCTTGGCGCGCCGTTCCTCACTCGCTCCTGTTGCATTCTCGACACACTCCCTTCGTGGCCAACTGGCTCCGACAATGTTCGTAACACGAGCCTCCCCTACTATCCCTGCTCCAAGAAGCCTCTCATACTAGGGTTCTGCGACGACAATTGCATGCACCAAGGCTATCTTTTCACCCGAAGCACCACGCCGGACCTCACTACAACTCAGTGAGCAAAATGCAAGTGTAAGGATGCGTTGCGTTGTTGATGCACTGTACCTGCTGCATCAGAGCCGTCAGCCGAGGGTAATTTTCTCGTCGTCAGGTAGGCCGTGATCATTGTGAGTCATGACGACACCCCACTAACATTCATTGCCGTACCCAAAGTTCGTAAGGCAGAATTGCTTAGGCTTGAGAGCCTAGTGGCATAGAGGCATGCAGCCGGAGGACTGTAAGGCTTGTGCCACAAAAGCCTCCTGCAGGCTGCCCGATTTAAAGAGGGATTGAGGGTTTCAGGCTGTTTCTTGAAGTTGTTGTTTGGCTAGCGGGGTGGGGGGGGGGGAAGAAGAGATGTTCATAGTGGTTGACTTCGGGAAGTTTTGGTTGGTTTGGGGTTCAGGCCTTGCCTGGACTTGCGACAAGACTAGCGAAACATGTTAACTTTTCTGCGAACGAATCACCGCATTAAGACGAACCGCAACGACACTTGAGATATAGATGAGATCTGCTTTTGGAAAGGAATAGACATCAAAGAGCCTCCCCGACTCAGCAGCAGTAAGACAAGTCCTCTCAGCAACCTTGAAACTCCTCAATCTCGTCAGCTCCGGATCCACCCTGACAGTTTCTATTTCCTTGTATCCGAACAGGGACACCCCATGCGCGCACTCACCAAGATCTATCAGGAACCAGAACCACCTACAGTATTTGAGTAGATGCTCTAAAACATGGTACTCAGCATACACGCCCCACGAACTTTCAGTCATAAAGCTTTACCTCACATCTCCACATCGCGGCTGTCCCTCTTCTGAGGGCGGCGCCCTAGTTTTAGGGGTTAACCGGTAAACGGACAAAGCTGTCGCCGCAAGAGGACAAGCAAAGTGGGCACTTTGAAAAACAGTGTCAGTAAGCAGACTGAACGCACGTCCTTTCGCATTGGCTGTTTGCAGTGGGTCAGATGGCGAGGGTGCAGCAAGTACAGGCGCCGGCGTTTGAAAACTCTGGCGGTGCATCTGATTCTCAGAAGAGGAGCGCAAACTCCTGAAGCAGTTTGCTGCAAAAGTCTTGGACAAGAGGCTTTGTTCCCGATGACTGTCATATTGAAACTAGTGTGTTTGGGATGGGGCAGTTTGGGCTCGCAGGGGACAGCCTGACTGATGCATCTTTCAGCAGCTCAACAGCGAACAACAAACAGGTCTGCTACAGACTGAAGTCGTGCATCAGCGTCCCAGAGGGCACAAGCAGAACCAACTCCGAGACGATGATCTTGTCCCAGTCGTTTGCGAATCATCGTTGACGACTCAGGGTTGCATTTCGAAGCACCGCCACAAAGTTATGGCACCTGCGGCAAGATGCTGGCAGCGATACAGGAGGGAATGCTATGGTTTGTAGGTATTTGTATTGCCGAGACCTTCCCGCGACATCCTATCAAAGCAATCTTTCCCACTTGCGCTGACTGAGATGATCTTGTCCGAGTCGTTTGCGAATCATCGTTGACTTCGCAGGGTTGCATTTCGAAGCACCGCCACAAAGTTATGGCACCTGCGGCAAGATGCTGGCAGCGATACAGGAGGGAATGCTATGGTTTGTAGGTATTTGTATTGCCGAGACCTTCCCGCGACATCCTATCAAAGCAATCTTTCCCACTTTCGCTGACTGAGATGATCTTGTCCGAGTCGTTTGCGAATCATGGTTGACGACGCAGGGTTGCATTTCGAAGCACCGCCACAAAGTTATGGCACCTGCAGCAAGATGCTGGCAGCGATACAGGAGGGAATGTTATGGTTTGTAGGTATTTGTATTGCCGAGACATCCCCGCGACATCCTATCAAAGCAATCTTTCCCACTTGCGCTGACTGAGATGATCTTGTCCGAGTCGTTTGCGAATCATCGTTGACTTCGCAGGGTTGCATTTCGAAGCACCGCCACAAAGTTAGGGCACCTGCGGCAAGATGCTGGCAGCGATACAGGAGGGAATGCTATGGTTTGTAGGTATTTGTATTGCCGAGACATTCCCGCGACATCCTATCAAAGCAATCTTTCCCACTTTCGCTGACTGAGATGATCGTGTCCGAGTCGTTTGCGTATCATCGTTGACTTCGCAGGGTTGCATTTTGAAGCACCGAAACAAAAGTTATGGCACCTGCGGCAAGATGCTGGCAGCGATACAGGAGGGAATGCTATGGTTTGTAGGTATTTGTATTGCCGAGACATCCCCGCGACATCCTGTAAAAGCAATCATTCCCACTTTCGCTGATTGAGATGATCTTGTCCCAGTCGTTTGTGCGGAAGTTCTAAGACATTCAATGCCAAAAGGCAAAAGGGACAGTGAACAGATAATTTTACAATTTCGATCGTGTGCTTTGTTGTGCTTTTAAATTCACATCGATGAATTTCACATCGATTCTGATTTGTTTGGGGGTGCCTTAATTCAGTGCAGCCCCGAGAGCAGCAACCTGATGGAGTTTGGAAGGATTGTTGCCATCGTTGTGCTTCGTCTTCCTCCACTAGTAATAACAAGCAAGGTCAACGCTAGATCCTAAACCCTCGACAAGAAAGCTTTGCGCTTCAAGCCCGAAGACATATTATTATGTCGTGAACTAAACTGAACTCTAAACCTCGACCACATGACAGCGTATGAAAGTTAGACATGGCAAAAAAGAAGGAGGCCGACTTGCACAGACAAGAGCTTCTCTTCGTGGACGACTCGTTTCTAAACGTCAGTGATGCACCTTGGCTGCCTTAGCCGGTGCTGAACATGAAACCGTAATCCTTTCTTCCTCCCAAAACTCTAGAGCTCGATGCTAAACTACTCATAGAAGGGCGTGCTTCATTTGAGCCATTTGCTAGGTGGACTCTGCAAGAATTATATACGTAGGGGCTCTCCCAGGAATGATCCTACGAAGCATTAGGCCCCCATATTGAAACCGAAACCCAGGGCTTAAGGACCTAAGCCTTAAACCCTACACCCAAGATCCCCTGCACCGAAAACGTGAAGCTCGAAGCCTACGTGCTATTCGGAGCTCTAAACTCCAAATCCTTAAACTCCGACTTCCTTATCAAACACCAGAAAGCCTGCAGACGTTTGTAAAAAGTGAATTTCCCACATCTCTAAACCCTAAGTCCCGCAAAACTCATCAGCAATAGCCTCGGGTTCCTGAACAGGTTGAGTGCAGAAGCCACCAAAACCATAGTTGTTCCGGGTTCTCTTTCAAATCCCCAAACCGAGATACTAACAAACACCCTCTGAGGCCTATAAGGGAGTTTCCGAAATTCGGGGTACCTTATTTTGGGGTCCTTATAACTATTTAGGGCAAAACATTAGGGTCCCCTACTTTCGGAAACTCCCATAAAAGCTTCTGAGACTCCAAAAGCTGCCTCGTGAAGTCCCTGAGGTCTCACAGCATTGCCACGTCGAGACGCTGCATGTTCGAACCAGCGGAATGGCTTCATGGGCAGCTCAGCTTCAGGTTCAGTTTTTTGCCTTGAAGGGGGGGGGGTTGAGGTTTAGGGATTTAGTTGCTTTTGGACTGTACTTGGGGTTTTGGGGTTTGTGTTTCCGGCGTTTTGGGTTCGGGGTTTGGTGTTTTTGGAATTCAGGGTGCAGGTGTGCTATCACCGTGTTATTGCAACATTGACTGGTATGGGTTTTTCGGGTTTTGGTGTTGGGGTTCGGGGTTGGGTTCGAAACCCGAAGCATTCGGCTTGATCTCTGTACCCCATCCCCTGCCAGCATGGCTTCTGCAGCTATAGGGTTTAGGGTTGCCTTGGAGTCTAAGGGTTTGGGCTTATTCGGCAATTATTTGTTCCCCACATACGATGTCCATAACTGCTCCTTGGCATCGGGATCAAGGACTACATGGGTGTGCCAAAGGACACACCCTGTGCATCCGTCATAGAAAATTTCCAAAGTCCTAAACCCTAAACCCCTAAACCCTAAACCCTAAATCCTACACCCCGTAACCCTAAACCTTAAAGACCCGAACCCAGGCCCGTATTCAGAGCCCTGCCGTTAGAATCATGGCGTCCAAGCCATTAAAGCCTCATAATCTTAAGCCTTTAATTGTAAACTGTAGGGTTGAAGAGTTTAAGTTTGTAAGGTTTAGGGTTCAAGCGGCAACCATACAGTACCTTCAGCCCAACTCAACTAGATTTTCTTGGATCGTCGCACTTCCTTATATATATATATATATATATACACATATATTTCTCAAGAAAATCGGCATTTTCAGCCTAAAGCTTATGCGCCCCTGTCGAAACCCCAGGACTGGGAGTACATCCTCTCATGGGCGAAGGCGAAGAAGTCGACCGACGATATGTGACACGTTTTAGGGTCTAGGGGCTCGCTGCCGAGGTCAAAGGTGCCGGCTGTCTGAAAATACTATCCAAGTAGCACGCACGAGACTTAACTTTAAAGCCCAGTCTCAGAAACGTACGAGTGATTGAAGTGTTTCCAGCACTTACCCCGTGTTTTCTCTATGTCTATATTATCTATATGGATATACCGCAATGGACGGCAACACCTTATTCAAACAATCCAGGCCAATGATTAGATACCAGCTTACAGCAAAAGTTGTAAGAAAGGAATAACTCTATGCAAACCCCTACCCAACGCAAACTCATGTCCGATAATTTATTAGCGCGCTTTGCTTTGCAGCGGCGGAGCTTGAAAGGGCTCAACAAAGGAATTCAGACGGTTTTAAACAATGTTTCGGTAAGTGTTTCAAGCAAAAGTTTGAAGCTCACAGCCCAAAGCTAGGCCTTAACCTGGAATCCTCCAGAGCCCTCATACTTAACAGCGTTGTCAGACCTACAGTCTTCCCGAGAATCCTCAGCCCAACCCTTACAGCTTAAGCCCTAAACCCTAAAGCCAAGACCCCCCTAAACTCACTGAAGCCCTCCACCTTCAAACACTAGAGTTCCAACGTCTGGAACCCTTTAGCTTTTTGGTACAAAGCCCAACTTTTCAATTTTCGGGTCTCTTCTGAGTCTTATTTCGACATGTATCTGTTCAGGCCATGGGTATTTGGCAAACAAGTAAAGGCAACACATCTGGAAGACCCTGCGGGAGTCTTCACAGACTGAGCCGATTGCGCCTTCCGAAGGGCGCAGGGGCCTTTTTGGGACTGTGGCCACGGGCTGCGGGAGCTTTTGATAATGTTCGTTGAAGCAGAAGGTTTAGGGTTTAGAGCTCAGGTTGAAAGATTAGGAGTTTGGGATGTTGGTGTTAGGGTGTGGGGTTGGAGGGTCGAGGATGTCGGGTTTGAGGAGTCATGGCTCTGGTGCTTCGGCTCCACAGAAACCCCCAAGCCCCTAAGCCCCTAAGCCCTCACCCTAAACCGAAAACCCTAAACCCTAAACCCTAAACCTTAAACCCTAAGTCCTAAGCCTTAAACCCCAAGCCCTAAACCTTAAACCCTAAACCTTAAACCCTAAACCCTAAACTCAAAAGCTTAGGTTCAGGGTCTCGGGTCCCCAGTTGAAGATCTCTGGGTGCTTCGGTGCCCCCCGCAGTCTGGCGTCCGGATCCCGTGAGTTTCGTTTTTTTTATCAGTGGCTTAAGGGGGCTCGAACCTTGCTTGGGGTTCGCGGGTTTCCAGGCGATGGTTAGGGGTCTTCTGCACAATTTTATCGTGCTTTCTAATTATGGGGTCTTTGGTAGAAGATTTATAGGGTTATAAAGTCTTGAAGTGCTATTGTTTTGGGCTGCAGGTGTAGGGGTGTAGGGCTTGCCTAGGGCTTCAGAGGTTTGGGGTGTAGGGCTGGGCTAACTTCGGGTGTGCTGGTCAATGTTGCGTGTCAAGTGCACGCGTGTTTGTGGTACAGTGCCGTGGGGTATTATAGAGACTTCAGAAAAGGGCGCCGGAATACCGACTACTACAGGGGCTTAAATAATTCCGAAAACTATTTTGGGGTTTCCTTATTGTACTTATAGTATCACGGGCCCCAAAACCCTTTTAAGACCTCTATATTACATACATACTGAACCCGCCCTTGTGTTCTCGAGCCTCCGACCTGCCTGCTTAGCATCGCCTGTGCAGAAAGCCAGCAAAGCAGCCTGGCACGCAGCTCCTTTGATTTCCGGGAGCAACTTAAACTCAGGGTCTCTATCGCGTTTTACAAGCAGCCAACCAGGATTCACCTTGCGATCATATTGCGAGATGGTTCTCTATGTCTAGGAATCTGGGCTTGTCTCAGAATTGGGATTCTTTTTGCGGGGCTCCTGTATGAAGGACCATACTGCTTCAGGGTGTGTACACAGTGAAGAACCTTGGATACAGACCCCTCTACGGCAGGACAGACGCCAATCAAAGCCCCTGTGCCGCAAAGCCCTGTACATCCTTCAGAAAGCCTTACAGGGCCTTATGAAGCTCATTAGACAACTTCTGTTTCCCTTCCTGAACATACATCCCAGGTCATCTTACGACTGCAGCAACTTAGGGGTACTTAGAAATAATTTTTTGGTTATTATAATCCCTAAGAAACAGCTAAAATTATAGTTTTAGCTAGGGTTCTAAGTTCAGTATAGCTAGGTTGAACCGGGTTTAATGTTTTCGACTTGGGCTTAGGCTCGGGGTTGAGGTGTTTGAAGAAGAGTTCTTCGAGTTGTCGATGTTATTATCAGGGAAGCGGGGATGGGGGTTTAGGGTTCAGGGTTTAGAGTTTTGGGAAGATTGTCTAGGATTCGAAGGATTGTCGCAAGGGTTTGTAGAGGATTCATTGGGCTCACGGTTTGGGGCTTACCCTGTAGGGTGCAAGGTGCGGCTGAATGTCTGGGGTTTAGGTCGCAGGGATTTTGGGTTACAGGTTTAGGGCTCGGTATGAAGGCTTCATCATAGTTGTGGTTATCGGGCTCAGGGTGTACGGTTTAAGGATGTTGGACGGTTAAGACGCACCCCTAACCAAACCCAAAACCCAACCCTAATTTGGGGCTTGTAGGGCTCACCCGGATCCAAAGGCCGTTTTGCGGTTTCGAAATTAGCAGAGCCTTGAAAGCAAGTGCTAACGCATCGCGGAGGAATGTGAGCCAGGGTCAACAACTTGGAACTCGTCGGCTATGCACTTGATTTATCCCATAACCTTCAGCGTTGTTGGTGTAATGTTCGGGTGTTCAATATGAGTTTAAGCGTTTGCGCTTTATGCTTCATTAAGGGTTAAGGGTCTAGGGTTTGGGGTCTTGGTCAAATTTAATGCAATAAATAGGCCTGAAGTAATACTTCGGGTTCCTCATTATACGTATATCATTAGTAGGTTGCTGGTTTTTGGAAACCAGCTTTCTCAAGATGGTTGCAGTTTATCAGTATAAAAAATTCCCAATGTAAGCACAACATTACCACACAACGTAGCGTGAGCTTGTCATCCTGAGCTGTGTAGCCAACGTCGGGTTCAACCTGAGCATAGTCAGACCTCAACGGTCACAGCACCGCTATATTGTCTGGTTACTTATTTAGGGTTCTTCCCACAGCAACTATCACAGGCAACAAGCACCGTAAATACCGAGTATTCCTGACTTTATCAAACCAGGTAGTGGGCTGGCCGCATAAACTCGACATGTTTCTCGCGGATCCGTACAGCCTTCTCATCCTATCAGGGCACATCATCTGCTTTGGCATGTAATGCCTGATTCAGGTTTGCTACTTGGAAAAGCGCTCAGAATTCGAAGCATGTGTTTATATCGTTCCATTCTACCGGAGTTATTTTTGGGTTTAGGGCTCTGTCAAATGGAAACTGATGTCGCTGTGTTGTGACCTTGAAGATTCACACACCGTTCCATCCAGAGTTCTTCAACACCGTGTACGGCTCAGGGTTTAGGAATACCAATGCTCAGCTGCGTTTATGCTTCTAAGTTAGTGAAGTTTTGTAGAGGGGTTGCTGATTTCCGTGAGTGCTTGCAAACAAGAACTCCTGAGTACACAGCAATGGTATCGACGGTTGACCCTCGCCTTTCTTGGCTTGTACAGGGAGCCATAAGGTGGCGCAAAAGATGACATCCCCAAAGCCTATACCCGAAGCCCAAACCCCGAAATCCCAACCGAGAGACCCGAAACGCTAAGCCTTAAACCCTTGAAACCCTAAACCCTAAAGCCTAAACCCTTAAACCTTTGAAACCCTAAACCCTAAACCCTTAAGCCCTTGAAACCCTAAACCAACACATGAGGAGCCCTGCTCGTGGAGCCGGTTTCTGACAGTTTAGTGATACTTGTGGGTGTAGGGGTTTACTGGTTTAGGGTTTAGTGATACTTGTGTTCATGTACTGTTTTGCGCCTCTGATTTAAGCGATGCCGGAACATCTGACCGCACCACTGGGTTCTTTTGAAGATAATAACTTGTCTGAGGTCGTCAATACCCGGAGCAGACCCTTACAAACAAATCCTGATCCAGAGACGTATAACCACGTAAGAAACCCAAGTAACACTATCAGAAACGGTAAGACTTGTAATGTCGCATGAGGTCGTCATGTAGCCATAACAAGAACCCAGCGTCGATCTCCACTTTAAAGTTCCGCATCGATTCATGTCCATTCCTTGCTTATCAGACCAAGCTTTGTGAGAGAGGAAAGAGCACCCAGGATCTGGCGCAGGATTCCGGGAATTGGTTGTAGGCTCAAGATTCATGCAGGTCTTCGTGCTATTCGAAAGTTTCTAACGGTTCTAACGTATATAGTAGGGTTACGAAGTTTCCTAGGGTATGTGTCTTTCTGAGATGGCATGCTACGGAGCAACGAAGAAGAAAGACTGTTGGCAGAAGAGTGTGTGTGAGGTAAGTGTATGATGTGTAAGTTGTGCAGCATACGTGACGCAGACACTTGTTGACCAAAAATCGGTTAACAGAGGCGGCTAAGCCTGTTAGTGAACTCGTCTCAGACACGGTGTTTATCAGTCAAGGAAGCATGAGGGTCAAAGGTTTGGATCTTTCGTTCCAAAAAAATGCTACAACCTATACTCTCAGCCCATAAACCCTCAACCAATAGAAGCTGAACCCGGTAACCCCAAACCCACAAACCCTAAACCCCCGAACGCTAAACACTGGACACGAACAAAGCCGTACAAGCAGCTTCACCCTGACCCTGAAACCTTTCAACCCCTACAGACAAACCCATTCTGTTAAGGCTCCCCCAATATATATATATATATAAATAAAAGAAAATAATAATAGTAATAATAAAAATAATAATAATAATAATAATAATAATAATAATAATAATAATAAATATAGATTTAATACTAACATAAAATTGGGCTCTAGACCTCAGGCCCGAAACTCGTCGTTTTGATTCCTGCCCGGACAATAAGCCGATTCCTAGATCCGAATCCTTAGTATAGAAGCCTGAATGCTTACAAAAAGGGTGTAGGGTTTCGGATTTCGGAATACCTACGAATAATTTCCTTGAGAGTTCCTGGCTACAACTGTACTAGATGCACCAAAACCATGTTGAACGTTTTCAGGCCCCCTATATGACAGAGTCTGTATCGTTCCTGTGATGTCTGAGATTCTTGAGCTGCAAGGAACGGAATTTCGTATCAGGGTGTTGCGGGCTTATACAAATCCATATTATAGACCCCAAGCCAAGCCCCAACCCCTAGTACACGGCCACATTCTGGCTTTTTGGGGTGTCTGCGACTTGGATGTGTGAAGCCAATGTTAAGCCCTCATTGGATCTTACAGCGCTTAGTCAGTCGCCCCTACTACAGCTTGACTATCAAGCCGTTCATTTCAGATCTTTCGAAAACAAGGCTTCGGGTGTCGCTTATCCCACCCCAGCCGAAGTGTGCATCTAGCGACTTAATAAATGTGCAGGCTTCTATGTTACAGTCTTAAGCCCAGAACCGCCAACACGACGGCAAACAAACCCTAAACCCTTTCCACCCTGACATTCCCCAGAGCATTTAGGGTTAATTATGCGTGCCCTAGCTGGGATCCCGCAAACAAGGAGGGAGCCAGGCGGCTCTTAGAACTCTAAACCCTCCACGCTAAAACCCGAAGCCCGAAGCCCCCAACCCCACACCCTAAGGTCGAAAACCCCAGAGCCTTGACTCGACCCTAAATCCAAAACCCAAGACCCCAAACCCAAAAGCAGACACAAAACCCTACTCCGTAGCCCAAAAACCCTAAACCCCCTGAGCCCTGGGCCTTCATCCGTAAGCAAACCCTAAACCCTAAACCCTAAACCCTCTGAACCCTAAACCCTCTGAACCCTAAACCCTAAACCCTAAACCCTAAACCCCCTAAACCCTAAACCCTAAACCCTAAACCCTAAGCTCCGAAGTGGCAGGGAGCTCCCAGAACTGGGTTCTGGACATCTTGGGCATCCACGAGCGGACCCATCGCCCGGCGCCCAGGTTTTGGTTCTGGGTTTATGGGGTTTAGGGTTTAGGGTTTAAGCCTAGTGACCTAAGATTTGGTTGAGGGTTTAGGGATCAGGGTTGGTTTGGGGTTCAGGGTCTGGGGTTCAGCTGGTGGTTGCATGGCTGACGGGGGTATGTAGGGTAGGTTGTTCAGAGTAGTGGTTGCTGTTCCAGAACATCTTTGTGTTGTGTTTGCGGGCTTGTATACGGCTTGAGGTTGGCAGTGTTTCATACGTTGCTGTAAGGTTTTCAGCGCTGCTGTAAGGGGTTTGACAAGAGGGTTCGTCAAATTATGGCCCGTCTACACCGAGGATCCCTGCTAAGGGTCTGCATCAGGGTGCGGCATTTGCCAGGTTTCTGGTTGGTTTAGATGTTCGGAGTGTTGAAGGTCGGCTTCTGTTTCACGATGTAAGTGTTGAGGGGGAAGGGTTTAGTAATCGATTCCATAATATATATATATATATATATATGCATATATATATATATATATATATATCTATCTATCTATGCATATATATATATATACACCCTTCAATGTGTTTTTCCTCCGTTTTGGCGGTCTCTCGCTTCCTGGTTTGGATTTTCATGGTCAAGTTATGGTGTAGTGGTTGAGGTTAAGGCGGTTTAGGGTTTGAGTGTTTGGCTTGGGTGTTTTTGGATGCCCCCTGTTAAGGAATGTAGTTTGCGCACAACAATTGCTTCCAAAATTTGCGGGATGCCATTTTTCGGCGGCCCCCCTGTGCATTGTTCGTCGGGATACCCTAAGCCCTCAACCCATATACATCCGCAGCATCCAGTCACGGTAGCTCATCGAAGGTCAAGGCAGATCCTGAAATGCCACCTAGCTCGAAACTCCGAACTCCAACGCCTAGGCTCTCAAGCGAGACACCCGAGAATCCTACTGTGCTCCGGAGGTATATGAATAAATGTTTAGGGCTAAGGGTTCCTTGGTACTTTGCCTTGGAGGGAGGGGGGTTTGTTCAGCAGAACTCAAAGCTTATGCTCCATAATCCTGCACCATTGAGCAAAACCCAGCGCATTTATCGTTATTGCCACCATTAACCTGATTGTTACTGTGTTTTTTGTGATGATGGTTACTATTGTTCTTACTATGTCTTCCCCTGTTGTCAATATGTATGGTTACTGTTCTTAATCATTGTTATGATTGTTGTTCCCGTTTGTCGTATTATCCGCATTGTTTTCATTGCTCATATTCTGCGTGGTGTTACCATTCGTCTCTTTCTTCTTGCTCTTCTTCTTCTGCTTATCATTTGCATTGTTGCGGTTCTTACGGCTATGTAGGTATCAAGTAATGGTATTATTCTTCTATTACCAATGAAGACTACTATGCCCTGCATTCTTACTCTCACTCCTGTTCTTAAAACTCTAAACCCCAGAGCATTCCTCCAGACTCGAAGAGCCACCCTGTTATGCGAGGTCGCTCTCTACTGGCTCTAGCGGAAGCGGTCGAACCGGCCGAGATTCAATCTCGCGTAGTGTGTTTTGAGTTTCTCTGCGTCTGTGTGATGTCGTTTAAGGGTCTAGCATAACATGTTGCCTTTCAGGTCTGAGGGTTCAGGACACTGTTTGTATTCTGGGAAGTGCGCTTTCTTGGATGTCGGGTATGGATTGGGGGCCTGTTGTGGACTTTGGGCTTTGTGTAGCAGTATGCTGATGGTTTCGCGTTTAGGATGGTTTGTGGAGTGGCTTATGCTTTGCTTGAGCTTACTTGCTCGGCTGTAACCTTAAAAGCCCGAAATCGTTTCTAACGGTTCAGGGCTCAGGGGTGACGGTCCCGTTTAGGGTGTAATTAGAGTTTGGGGTGTTGCCCATGCTTTGACCTGTGCTTTCACAGAGGTTTGGAGCATTTCCAACCTGCATCACGCAGGTTGAGGATCCTACTGCAAAAGCACGCATACTCGTTATTCAGCCGGGTTACGTGATGGATTTGCAGATAGTATGTGCCCTGTAAAAGCAAGCAACATTCAGCCCCCATATTGCACCAAAGGGAATGCTTTGCGGGCATGTCTAAGACAAGAGCAGAGCTGAGACAAAGAATCACCGATTCATTACACCAGAGTTGGAGTGTCTTCTACAGATTAAACGACGCATAGGGTCGTTTCATCAGTACAACATACAAGAACCCAGTGTTGCAGCATCAAACTGAACTCCAGACCCTTGTAGTCTCTATAAGCAAGCAAGCACTCCAAAACATCATTTGCTGGCCTAACAAAGGCTGCTGAAACCCCCGAAGCCCCGCAACAGGGAGTTCAGGGAGAGGCCTTCGAACTCAACGGTTTCTAGGGCCTTTCGAGTTCAGGGTGTAGGGTTGGTTTTACGGTTTAGGGTTTAGGGGTTTAGGGTTTAGGGTTTAGGATTCAGGGTTGAGGGTTTAGGGTATGGGAGGCCCTGAAGAGCTCGAATTTCGGGGGCATCTGGGGCTGTCCGGTATAGGCCGGCCGGAGGTTCTGGGCCGTTGGGTTCCAGAATGCTTCAGGTATAGTTTTCGCATTTGGTTCTTTGGTAACACTGTTCCCTTATAGTCGGTTTAGGGTTTAAGGTTTTAGGGTAGCCTAAATATTAGGTGCCGTATTACATTAGGGACTCAAAAAGGGACCCAAATTTTGACAACCACCCATATAGTCGGTTTAGGGTTTAGGGTTACTTACTTTGGGGGGTTTAGGTAGTTATAGTCGGTTTAGGGTTTAGGTAGGGTTTAGGGTTACTTATAGTCGTGGATACATCCGCACTTCAGCAGCAATGCGCCAGTTGTTGGTGCCGAGATCCGACGTGCTGGGGACCGCTTTGCAGGGGTTTCCCGAGCCCATTCGCAGGGATCCATTTTTAGGGACCCAAAAAGCAAATAGGCATAAGCATTTGATAGGGATATCCCTAACACATGTTGGGCTTCTTTATAAGGGGGTGTATATGGGAAATCCCTATCCTAGTTTTTGCTTATGTGCTTTTTTGGGGCCCTACATTTGGGACTTAGCCAGGATATGGATACATGACCATGTACCCTTCAACCCTATTCTATCCATCAAGGTGCTATATCATGTGGGTTAAAGATATGCCCTTTTTCAGGGTTTCTATCTTGGGGAGAGGGCGGGACGAAAGGCTTTATGGCTTGGAGTGTCAATTGGCTCTTGTACTGTCTCATAGGATTGAGGGTTGAATTGGGTTTAGGATACAGGGTTTAGGGGCTACGTTTAGCGTTCAGATACAATACTTATGCTTCCTCACAGGGGGATTCCACAAAGCTTTGATCGTGTTGTTTAGGCATCAGGGTTCGGGTTGAGTGCTTTCAAGCATCGCGATTGGATGAATTCAAGCTGCTTCAGGGTTTGATTGCCGGGAGCGGGGCTGCACCTTGCCGCAAACCGCAACCCCGAAGCCCTAAAACCTATTGCCTCAAAACGCACAAGGACTGAAATTCGAGACCCCCTGCCTAAATAAAACCTCGTAGCCGCCAGCCCTAAACCGTATAAACCCTGCATCCCCGAAACGCCCTGAACCCTGGGTTCCTAGACTAAAGGCGTGGCTTCTCGGACTCTAGGCTTTGAAGTGGAAGGTTCTTAGGGCTTACGTCGCCCATGAGGATTCAAACTCAGCGCATGCGTGCATCCACGGGCTGTATATGGGTTCCAAAGGGCTCTAGTAGGGTGTTCGTAGGGTGTTGTAGGGGTGTACAAGGTTTCGCAAGCATATTGGAGGGCTTCCGCTGCTACAAGCTTGTCTTGCAGGACTAGCGAGAAGTGCATGAAGAGCTTTGTAGCCTCTGTCCACAACAAGTACGAGGACTGGGACTCAAACTCACATGCCGGGATTTCGTCTTCGGGCCCCTGGCGTGATCCACTAGCCACTATGAACAAAAATGTGGCTGGTTGTCAAAATTATGGTCGCTTCGTGGGTACCCTAAATATTAGGTTCCGCAGAAAAACAAGGACCCCAAAAGGGACCCTAATATTGACAACCACCCATGTATGTATGTATGTATATATATATATATACACATATATATCTATATTTATGTTTGTCTGCTTGTCTGTATGTATGCACATGCATATAAACCCCTTAGCCCTAAGCCCGAGATCCTAAACGCTAACCCTAAGCCCTGAACTGTTTGACTCAGGCGTTGATCTCGTCAGGATTCTGAGCTTCATGTGGAGCGTTGAACAGTTGGTAACACCAGCATTCCCTTGGAGTCCAATGCAGAAGTCTTATAAACAAAATCACTGAAGGACACCCTGCTGCGTAACGCTGTTCCCAGTTTTGAGGCCCCTCTATCTGTGTGAAGTCTGAAACTCCATACCTGTACATGTGACGTTGCTTCCAACTGTCCCTGGGTTTGGGGCCCAGCACGGGGGCCTGAATAGCGATTCGGGTTGTAGAGGCTTTATGCTTTGTTTCAGAATGGCTTCAAGCAGAATTTTGTCCAGGTTTCTGGGGTCATCCGATTTAGATCCGATTTGGGTTGAAGCGCCAGAGAAGCAAGGGTGCTGGTGTTGTGTAGGGCTCCAATGGCCCTACTGAAGGGTTTGCAGTAGGGTGCAACACAGGCCATGGCAACAGGTGCCCTAGCTTGGAGGAGCCACCGTGCATAGGCACAGGTTTAGGGTGCAGAGTTCAAACCGCAAGAACTGAGATTTGGAGTTCAGAGCTTGCGGTCTTTTCAGGGTATGTACACAGGGTCAGGGGCCCCAAACCCTGAAACCCGACACCAGTTTGGAGGTTTTGAGCCATCAGTGCCGTGTATAGTTTACACTACAACGGGCCCCCCCGCATGTTGAGAGTGAAACGCCAGACTTTAAAAGGCCTAGCCTCCGCCCCCACGAGGAGCACCAGAACCCATTCCACAACGAAGCGCATGCTGCTGTGGTTTGCCACTCTACGCCGGCAGCCGAGATCTTCTTCAGAGTGTCCTTATGATTCGTTCACGGTTCCCTTACTCTTCACTTAAGGGTCCTTGAAAGGGCATACGCTTGTCGATATAGGGTCTGAATGTGTGAATTGGATCTCGGTGGATATGTTGTAGTATAAGTAAGAATGTGACAAGGGGCCCTCAGGACCTGTGTTTCTCATCTTCCAGCCTTTCTACACTACCTGTCTCACTTCCCCTCGGATCCCGGGCTCGGGGTCCGGGAGTTCAGGAGCTTAGGGCTTTTTTGGGGTTTAGGGCTTTGAACATTTTGTGGTTCTGGCGTTTTGTTGGGGTTTTGGGGGATTTTTGGGAGTTAGGACGTCGACCCTAGAGTTGAAATCCCAAGTCATGCACCCTGTCGACACATCCCAACCCCCATTGTATGTAGGTTTTTGATACGCATACTATTAGTTTATAGCATCTTCCAAGCTATTCGATGAAATCAGGCGCCCCATCTGAAGCCGTAAGCCTAAAGTCCAAACCGCTACAACACCAATGACGCCTCTTGAAGCATGATGTCCCTAAAGCCTGAAACCCCCCAAAACCCTAAATATAGAGGCCTGCGTATTTCGTGATTCTATCCCTGTCACTTCCGGCATTTTAGCACCCCAAAACCTTAAAATCCTAAACCCCTAAACCCTATAGCGCTTCCGCACTGATAGGTTTTAAAGGACTGCAGGGGGTTCGGGAGGCCGTTGAGGCTTTAAGTTTTAGGGAGGCTGTTGAGCTCTGCAGAGCCCGATGAGCCCCTGCACATGCCGTCAAAAACCTCAAGAAAGGCATGCCGCTTGCAAAGAGCCTCCAGGCAATTTAGGGTGAACACACTTTAACCCGAAGCTTCAAACCCACCCTAAGGCTAAAGCCCTGAAGCCCTAAACCCAGAAACTCGGACCCTAAAACCGTTTTATTTGCGGGAGATCCGAGAGCAAACGCCGCTTTGTAAGCCTCTATAAGTTGAGTGGAAAAAGGCTACACAACCCTTTTGCAAAACATTACATGGCTCCTAAACTTTGAACCCTAAAGCCACCCTTGAAACTCGGTTCCCAAAGTCCCCAAGCCACCGTTGAGGCACTGGCTTTGTGAAAGGAGCTGCGGCCTCGGTCCTGCGCGGCGGAGTTCGTTTGTTTGGATAATTTGATAGGGCCTACGGTTTAGGGTTGAGGGTTTAGGGTTTAGGGTTTAGGGTTCAATTTGATAGGGCTTTACAGGCGTAGGCTTGAGGGCTTGATGTAAACCATCAAAAGGGACCCTCAACCCTAAACCCTGAAACCTGCACCCTTTTCCCCTTTTTCTTGAGATCCTTTTTTTTGCACCTTTAAAGTCTTCACCCCCAAACGCCGACCCTGAACCCCAAACCCAATCTCAACCCTACTGACGGAAGTCGGCTTATGAATCAGGGACTATCGGGCTGAATTTCTGGCAGGATTTGACACTGGCCCTATGCCTTTGAAATTGTGGCATCGACTTTGGGGCCACCGTGGGGATGTAGAGGGATTTCACAGGGTTGTTATGGTGACCCTAAGCCCTAAACCTGAAACCCTAAGCCCCGAACCCTAAAGCCTAAAGCTTGAAACCCTGATACCCACTGCAAACTGGGTTTCCATCTGCTCCCTCCAGACGAGCAGTAGAGTAGGTAACCACCGCGTCCGTTTCCTGTTTGCTTCCCACCGAACTTCCGCGCGCTTTCAAGCCGGCACCCTTGCCAACTGCCGTGACCAGGCTTGCTTTGACAAGCCATCTTGCAGGCGTGGCTCTCTCAGCCGATCCCTGCGGCATTACGCCGCCCGCTGGGCTGACATGATCGACGACGACGATGAGGTCAGCATGAGGGACTGGGACGCGTTACAGGCGCGACTATCTTGCGACAAGTTGTTTCCGCAGAGCTGTTTCTGGGAAGGCAATGTTGCATAGGTCACGGCTGCCCATGTTTCAGCAAAGTCGAGCTGGCGTGCCAACAGTTAGCACTTGGCGTAAGCTGAGTCCTCTCCCGACTTCGAGAGTGCCTCGGATCAGATGGATCCCGGACTTCTTTCATCGCACGGTGCAGAAGAGAGGCAGGCTCTAAGGCCTTGAGTCGGATTGCAGTTACTGTAAGCCCTATTCTAGTTATTGAGGCACCTATATTCCCTATATTATCTATCAACTAGCAATCATGGGGTTTTGGTCCCGGGCTCTGGGTATTTAGTGCTACCTGCGGCTCGCGCCGTGGGCAGGCGAGAGGGTGCTACCCCAGGACCCTGGGCCCTCGTATCCTGGAAAAACATCCTAAACCCTAAACCTTAAACCCTAAACCCCAAACTCCAAACCCCAAACCTTATTCTGATTATTAAGATGCCCTAACACGCCAAAGGAGGTGGTTCTGTAGATTAGATCTGATTAGGTGTCCCTTTTGGCCACCAAGAAGGACCCGAAAACGACATCCCCAACCCGCATAAGTTTCATATCTGTCCATGTACCCCGGACCCTGAAACCCCAAACCAGGAAACCCCTGCACCCTGAACCCTCGTGTAGGGTAGTGGGAAGTTATGGATTTGTTTTGTGGCTGTGGGTATTAGGCCTTCGGGTTTGGGGGCTTCAGGGCTGGAGACACCGGCCCTCCAAAAGCTCTTTAGGGTTTCTAGGACCCAGAGTAGGCCCTTATTCCCTTTTTAAGGGTTCAGGTTCCCTTATAACCCCCTTTAACCCAAAAAGGGCATCCTTTTTATTCCTAGGCTAGGTTTAGGGTTCGTGGCTGAACTTTGGCAGCCTCAACAGGAAGTTTCAGTGTGTCGTTCTCCCGCAAAGAATTACCCTCCAACTAAACCCTAAACCCTAGTCCCAAAAGGCATTCCTAGAATCTGTGGCAAGGCCCTTGGATTGGCCTTTGAGTATTGGGCCCGTGCAAACAGCAGGCTGTGACTCACCATCTCAGTCCCCGAGTTGTTGCTGCAAACAGCCCATGAAAGCGCCCTACATCCTGAAGCCTTAAATTTGCCGAACTCTGAGCCTTGAACTTTAAACCCTAAGACCTAAACCTTGAACCCCACACCTTGTATCCTGAACCCTAAACCCTGCGCATGTATGTATACCCTGAACCATTAAAAAACCGCACACCATAAAGCCTCCTATACTCTGAACCTTACACCCCACGCCCTATATCATGAACCCTGTACCCCGCATTTTGAACCCCACACCCTACATCCTGAGGCCCAAACCCTAAACCCTAAATCCTAAACTCTAGACCCTAAACCCCTAAACCCCAAATCCTGAGCCCCAAACCCTAACCCCAACTGCTCGTAGCCTTGCCTCTTGGTCTCCGAGGTAAATCTTCCTCTGCCATAGGCAAAGATATGCCATGCTCCCGGTAGATTGGGCGTAGGGTTCAGGGTGTCCCCGGGGTTAGCATCTTGGGATGTTGGGGGGATTTGACTTGAGGTTCAGAGTTTAAGTATTCAGGGTCTTAGCGGATCAGGACTCCGGGGCTCCATGGGGTTTGGAAGGGCTTCAGGTTTTGGGGTTTAGGGTTTAGGGTTTAGGGTTTAGGGTTTAGGGTTTTGGGGTTCGCTTTTGGGGTTCGCCGGTCTCTGGGGGTTCAAGGCTTCGGGTTTGGATTCTTGCATACTAGTCTTGGAGTGATGAATCAGTGAAGATGTCTGTTGGGTGAGGTTGTCTCGCCTGGGCCTGCTTTCGGCTCTGTTTTTCGACAAGAGGGTCAAAAGATCTCACATCTCAAACTCTTAATGCATTAAACCTGAGTTCGCCTGCCCCCTGAAGACCAGATACCCTGAATCTCATGCCCTAAACTCCTGAAGCCATCTAGAATCCTAAATAAAACTTGCAGCTTCACGTTGGGTTCGGCAGAATACCAGAGTTGCTCTGGACTTGCAGGCTTAAGCTACAGTTCAGCATGAAATTGCCAGTAGTATATCCTACCGGCGAGGCAGTTTAGGGTTCAGGGCCTGAGTTTGGGATTTAGGGTTGGGATTTAAGAGGTTTGGGAGGCTTGAACCCTAAACCCTAGTCTGCATTTCGGGTTTGAGGTTCCGTGTGCCGTGTGCGTTGGTTCCGCTTTCTATAGCACATTGCACCATGGTCTGAGATACGCTTTCCCCCTTGGCAAAGATTGCGAGAAAGATCCTTTTAGAAGGGGTTCCACCAGCTGGGGTCTACGCCAGTTCTGTCAAACCAAGTTTTGAGAGGGAGGCTGCTCGATTTAAATGCTTTGCTTGGAGGTTCATGCTACTTATGACATACTTGTAGCAGCACTTAAAAACATATAAGTCCGCAAGTGTAGTTGCCTCACTTGAAACAGCGTTGTAAGTACAATTCCACTGACATGAGTAGTGCCCCAAAGCCAAGTAGGGCTTAGCAATTTGCCCTGAAGCTCAAGAAGACACTCAGGCACTTAGCCACGGACATTGCCGCTCTGGCCCACGATGTAGGCCACTTCGGGCGGAATAATGCGCCGGGGCCCCTTGATTTCCCGGCTTGGTGTTGAGGGGTTAGGGTTGAGGGGTGTAGGGTCTCGGGGTTTAGGATTCAGGGCTGTAAGAGTTTCAGGTTTAGGGCCTTACAGTTTGGGTTTGAGTTGGGATTTCGGCAAACCCTGAACCCTAAGCATTAACCACTATACCGTAGCCCCTGGCTCAAGGACACCAAGTCAGAAGAAGAGAGAGAGAACTGAGAAGTACCGCTTGAATATTGTCACATGGGGGAAAGGTCGTCGCAGTGTTCAGGGAATTGTTTTTCTCGGTTATTGTCTGCAATAAGGCCGAAGTACCGCAGTCAAGTGAAAGCCATGTCAACGGTTCGTGAAACCTGGCAACACTAGGCTGCATAACAGTCTAATATAATGCCCTTCAAGCCAGGGGAAAACAAGCAAGCTCTTTCACACTCGGAAGAAACCGCAAGATAAATGCCGCAGTACCAACGGAGAAGCGAGCATTTGCGCCTTTGACGTGATAACATCATTGGCTGAGTATAGAAGCTTGATAAGTTGATTGCCGACATTATGACTAGGGGTTTCCTTATTACAAGTAGAGATCAATTACCCCAAAACCTTGTTTTGATTCTGATGCACAAGTCATCTGAAGCTTTGTTCGCACCAGACAAACTTCCACATCACTCCAAACTCTGTTCCAATTCCAATTGTTAAGGCACCTAAATTCTGCAGGTCCTATTTTACTGCCAAGGTTCTGCACCAATGCCGGGCACGACTTGGCCCTGACGTACAATGACCGGAGCGTTCTGGAGAACATGCGACCTTGCCGAAGAGAGGTGTGGGTTCGACTTTTGGGGGGTTTTAAGTTTTTTGGTTTAGGCTTCAGATTTAGTCCTTACGGTATGGGCCGGTAGAGATTGAGGGCTTTCGGGCGTAGGTTTGGGGTTTAGGCTTTACGTTGGATGTTTATGGTTCAATCAAGACCACGGTCCTAAATCCGAAACCGTGGCCATACAAGCTTTCGAGTGTAACATGGAGGCCGTGTAAGAAATAGCAGGCACATCGACTGACAGTTCCCGTATGGTTTGCTTCTTGCATATACACCACAACCCCACTCAAATTATCAAGACCCCTATATTGAACCCCAAAACCCTCACAACCCCTTTTAAAGACAACACGCGTTTGTAGAAACGGAAGGAACCTTATTCTGCCTAAACAAGCCCCCGCATCCAGAAACCCTGTCGAACAAAAGATGGGTAAATAGTATCAGAGGAAATAGATAGTACCAAATGCTGGTACATGTCGTACAATAAGATGCCGTCCTTGCTAGGACAACGTAGCTTAGTGCCCTGAGCAAGAAATCCAACTCTGAACCATCAGCTCTAAATGGGAGTTTCCGAAAATAAGGGACCCAAATATAGTACCCTATCGTAGGATCCTTATTATATGGTTCCCAAAACAAGGCACCCCCGAATTTCGTTCACCCCCAAATCAGCTCAGAGGGGTTGGCTGCTTGAGACGAGGCATTCGGCCACGTGCTTTCACCTGATGAAGGTGGGGGTAGTCTGGCGTTCCGGCGCCATCTGGTTGCTCGATGAAGGGCTTTGTAGGATGTTTATAAGGGGCTGAAAGGTTTCAGAAGAAAGAACCAGGAGTAATGAAGTGTAGAAGCAGTTTAGGTTTTAATATCAAGGGTGTTGGGTTTCCAGTGTTCTAGATTGTAGAATCGCAAAAGCCTAAACCCCAAACCCTAAGCCCCAAACCCCTAAACACCAAACCCTAAACCCGCGAAGGCTAGTCTCTAAACCCTAACCCCTCAAACCCTCGTCGCCAAACCCTAAACTGTAAGTATGTGGAGTTCCCGAAAATAGGGGACCCTACTATAGTACCCTAAGTAGTAGGATCCTCATTATAAGGACCCCAAAATAAGGTACCCCCCTCAATTTTCGGAAACTCCCATGGTAGGTAGTTGTCAAAATTGGGGTCCCTTTTGTGGTACCCTACATATTAGGTGCCGTATTGTAACAAGGACCCAAAAAGTGACCATGATTTTGACAACCACTCATGGTGGGTTACTCTAAAGGGTTCGGGGTTTAGGGTTGAGGGTTTAGGGTTGAGGGTTTAGGGTTGAGGATTGAGGGTTTAGGGTTTAGGGTTGAGGGTTTGGGGTTTAGGGTTGAGGGTTTAGGGTTTAGGGTTTAGGGTGGAGTCGGATTCATGAATTCGGTTTTACGGTTTGGGATGTATGGTGTGATTGCTGCAAGTTGTTTCTATACAGCTCCTAGAATGGCTCTACAAGGGTTGGATTATTCTAAGCCTATCCTGGGTGTTCCCTGGCCAGCTCGAAGCCCTTTCAAGGGTTTAGCGTTCCAAGGTTCGGGTTTAGGGTTTAGTTAGGGCTGTTCAAGGACCGATCAGTGCGCAAGACTGGGCCAGCAAAACCCGATCGGAAGATACGATAAGGGCCCCTGTACTATCTTGGGGTTCATTACTATATTTATCCTCATCGAAGACTTTAGGAATCAACAGCAAGTCTCAACTCCAAACTCAAGCATGCGTTGCCATCTGGGCACGCGAGCGCTGAGCACCGCACGCCATCAGCCAAAGAAGCCCCCCTCTACATAACCTCTGACTGCAGCCCGAGGCCAAAGTGTGGATCCTAAGCCAATTAGGGTTTAGGATTTAGGGGTAAGCCCTGAGCTTTGAACCCTGTGCTCTAGACCCAAGCCTCTTGTGCACAGGGGTTTGGATGTGACGTCCTTGCCTCCGCATCAAGGCCAGCTTTTTCTTCCCCTCTGAGGTTTTAGGGCTTTAGGGTTTAGGGTTTTAATGGTTTACGTTTTTTTGGGGCAGTAGGGTTTTAGGGTTTGTGTGTTTCAGGGTTTGGGGCGCAAGCCCCCCGCACCTTGAACCACCAAAACCCTGGAAACTAACCCTTAAGCCCTGAGGTTTGCAAAACCCGAGCGGAGCCCCTCGCACCCTGGAAACCTTTTTGGAGCCCTAAGCCCTAACCGTGAAACCCATGCGACGGAGGCCTCTGAAATTCAACGCCGGTCTTTGTTTGGTGGGGCGGGCATGGATGTCTGTGGGGAAGAGCTTCGGTTTCACACGATTGAGGTTGAGGGTTTAGGGTTTCAGGGTTTCTTGGTCCGGCGGTTGTTTCAGTTTTGGGCGGCTTGCAAAAGGGGGATCCGGGGGATTTGATCTCCTTTTCTAAGGAGACAGCAGTTTGCCAGCGCTACTGCGTGGTGTGTGGGCAAGCACAGTGCTGCAGGAAGAAGTCGAATCACCAAAACCACTACTGCCAAAGATGCGTGGAGCGTTGGGCAGCTATGCAGTGGTTGGCTTTGCGCGACAACACCCCCGAAGATGAGTGCGAAGGCGGTTGGATTTTGCGCCAACCATCGCAGGGATTTTCCCTACCTACATCGAGCAGAGTGCCGCGGTGCAAAAACAGCTCTCACGGTTCTGCTGCACATCGCGGACAGCATTGCATGGATCACTGCTGCAGCTTGCAGCTTGCTCATGGTTGTGTTCGCATTGTTGCTGGAGTTTTCCTTGAAAAGCAGCTTTAGCTCGTCACGCTTGCACGTGTTGAGAGGTAGGTCTTGCAACTTACAGGTTAGGAAGCATCATGATTTTGTGCCCTTGGATTTGCAAGCCTGGGGTTGCGGTTCAGCATCGTAGGATCTCAGCTTAGTTTTTGTGGTTGGGTCATGATGGCAGGTTGTTAATTATTATGTGGGGGTTTCCGGAAATTAGGCTAGTTTTGGGGTCCCTATAGTAAGGAACCTACTATTTAGGGTACTATATTACGGTCCCCCATTTTCGGAAACCCCCATATGCTCTCTATCACATGTTCCCCTTTCCAGTCCTCGTGATCGGCATGTGTGCCACCTGAGTCCAAGTTGTCGTTGGCCGCCAAGGGCTAGAATGAGCCACCACTGAAGCGTGAGCATCAGCCGTAAGCCTTATAAGCCTTACAAGCCTTACAAGCCTTATAAGCCTTATAAGCCTTATAAGCCTTATAAGCCTTATAAGCCTTATAAGCCTTATAAGCCCCAAACCCTGCAGCACTAAACCCTAAACCCCGTAGCCCCAGGCCCTAGACCCTGCAGCCCTAAACCCCCCCCTAATCTCCATAACCTTGTCTGTTCCAAGACCCGCATGGCCGCCAAGACCCATCGCAGTCACAGCAAGAGGGATCGACGATAGCAAAAGCCGCAAATCCAATAGAGGGGCCTTACTAGTTAGAAGAGGATTTGGGGGTTTAGGGTTTCAGGTCTAGGGCTTATAAAATTAGCAAGGAAAAGTATTAGCAATTCTTCAGGTTCCGAGATTGCTTACTCCATCGCAACCTGACTCCAAACCACAAAACGCGAAACTTTACACGGCCTCATAGAAGACGAGCTCAACAAAAGCCTTAAGCCGAACAAGAAAGAGCCCAGCCACTCCTCATCCTCAACCCTGAAACCCCGAAATTCTCACAGCCCATGCCCGGGAGGGAGAAGCGCGCCCAGTATCGAGAGCATATTGCCCGGGGCTCGGCTTTGGTTTTTGTGGGGTGGCGCTTCGCTTCTATTTGCCATGCCAGGTTTAAGGTGTGGGTATCAGGGCGGTTGACTTTTTGGATCCTTCTTAGATGCATTTAGGATTCAGCGGAGTTTATGGGCTTGTGGGGTTTTGGCGGTTTGGGACTCGGGTTCCAGCAAGTCAGCTGTATTTCGGGTCAGCCTTACCTTGCATGAGCCAGGGTTATGCTGCTTGCTCAAGCCCTGCAAACTAATTCCCGGGAACCGCTAAGCACACCCGCACTTCCCAAACACCTGAAGCCCACAGTCCCGGTCTCAGGCAAGTTACCAAATCCCCCGGCCCTCTTACCGATGCTGTCCGAGCCTGAACCCTCTAAAACCCTTCAGAAATCCCGAAAAGCCATATGCCTCCTTAACCTTAAACTCCAAGCCCCAAACCCTAAGCGGCATATGTAAGAATTTCTTGTCCCCCCTAGAGCCAACAAGGCCATGAACCCTGAAGCTCTGAACCCCACGACGCCACACGACATAGAGGTCCGACTACTGCGTAATGTTGTGCCATTATAGTGCTTCTATCATTACCGTATAATGTACTCGAAAGCCTTTTTACTTTTTATCGAGGCCCGTACTCAACAGCCCTCATGACCCCCCAGAACTCCGAAAAAGCTGGACCCCCCTCTTTGATGAGCCCAGGGCCTTGGGTTTAGAGTTGAGATTGGGGGTCATGGTCGTCTTGAAAGCATACCTCGGAGCTCTTCTCGTTCACCACCTCAACCTGCAAGGAGTCAGGACGAAGACCACGTCGTTTGTATCGAGAGCTGAGCAGAGACTCTGCGAATAAAAAAGGCGATGTCGCATCGTCGTGACTCGAGCCTTACGGCGCTCGATTCTTCAGCAGTCAACAGTCGGTGTGTCAGCGTGAGGGGAGCTTGGGAGCAGCATCCTTCTGTTTCCCAGGTGAGTTGGAGCGAGACATGTTGGCACCGAAGTCGAAGTATCCAATATGATGGCCCTGCATCGCGTTGGTTTCTTACAGCGACTCCCGGGCGACTACGACCGGTCATCGAGTCGTGATATGCGTGGGAGATTGCGTACTTCCAGGAGCAGTCGACTCGGGGTCAATTTCTTGTATTGTATCCAAATTAAAGGAAGATGGATGGTGGTAACACTATTGACATTTGGCGCTGAACCTGATTAAACAGATTTCATGCCCTTGTATAATGTGCCATATTCTAGCGATAACGCCCTACTCTAATCATGAAGGCCCTACACTCTGAACCCTGGAACTTTTCCTCGAAACGAGCCCGTGCAGGTGGGCCTAATTCTGGCCACGGACATGGCGACGCACTTCGACTTCCTTGGCAAGCTCCGGGCTACGAGCTGAGACGATCTGGGTTGTGTGGAAGGTCGTTGTTGTAGAACACGGGCTTCATGAGGTTTCTAGTATTCTAGGGCTGCACTCACCGAGGTTTCGCAGGGTTCTAAGGCTCAAGTGAGGGTTTTGTTTTTAGCTTCGCAGGTTTGGACAGGATAGTCAGCGGTTCAGGACCCAGAAGTTCAGGGTTTGGGGAGTTCCCTACAGGTTACTGGATTTGAAGGTTCCTTTACAGATTGCTGTAAATGCTTCTCCAAGGGTTCTACAAAGGCCCTAAACCCTAAACCCCAGAATGGGAGTTTCCGAAAATGGGGGATCCCAATATAGTACCCCTAAATAGTAGGATCCTTATAAAAAAGGACCCCAAAATAAGGTACCCCCGATTTTCGGAAACTCCCTTAAAGCCCTCAACCCCAGAGTCTCTAAGCAAAGGCCACGGTGTAGTGGCGGCTCGGGATTTCGGGAGTTCCGGGCCGTGAGAGACACCCAGGAGGCCGAGGTAGGTACTCGAGAAGCGTGACCGTCAAAGCTGAATTCCGAATGCCGCGTTGGACGGCCGGGCGATCTTTGGTGGTATGGTTTGGGGTTTAGGGTCTAGGGTTTAGGGGAACTTGAGCAACACGAGCTTCAGGCGTCCAGGGGGGTCTTTGGGTTCAGGTCCAAGGCAGCCCTAGACAGCAAACCACGCCTTCAAAGTCGCTCACACGGGGCTTTCGTGTCAGCGCACGGTCAGAGGGGCCACGGCTCGAGCGAGATGGTGCGGAGTATGCGAAGATAAAATGAAGCGAGCCTGCGAAGCTCGGCGAAGCGTCCCCTGGAAGGCCAAAACCCCTAATTCCCCAAACCCTAAACCCAGTGACTTCACGGTTTTCGGGTGTGATGTGTGTTGGGGTTTTCTGAATGAACCCAGAGATCCCAATATTTAAGATTTGGGGCCTGGAAAAGAAGTGGCTGCATGAAGCAGGGGTCTAGAGTTGAAGCTGTTCTTCTTAATTACGGTTTATGGGGCTGCAGTATGGACCCGAGTTGTTGGAGTTGGAGTTAATCCGAGTCCCACCTCCGCGGATTGGGTTAACCCGAAGCATGAGGCTTGTCTTGGATGTGACAAAGTGTTAGTTTCACTTTTTCCAGTTTTTGTAGTTGTTTGCAAGCCTTGTTCTAGGACCCAGAGTAGGCCCTTATTCCCCTTTTTTGAGGCTTAGGTTCCCTTATAACCCCCCTTTAAACCAAAAAGGGCGCACCCTTTTGATTCCTAGGTTACTCTTAGGTCTAGTGTTTGGCTTGGACCGAGTGCAGCTGCAGCCAGGTTGGGGCTTCAGGCTCATGGATGTTCACGTTTCAGTGTTAGGGTTTAGGGTTTAGGGTTTAGGGTTTAGGGTTTAGGGTTGCGATCTACAGCAGTGCAAGGATGGAAGGACTGGTGAAGGAGCGTGGCTTTCGGGGGAAGGGAACCTTACACCCAAACCCAAAACCCTTCTACATCCCTTATAGATCTCTTCGATATCCTAACAGAGCCCTCTAAAGGTCCCTTTGGTGTTCAGGGGTGCCTTTGAGGGTTTGGGACTACGTTTCGTCTGTTTATTGTGAAGCGATTGGGCTCAAAAAATGAAGGCTTAAATCCTAAAGCCGGGAAGCCCTCCATCCTACACGCCAGACATCCCCGAAGAAGCCTTGAACCTAGTAGTCGAGTAGGTAACCTTTAACCTTTGTTGGGTAGTATAGTCCCTATATAATCCCTATATAGCCAAAAAGGTTAACCTTCAGTTCCCCATGATACCCGACAAGTAGGTAAAGGAACCCGAAGCACTCTACAGCGCCAACCATGCCGCCGACAGGTGCGGCGCGATTGCACCGAATTCAATGTGCAGGACGAGTGCTGGGGATTCCTATATTGAAAGGGTTCCAATACGGCTTCCGTAAGGGTTGAGAGGGATAGGGGTGTGTGAGGCAGCCACAACAGTAGTAAAACCCTACTAGCCATAACAGCTATGGCTATGTTAACACGAACAACACATTAAACTCGAAATAAGCCCTTAACAACTGTTACTGTAGGGTTTATTTACGGCCTCGAGGTTAGGGGTGGCATTTGCTGATTCACTTTTGAGGATTCGCGAGCAAGGGGCCTTAGGCGCTTTACCCAAAGCTACCGGGGAATCCTAGAACCTCCACTGTAAACCTGAAACCGGAATCCCAGATGATAATCCTGCTTCCCGCAGTAATGTTTTCAACAGGGATTCCCAATAGAACTCTACAAGAAAGCCGAAACCCAAGCGAAATGCCTTCACGAAACCCTAAACCCTAACCCTAACTCGCTAAACCCTAAACCCTTAAACCTTGAGTCCCTGATCCCGGAACGCTCCAGGGAATTAAGTCGGAATCCGAGTGAAAGCCCCAGGTCCTGGACTCAAAGCTCGGTCTAGGGAAGACATGTTCAAGACCACGAGACATTTAAAGTCTATGAGGATTTATATAGGTTTTGGGTTTGGTGCTTTAGGGTTTAGGGTTAGGGGTTTACGGTTTAGGGGTGTAGGGTTTGGAGGTTTGGGGTTTAGGGCGGCTTTCCCTTGGGTCCTAAGTTACACGGCTTAGGGTATCTGGCGTTAGGGTTTCAGGGTCTGGGTTTCGGGTTCTGATGCAAATGCTTGCTGTGCCGGCTCGAGCATGTTCATGGGCTGGAGAAATGCTGAGCTCCGCCACAAAAGCAGAGTCTGTACGTCACACTCAGACCCTGAAGCCACTACGCTACGTCATCCCCAGTGCTGATTCAGTTTGTGGTTCCAGAAGCCGGAGTCTTATGGTAGATGGAGGTCCAGGTAGGCTTCAGGCCAGCCCGGCTGAATCATCAATCTTGGGGTCTACACTTGGTTCCATTCCTTTTCTGATCATGCTCCGCCTCTGGCCACTGCTTCTTCTACGATTGCTGGCGAGGGCGCCTCATGGCTCAAGCCCCACCCGCGGCCCACAGCCCAAACATCCCCAAACCCTAAGCAGCAACACAGCAGAACGTTGAGTAATGTCAAGTTCTAGCTTAAGATTGCTTTTGGGCTTGGGGCAGTCAAGTTGCATGCCGTCTGAGGCATGACTCTGTGCAGGGCATTAATGCGGTCACCTTCGCCACCAGTGACATGCGAGCCAGCTATGACTTCTACGCAAAGCTGGGCATCTTGGTTTCTGCTTAAGAAAGCCCGCATCCTCTAAGTTAATGCTCTGCAAATCCCGAGTGCCCACATCACTCTGAACCCTCAAAATTTTACCGCTTCCTCCAGCTGTACGGCCAATAGTTTCATAGTCCTGTGTCATAGGGGTCCGAACAATCAGGTAAGACTCCTGTCCCAAAACAGTAGTTCAGTTATTCGGGCCGTAAACCCGTAAACACCAATAGCAAACTTGTATATAGAATCGTCTTGGAATCGTTTGGGGAACCCGTACGGACAACCCCAAACCGGCACAAGCCCTAGTCGAATTGTTCGTCAGAAGCCTCTCTACAGCTCCTAGCAAACTTTAGGAGACCTTATAAAACCCATCATACCTTATCAAGTCCTGTAAACGTTGCTATGCAGCGCCTGTATTATGTTCGATTGCACCAGTCCTGCAGCCTTAGAGTGCCTAGAGACTCCAATACCCCTTAATTAAGGAATATACCTTAAATTATAAGGAATATTCCTTAATTAAAGGATATTGGAGTCTCTGGGTGATTGGACGCAACCTGAAAGTTTCTTTAAGGCCTCGGGGCACTTAGGGTTTGCAAGGTTTAGAGGTTTGAGGGTGAAGGGTTGTCGTATATGGTGGGGCTTAGGGCTCGGGGTTCAGGTGTTCGGGGTTGTCTGAGATACGGGTGCTCGAAGCCCTCCACAATCCCCACTCACTGCGTGCTATGCTTGATTCAGGCCATTTTTGTCTTAGTAGCCGTCTGGATACACTTTTGCACTTTTTGGGACAATACTACCCACCATAAAACTGAAAGTGTACACCTTTTTGGGGGCCTACGAACTCAGCAACTAAGTTGTTGTCTACTCTGTAGCTAAGATCGCCTTGTGCTTGCGAAGCTGAAGGCATCCTCGGGTTTAGGGTCTAGGGTTTTGGGCTTAGGGTTTAGGATTCTGCGTTTGGCGTTTAGGGTTTAGGATTCGGCGTTTGGGGTTTTGGGTCACGGTTCTGAGTAGGGAATGGGCGAATGGATCCCTGGAGTAGCCTCTATAATCCCCAATAGTGGTCCCCATGACCCATTCCCCGAGGGTTCAGGAGTTCGGTTCTGTGGAAGCAAGGTCAAAGGGTTTTTGTGTTTCGATATGGCGGTGCTGAATACCCTAAACTGCCAAGCCCTACTGTTTTGTAGGGTCCCTATAAACTGCACACTCGGTTACATAGTGAACCTACAAGACAGCAGGGCATGGTAGTTTAAGGTAGGTCACATTGCTCCTTAAGGCTCGCCGAGCCACCATTAAAATGGAAACCTCTACGGAGCCCGTACAGAAACCTGAAAGCCGTAGCCGAATTATCCAACAAAATTCAGCTTGCTGGTCTTTGGCTGCCAAGGAATGAACTGTACCTACGGTGGTCCAAGTTCGGATTTCACCACCTTCGGTACAGGCCAGTGCAGGGGTATTGGACACCGAAATAGGAGGAGCGATACTAACGATGAGGACCCATAAAAAAGATCCCTGAACCCTTCGTCGTGGGTGTGTTCGATTTTCTCTCGCTTCGTGCACAGCGGGTGTTGCATCGCTCTATTTTACGCGCAGCACTTCTAACAGAAACCCTTGCCATAGCCTATTTATTTGCAGGTTCTTTATATACTGAATTTATGGAAGGTTTTGGTTGATTACGGTCTAACGGTCTAACCTATACGCCTCAAGCTCTCCAAAGTTCTCATGATCCCAAAACACCATAACTTTAAGCCCCACAGCTCCAGCCCCCCTTCCCCCTCCAACGAAAAACACAAATCCGAAATAGCACATGAATCTGCTTGCAGATGGGCTTCTGAGTGATGAATAGTCCCATTGCGTCGGGTTCCCTGATGATTGGAGTACAGCACACCCCACGAACTTATTGAAGCTATTGGCGATCCTATTGTAGCCGTATCGAAACAGTGCTAAACACAATCAAGGCAGAAAAACATAGCCACGTGCCGACGAAACCTCTAATGCTTCAAAGCTGAATAAAATTCGATCCCAAATAATTACTTACTAAATCCCATAGCCCCCTTATGGATCCCTTTTAGGATCCCTTTAAGGATCCCTTTAAGACCGCAGGTGGGGGCCCCTCCGGTGGCGACAACCGCTACCACGTGAACATCTTTCGGCCCTTCGGATGCGAGGAAGCATCCGGCAACTCCAAACCTTAGCCGTAGACTTGTCCTAGGGTTATTACTATTATTATTATTGTTGCGGCCTTTATTGTTACAATATACACTGCCACTGCTATGATCATTATGATTATTAGCCCATAAACCCTAAACTCTAAAGTCCTAAATCCTAAACCGGAAAGCCTTAACCCGAAAATGCAAGCCTGATGAGCCAGGCTAGAGTTTGAGTCGGAGAAGAAGCTGAATAAACAGGGTCCCTAAACCCTAAACCCTAAAAGGGTTTAGGGTTTACAGGGTTCAGGGGTTAGGTTTGGGTTCAGGGTTTACGGGTTTGGATTCTAGGGTTCTGGGCGTAGGGCTCTGGTTTTGCAGGCTTCGGGGTTTGGGGTGTGAAAGCTTTAGGTTTCAGGCTTTAGGGTTCAGGGTATGAAGGCTGAGGGCTTTGCACCGTGGGTGATATGCCATATGGGAGTTTCCGAAAACAGGGACCCTAATATAGTACCCTAGATAATAGGATCCTGATTATAAGGGCCCCCAAATAAGGTACCCCCCTAATTTTCGGAAACCCCCCATATGGTTTCTTGTAGTCTGATGATTCAGGCCTCTATGTTCGGGTTCAGGGTTCGGCTGTCGCGGTTCGGTGCCTTGGTTTGAGGTTTTCGAGTCATAGGGCTCGGAGATTACTTACCTTTGGTTAGTAGGGAATGGAGGAAGGGTAGTAATAGTAGTTAAAATTGTACCCCATTCCTCCATTCCCTACTAACCAAAGGTAGGATTAGGATTTGCTGAAGCCTACACCCCAGACCCCAAACTAAGGTTTAGGCTTCTTCAGCCCGGCGTCTCGATTTTGGCGTTTACGATTTACTGCTTATTGGTGCTTTGAGTCAAAGAGCTATCAGTTTCTAGTCATATGTTTAGTTTACAGGTCCTCTAAGAGACGCAGGCCTGAGTTCAGATGGCAAGATGCGTGTATTCATCTCGAGAGTTGGCATATTCAGCGTGTACTGTGAGAGCTTGAATACTTAAAAATATGTTTTGGTAGCCGCCTTCCTTAAGTTTTCCCCTTGCTTTCGATACGGAGTTGGGCCCGTGATGCAAGCGACTTGCACGTCCCATGATCCTTTAACCGGGCACACTGAATCCAAAACACAATAAGCCCCTGATGCCCTAGTCTTCGTAGGTTGCTTGTCGTAGGAAGCCAGTTGGTGCCTAGCCAAGAACCATAACCGGAATCACGTCAAGAAATCCCATCCCAAGCCCGACCCTTAAACCTATACAAGTGAGCTCAGACACGGAAACCTCGAAGCGTCCCCTCCAAGAGGTCATCGAGCTGTGCGCCGCCGGCACACGGAGTGCCCTGTCGATATTCCGTACTTATTCCTCCCGCGACCTTCTAAACCCGAAACCGTCAGCAAATCCCCGTGAAGTAGAACCCTGTCCCGTAAATCCTCGTTCCCAAACTCTTGAACCTGGCTCCTGAAACCCGCAGATCCGTTTATGACATAGGGTTCCAGTATTCCTACAGCATGCAAAGTGCACACTCGGAGGCCCATGCGCACTCACCCAATCCATAACACAGTTTTTGTTACGCAAGATGCAGTAAGGCTCTGCAGCTCATTTTCTCGGTGATTAGTTGGTTCGAGCACTTCAACCTGCTGGATGTCGGCTAGGATCTGGCCTTCCAGCGTTGGGGCTTACATGGAGAGCCCAAAACCTTCTTCTGTTGAGGCTACAGCATAAAGCCCACACAGAACCGAGCCCCCTATATAGAACCCCTCCGTGTAGAAATGAAATGCCATTGGTACCTCGAGGATGCATCTCAACAAAGAACTTCTGAGGCCTGGAACGGGGTCGGGCGAAGCATCTTCTACGTGTCCGATGTGGATGTCTTCTTCAATCAGCCACCCAGCACAATAATGAGTTGAGGCTCCTGGATGAACTTAGAGGGGACAGCGGGTTAGGGTTCAGAGCTGCTAGGGCTGTAGCAGTGTTTCTTTGCTGCTTGCTACAGTTCGGGCATTCGGAGACCTGAGCCGTAAACCCGCCAGGCTGAGTAAAGGTCACAGCTAACCCCGAAACCCTTCAACCCGTAAGCACTTCAACCAGAAACCCCTACCTAGACCCCCCAAAGTAGGTAGAACAATTCTTCAAAACCTATAAAAGGCCATTATTCTACATACTTTTGGGGTACAGGTAGGCCCTAAGTTCGGCAGGCATGGAGGCCAAAGATCAGCCCTCAACCTAGAACCCCTCGAACCCTAAAACACCCCTGCCCACACTTAGAACCCTGTACCTATGAAGGCTCCTACACTACACCCAGCTTATCGCGCCCTAAACCCTAAACCCTTAAACCCCTAAACCCCTAACCCCTAAACCCCTAAACCCTAAACCCCTAAACCCCCAAACCCCTAAACCCTAACCCCTAAACCCCTAAACCCTAAACCCCTAAACCCCCAAACCCCTAAACCCTAAACCCTAAACCCCAATATTTCATCGGAAACGCCTACATCACACCCAGCTTATCGCTCCAGAGAGCCGAGGATCACCGATGCAGGCCTGAAGGCGGAGTTCGCGCCGAAGCTGGGTCGGGGTTATGTGGGAGTTTCCGAAAATTAGGGGTACCTTATTTTGGGGTCCTTATAGTAAGGATCCTACTATTTAGGGTGCTATATTAGGGCCCCCGAGGTTGTCACAATTATGGTCCCTTTTTGGGTCCCTACTATAGTACGGCACTTATTATTTAGGGTACCCAAAAAGGGGACCTTATTTTGACAACTACCCATGTGTTTCAGCCTATGGCGAGCACAAGTCTTCAGTAATTGTGGTCATCGCAATGATAGGTAAGATGGTGATGCCATAGCCATAAAGGTAAGAATAGGTACACATAGTCGCAAGAATAGGCAGTATGCATGCCATACCGATATAGTAGTACTCTTAAAGGTTTGCAGCTTCTAAACTTACAACTTGCAACTGCAACACCGAGAATCTTGTAAGAGAAGATGTATGTTTTCACGTCTCGAATCAACTCACACAGGAGAGGGTTTAGTATGTGCCCCAGGTTTGTGAATGATAGTATAACTTCACCAAGATCGATATGTGTTGACCATGAAGGCGACTAGACTACACCGCTCGGGCTTCGCTGGCTGACCTTCAGGACCCTTCAGTGTAGCGCAGGACTTAGCAAACGAAAGCAAAGAAGTATCTACGATATTTGTCAGAGGTCACTTTGCGAAATACGGTAACTCTTTGAATTGGGGGACATAGATTCTGTTTTGAGTTACGGATCTATGCGTGCTCAGGATGTTGAAAGTTTGAGGCATTCTGCAGCCGCCCTCCCCCGCGTTCCTTTCAGACAATGGACACTTAAACTCCAATGTCGGGCCTGAATAAATAGAATAGAGTTGTCGATGGAGGAGCCGTCAGGAATACTATCAGGCCTTCATAATTGCCTATACTATTGCGGGGGGTTCCTGATTATAGTTATTGTATCGCGGGCCCCGAAACCCTATTCTAATTACTGAGCCCCCTATATTCTAGACCCCTATATGATAGATCCCTTATAGAACCCTTGTAGGACTCCTAAAAGGAACCCTATTGTAATTCTTGAGGCCCCTATATCACTCTTCTAAGATGAGCACCTCTTTACACTAGCCTAAGAGGCTCCTTTCAAACCCCCGAGACCCAACAGTGCTTTGGGCTTAGGGTTTCGGTTCAGGTTCCAGGGGCCTGGCCTCAAAAACAAGAAAGGGATGGGTTAGAAGTTCAGGATTCAAGGGTTCAGGGATCCGGCCCCGAGGAAGGACGCAGATTGGGGCGAGCGGTATTTCCACATACTGGATCCCATGGGAAATGAGCTGGCTTTCGCAGCGCCGCTGAAGCCGCTGGTAGTCTAGGGCTTAGGGCTAAGGGTCTGGTCGAGTTTAGGGTAAAAGCATTGACCTTCTTCTGTTAGTATAACCACCGCGTACTTCAAGAGTCCAGAGGCTAGGTGTTATTAGTCGCTCATAAGACAAGACGAGGCTTTCGGGGTTTCTCTTATCGTTTTTCTCATGTTTTCGGCTAGGGTAGCCCGTGGTCTGGGGTGGCAGAAGGCGGTGTTCAGGTTCAGATCTGCCCCCAGCATCATAACCCACTCCAAAATGTAGCCCTGCTCGCCTTTGCTGTACAGGACCTGCAGGACAAAACCGCCCTAAAACCCTTATAGACCACCTACGATTGCAAACCTTCATAACATCCCTCCACTTGCAAGTACACCTACTCACCACGACTAGGGTGCTTGTGATGCTAACCCCCCTATACAGAGCCCGGGGACCCCAGATACCGCGCCAAGCAATAACCCTGTGCAACAAACGCAGAGTCCTAGAGACCATAAAATAGGATGTGCTGCTGATCAGCTCGGGGCACGTTCGGTTTAGGGTTTAGGGTAGCCAAAGCGCAGGCGGAGGAGTAGCAGCAACACCTGCTGTGCAGCCGCTAAAAGTCGCCCCTGCTGCTTGCCTTTCGACCTTCAAATCAAACCGTAAGATTTCACTCCCCAAGATAGGTCCGAAACAGTAAGCCTTATACTGCCCATCAGATCGAAAGTATCAACTACAAGAGTGCGTTTCATCGCAGCCCGACTGCAAGGCCGCCGTTGTGATACTTTCGACTCAAGCCCTAAACCTTAGTCGTACGAAGGCCAATCTGGAGTTGGGCATTCAGAAGTCACTCCCCATCGTTTAGGGTTCATGGCTTCTGGCCTCCTCGCAGCGCACAAAGATGTTTGCAGCCATTCACTCAAACGGTTTCACTGGGCTCCAAAGGTGGGATGAAGATGAAGGTAGGTGTGGGAGTCCACCTATTCGGCCCGTGAGTTAGAGGGGGATGGGTTGTTGTAGTTGTTGTTAGGGATTAGGTCCCCAGACCCGGATACTGTCTCTTAGAATCTTAGTTTGCCCCTCTTGCTGAACCAGAAGCAGAAGCTCTCTAGAACTTACCCGGCACCCCTACTGGTGCTTCATAAACCTGACCTTCAAACCGAAAACCAAAACCTCAGGACGAGCATCACGAAAGCCCGTTTCGTTTCGGAGTTTAAAGGAGCCAGTCCCGTTTTAGAGCCGGTTCTGCTTTGAGGTCCCGGTGTGTTGACCGTTCGTCTGATTCCTGCACCGGGCCCGCTTTTCCAGGGTGCCCAAACGCCCACGACTGTCCTTCAAGAAGGACCCTGAAAGCAACCCCTCAAAAAGTACTGAACCACTCGGGCTTGAATTTACGGCTGAATCACGCCAACCGCAAACCCCCAAGCTACCCGACATCATTAACCTCATGAAACAGATGCTGTAAGACATTGTAAACCCCAATAAGCACCCTAAGATTTAAATGCTGACCCCACGGCCCTACACTAAACGCAACTATCCGACAACATCAGTGGCCGCGAGGACAACCCCGAAGACAGACGGTTGGTCACCCATTGCTCCCTGAAGGCAGGGCTTTTGGGGATGTTAAGGGTGTTTTACTAGGGCCGTGTTTGGTTCCGTTGAGGCACTTTGGGCTGCAGTGGGCTTTGTCTTGTTCTTTTGAGGCATTCATTCGTCCTCCCTTTGTCTTTTTTCGCGCGTCAGGGCTTGGGGCTTGGGTTTAGGCTGCTGGGAAGATCAGGGGATTTAACAGGCAGGGTTGTAGTGTTTTTTGTATGTGTGCATGTATGTATGCATGTATTTGTGTATGTGCGTACGCATGTATTAATGTAATGTAGTGTAATGTAATGTAATGTAATGTGTGTATGTATGTATGTATGTATGTAGGCAGGTAGGTAGGTGGGCAGGTATGTAGGTATGACATGATACATGTATAAATATATATATATATATATATATATGTGTATGTATATATATATATATATACATATCATGAGGTTGCACATGCAAGGCTGCTTGCTAAGCCTCGAACCCAAACTGATCAGCCAGACTCTAAACCCCAAGCCCGACGCCGAGCTCGCACCCAAACCTTGACCCACAGCCCACGAGCCCAAAGCCAGCACCAAAACCCCTAAGACGCAGGACCGCAAAAAGCAACCCAAGCATAGCTCAACCCCGTAAGCCCGCCCTAGATCCTTAACGCCAATCCCAAAGCCCGAAAACCCTAACACACCACCCCAAGCCCTACTCAGATCTGTCTATGTCTCGCAATGATACCCTTTTAGTGGGTTCTCGGCAAATCTTGGCTATCCTCACTCGAAAGGGGCCTAGAATCCCACAAGCCTCATCAGCTCGCAACAAGCCCTCACAAAAATCAAAGCTTAGCTTATGAAAAAGTTCGAAGCCCTCAACCTCCAAAGTAGCCCCTAACCTCCAAACTCGAAGCCCCAAACCCTAAACAAAGCCTATAAGCCTGTATAGGCCCCAGAACCTAGACCCTGGATCCTAAAAATCAAAGCCCAAACCCTTACTTTAAGGCGGCCTTGTAGCGAATTTCGGAGCCCAGGCCGCAGACTTAGGACACGCAGCGCTTCCCTTTGACATGCACGAGCGCCCGGGGCCCATGTGGTGAGCGCGTTTTCCTTGCATTGTGGTTTGTGGCATAGGCCTCGGGTTTTCTGATTTGGGTTTTCGGGTTTAGGGTTTTCGAGTTGTGTGTTTGGGTTTGCGGGAGTTTCTAGAAAAAGTGTTGTTTTCGAGTTCGAGGGCTTATGTAGTGGTGTTGAAGGACTGTGGCCCTTTACAGCCTCGAAAAAAAAGCAACCAGCATACGCAACAAACCACTGTTCCAAGTCGTAAGGGCCCTGCATCGGACTCTTGTGCCGTCGCAGCTGCAAGCCGCAGACCACGACCGGCTCCTCCGACGATACATTTCCTGACAAGACAGCTAGGGGTTTGGGGTTTAGCAAAACTGGAGCTGCAGATTGACACCAGGTCTTCGGGTTTCGTGTTTGGGTTTAGGGTTCAGGCTGCTGTGTTTGGAGGCTTCCGGATTGGGATTCGGGGCGTCGGGCTTAGTCTGGGAATCCCAAAAGTTGAAGCAGAGGCTGGGCCTTTCGGCTACTCAACGAGTTCTACGAGCAGGCTGGCGTGGCGCATTGAGTGCTGCGTCTTGAGAGGGTTGCAAGGGGTTTAGACGGGTTTGTGGTGCCCTAGAAGGGTTTGAGAGGCTTTTCTTCTGACCGAACTTATTCACTACCTAGAACAGCTGGCGAATTCTTCACAACACGCAGGCCCCGCGACTGTCCCTTCTGTTAAACCAAACCCTGAATCCCCACCTCCAAACTAAACACGAACTCAGCCGTAGGGTCTAGCTAGTGTCCTGGATTAAGGTTCGGGGTTTGGGGTTTTAGGGTAAAGCGTTGAGGGGTTTAGGCTAGGACTTGGGGGTCTAGGGCTTAGGGTTTGACCAAAACGCAGGGGTTGGAAACCTTGAACCAATCCTTGAAGCCAAGAACCGTAAGCCCCAAACCTCCAAAATGTAGGGGACCGCATTGCTGGGGGATGTTTCTTCCCGAAGGGTTCTGAATATGTGCAGAGTAGTTAGTGGTATTAATACTCCGTTCTTAGTGCTATTACTTCAGACTTCAGACTACCATTCATATGAATATATGCAGCGTATACAGAGTGCTCAGAACCCTAGTCCACTTGTTGAGGCCCCCTTCTATCCAGGGCCCCCTACAAGAATCAAAAAAGGAGAATCTCTTCCGGAACCGCACAAAGAGGCCTTTGAACCCCCAAAGCCGAAAGCCCCGGACTCCCCAGACCTGCAAGATCCAAAGCCCAAAGCCCTGCAAAGCGCCCTTCGAAGCGGTTTAGGGTTTAGGGTTTAGGGTAACCCAAAGCCCTGCAAAGCGCCCAAAGAAGCGCAGGGGGATGAAGAGCGATCTCTTGGCGTCCCCGTGTCGCCCATGTGCGAGTCAAGTCCTTGGCATGCCCTAAGCCGCTTGCATCGCGGGTTTTATTGGTTTTTGTCAGGTCTCTCTCTACGAAGTTTATACACGACGAACTACAGCTGCTACTGGCTGCTGCTGCTACTACTGCTACTACTGCTGCCACTATTGCTGCTACTACTACTACTACTACTACTACTACTACTACTACTACTACTACTACTACTACTACTACTACTACTACTACTACTACTACTACTACTACTACTACTACTACTACTACTACTACTTACTAACTACTACTACTACTAGTACTACTACTACTACTACTACTACTACTACTACTACTACTACTACTATGCTGCTGCTGCTACTACTACTACTACTACTACTACTACTACTACTACTACTACTACTACTACTACTACTACTACTACTATTACCACTACTACGACTACTACGACTACTACCACTACTACCACTACTACCACTACTACCACTATCACTACCACTAGCACTGACGCTACCACTACCACTTACACTACGACTACGACGACGACTCCGGCTACTAGCGACGACTACTCTGACGACTGATGTTTCGAGTCCCTGCCTCGCATTGACACAACAATGGCTTTCCGATGCTTGCCAGAGTGCGTGCCTACATACATACAACCTTACATACATTGAGAGATAAGTATACATCTTAAGGTATGCATAGAAAATTCAGCATAGTTCTTGTCTATGCTTTAGTAAAGCTTTGGCCAACTTGGGCTTTGCAAAACGCTGATAAATTTCAACACCCTAAACCTGAAACCTTAACCCTAAACCGACACCCCCAAACCGGGCCCCAAACCTGAAAGCTTTAGCCCTCGACGCCGTGTTTCAGAACAATCGCAATGGGTTTTGGGGTTGCATTTTGGCAGCAGTTACATAGGCACTATGGGGGATGCTTCTACTAATTGTTCAGGCCTACACATGCGGGTTCAGGGTTTATGCCATACATGAACATCCAAACCCTCTCTGAGACCCCTAACTCTTAACCCCTAAACCTTAAAGCCTGAACCTCAAACCCTACAAAGCGCCAAAAACCCTCAACCCAAACCCCAAACCATGTGGAGCCCAGAAGCCCTCAACTCCAGCAGCCTAACCGTTGAACTGTAATACCTGAAACGCCTAAGCTCTAATCTTACCTTTGGTTAGTAGGGACTGGAGGAAAGGGGTACAATCATAACTACTATTACTACCAGTCTTCCAATCCCTACTAACCAAAGGTAAGTAATTCCTGGACCCCTAAACCCAAAACCGCAAACCTTGACTTCCAAACCTTCAGCCGCAACCCTTGAAGTTTCGTAACATTTTGGAAACTCGCAGAAAGGTCCGCTAGGCCCCGAAGAATCTCACAAGGTCGTATGAGCAGCCCGACAAAACCATGTAATTCTCATAATTAGTCAACCTTGAAGCCCTTTAGAAACTTAAAGCACCATAAATTCTACAAAAAACATCCTTGCCGCCCGATAGTTACAAATCTTATACACATATTATATATATATATAGATCTATATTTTGCATATATATATATATATATGGATATGGGTATGAATATAAATAAATAAATAACTTATATATATATATATGTATATACATATACATATATATATGCACACATATATGTATGTATATGTAACTCTGCCCAAAAGCGCCGGACCCTCCGAGGCGCTCCGGTAACGTCCAGGACTTCCGGGAATCCCAGAAGGCAGTTGCAGCCTCCTTCCAAACGGGGACTCGGTTTTTAGGGTTTCGGGTTTAGGGTTTTGGGGGTTTAGGGTTTCGGGTTTAGGGTTGGGGGGTTTAGGGTTTCGGATTTAGGGTTTAGGGGTTTTAGGGTTTCGGGTTTAGGGTTTAAGGGGGTTTAGGGTTTCGGGTTTAGGGTTGAGGGCGTCGGCAATGCGTCTTTTGTTTCATGTTTACGGTAATGTTGGTGCGTTTTTTGTTGAGGTTTTACTCTTACATTAGGGTGGTAGGCGTAGGGTCTTCAGGTTTAGAGTTCTTAGCGCGGAGGTTTTGAGGGAATCAGGGTGGAGCGCTTTAGGTTTGCCAATAGAGGACCTTGTATATTTCGAAACAGTGCATCCCAAGACAGTCCGTTGATACTTATAGTACATTATTCTCCCCAAAACTCCACTCTTGTTGGCAAGGCCCCTATATCGTTAAGAAGCCTTCTCTCTAACGACACGTGTGCTCGACTAACAGCGCGGAGGTTCCTTGTTGATTGCGCAGAAGCGCGCAAGCATGTGAACATATTTCATATTGCTCAAGCAGCTCCTTGCTGTGTAGGTAGCAGCTGCTGTTCCAAGGGTCAGAGTGTAAATAAATAATGCTTAGCGTTAGGGGTCTAGGGTTTGGGGTTTGTCTGATGGATCTCAGCCTGACTGCTCACATTCCGGTCTGAGCCTGGGCGCAATATCCGCCCTTGTGCGCTTCGACTCACTGACGTCTTAGAGCACTCAAAATCCACCAAGCTCCTCTTCACGAAGACGTCTGAAGACGACGGCAGGTGAGATCCTGAAGGAGAATCGTGCTTGCCTCTGTTGATACACTGCAGCACTCGAGGCAAGACTCTGGTCTCAGCTTTTTCGTTCTCATCCCATGACGGCTGCAACTTCATGCAACGCAGCTTCTGACTGCGGCGGCCGCGTTGTTAGTGCGATGTTCTTTTTGCGTCGTTAGGGTTCGGTGGTCAAGGTTCGGTTGAAGGGTTTAGGGTTTCAGGTTTGGGGTTTAGAGATGTTTTGATTGGGTGGTTTAGGCCTAACGGCTTAAGGCTTAGGGCTTGTGGATTAAGGGCCTAGCTTCAGTTTTTCGGGCTTCAGACTTTAGGTTACAGGGTTCCGGCCCGGAACCCACACCACCCAAATCCTTGTTAGAACCCTTGTCGGGCCTTCTCAAGGCACCCTCAAGGAACTTACCACATCTAGCTGGGATCAGTTGGGTACGGCCCCCACTCAGTAATAGTTGAATAATATTCATAATATAGCTCCTTAATAGTAGCCCCATCATAGACTCTTACTGTATGGGGGCAGTACCTAAGGGATCAGAGTGTGCGGTTGTTGCTGTTGCAGCGCTGCGGGACATGTTGTGCACGCATGTGGTTCCAAGGCGGCTACTCGGCTACTTAACTAGGGTTCCCTTATTAAACGCAGAATAGTAGGAAAACAGGTGCCCGTAGTATAAGCGTAAACTAAAGCACACAGTAGCGCCACACAACTGGAGGCTTTTGGCTCCTTCTCTCCCTTCTGACCGCTAGATAAACGCCCTAAACACTTAAACTCTATAAAGGCACTCGAGAAGATTCCCGCAAGACTCCGCAAAAGCAAGCGATACAAACCTAAATCCGAAACCCTTGAACCCCAAACCCTCAACCCGTAAGAAGAGCAGCCTTAACCCCTGAATCCAATCCCCACCCCAAATACAACTACGTACCGCCACAACCGCCAAACCCTTAGACCCCTTAATCCCCTATGACATCCCATACGATCTCCGTCAGACTGCCTCAAACCATAAGGCTTCAGCACCTCAAAATAGAGGTCAGAATAAGCAGCAGCAGTATACCTCTGTGGTCATACTAATTCAGCACACGTCATACTCAACAATAATGACGTGTGCATGCATATATATATATATATTTACATATACATGTGTGTATCTAAAAGAAAGTTGTACTGCATCCAACAAACTCTAGCATTAAGACCTCTGTATTATTCAAAACGGCTGAGCCCTAGATACCAATCGAACTGCTCTACGATCCCTACAGGGAGGAACTAAACCAACCTTGTTCCAATTCTCACGCCTCCCGGCATTAGATGAACAGAAGCAAACTCTTCGACCCTAAGCCCTAAGCCAGATACCCCTACCCTCGCAGAGCCCGTTTAGTACCCTTAAAAGGAAACCTAGAACGAACCTGAAAAGGAACCCTAACAGAACTTTGAAGAAACTGCGGACCAGGGCTTTCTCCAGTTTGTCATCATGCCGCTGTTCAAGGAGCCGCTGCCCCAGTGGTTCGGTGGTTTAGCGTTTAGGGTTTAAGGTGCTCCCTTAGGGTTGGTGTAAGGGTTCGTCTGAGGGTTCTTTATACAGGTTCAGGGTTGTGGGCTTTCGGGCTTTCGGCGTGGGGTTTGGGGATTTGAGAAGGTCCTTTAAGCGGTTTTGTTTAAGATTTCGGGTGCACGGTCTTCGAATTTTGGACCCCACCCCCCCCAAGCCCATGCTTCCGGACACACGTGCTTGATGGTTTTGGGTGATCAGGGATGGGGTTCGGGAGCACAAAAGCCGGTCCTAAACCCTAAACCCTAAACCCTAAACCCTAAACCCTAAACCCTAAACCCTAAACCCTAAACCCTAAACCCTAAACCCTAAACGACCACGATGGCAGCTTCATGACCTGGCCACAACCCGGGGCCTGAAACCCTACAAGGGCCCTACAATGCCAATTTCGCACCCCAAACCCTCAACTCTGACCCCTCAACCTTAAGCCCCAAACCACCCTTGTTATTATTATTATTATTATTATTACTACTATTAATACTACTACTGCTACACTACCACTACTACTACTACTACTACTACTACTACTACTACTACTACTACTACTACTACTACTACTACTGCTACTATGCCCAAACCACCCTACAACAAATCGAGACTGGGCCAAGGCTGGCTACAGTTACTGTGCCCGAAGTGGGCCAGAGCCTCAACCGCTTCTTCTTCGGATGCTTCGTGGTGTTGTGGGTTTAAACTCTAAGCGCTAAACCCTATCCCTAAACCCTAAACCCTAAAGCCACACTACACTTTAAAAAGAAAGCCACAGACACTACACTAAACCCTAATCCCTAAGCCTTAAACCCAAAGCCCTAAAGCCCTTAACCTTAAACTTAAGCCCTAATGCCTCATCCCTGGGTGCCTGGGTTGAGGGCTCGGGATGCATGATTCCGAGCTTTGGGGCAGGGTTAGACAGGGCTCGGGGTGCAGGATTCCGGGGCTTTGGGGCAAGGGGTGAAGGCCTGGGATGGTGGAGTTTAGGGTTTAGGCTCAGGGGGTTCAGGGCTTAGGGGTTGTAGGAGTTTCAGAATACTTCAAGACTCTAAACCCGAAGGCCTAAACCTATGGACATCCCTATTTATTCAACTTTGGAGCCGTTTGATACCCGTTGGAGCAAGGGCCGTGTTCATTCGCTCCTAGTTGTGAAGATGTTTGTCTACAGTCATCCCTTAATCCATTTGCCTCCGGCTTCTTTTAACAAAGAACACTCCTAGGTCCTACCCGGTTCAGGATATTGTTGGCCTCGATGCATTTACAGTCTTTCCTTTCCCGAACTTCGCATAGTCCCGCCCTAATCTTGGAACAGCTTGGGGAGGGTTTCGGCGTTTGTAGTTGAGGGGTTTAGGGTTTGACGTTCAGGTGTTTGGAGTTTCGAGCGCCGATTCTTGAACCGAGGAACCTGCACGGAAGCTGTTAGTGATCCGAAGCCCTTCCTGCTGAGTTTTTGGGTTCCCTGTTATGATTTCCTGACATATGGGAGTTTCCGAAAATAGGGGACCCTAATATAATGTGGTACCCCAAACAGTCGGATTCTTATTATACGGACCCCAAAATAAGGGTACCCGTGTTTTCGGAAACCCCCCCCACATGTCCTTGAAACCGCAGGGCTCAGGGGAAGGGCTAGGGGGCCTTAAACCCCGAAGATGCACAGCCCAAACCTGGAGCCCAAGGTGAGACATGTCTCACAAGGACTCTTCTTGCCGGGCTTTCTTGTTGGGCTTGAAGGTTCAGGAAGTTATGAGTCTTAGGCCTAGAGTTTCAACTTCCTTAAGCCCTAAACCTGAACGGTCTAATGCAGAAGCCCGAACGATTGATACCTGTATTCTTGGGGGTCCGTATTAAAAAAAAAGGCATACTCTCCGATACCTCCAAGAGCAGGCCGAAGGTGTTTCTGGGAGTTTCCGACAAGAAGGGGTATCATATTCTGAGGTCCTTATGATAAGGATCCTACCATTTAGGGTGCTATATTAGGGTCCCCCTATTTTCGGAAACTCCCATCCGTTTCAGGCCTCCATACAACACTCGTTATAGAACCCTTTAGAGGAATCCCAAATGGAACCCTATTGCTTCCAGTGATTCAGGCCGCCACATTAAAGCCTGAAGCTCGCCAAAACCTAGAACGCATCTGTAAGGCTTAGTAACTCAGTAGGGTTTAGGGTTTCGGGGTTTAGGGTTTCAAGGTTTAGGGTGTTTACCTTGTTGGGTGCATATGACCCTCCGAGAAGTCGGAAGGTTAACTGTGTTTGGGCCAGGGAAGTCAGCAACTAGGAAGAGATCTGAATACTTGGGATCTACAAGCTGGGGGCAGGGATTCTCTTCCCAAAGTAATTCTGCTATAAACCATATTCAAACGGTTGAGGCTGTTAAATTCCTGTACCCTAAACCGTAAACCTAAACACCATAGACCCTAAACCTTAGCTCAACCTCCTTCAGTTCGCTCCGCCGCGAGGATTGAATGCAATGCAGAGGAGTGGATCAAGGGAGAGCCGCACGAAGACCTGGTACAGATCATCAAGGCCCCAAGCAGGGTGTTTGTGGCTTAGTATCCGGTGTGCTGAAGGATCCTGTTTCAGGGGTTTTCCCCCAATAGTACTAAGTATAGTTACCTTACTCACAACCCCCGTATAACTACCCATGAACCTAGTAGGCCCTAAACCTTATACCTTATAGATCCCTAAAGATCCCTTTAAAGGGACCCTTGAAGGAACCCTCTTATAACCCACCCTAAGCCTCGCTGCTTCTTACGCATTACACAGAATCGTTTCGATATTTTCGGGGGCAGGGATTCCTGAAAATGAACCCATACTATGGGAACCCTAATCCTTACATGATGGGAGGCCAAAAGGGGGGTTTAAGGGGGCAGAGGTTTGTTTTGATTGCTTGGTCAAGGGTGCCGAGCTCGTTTTTGACTGCTATTCCTGAGCCAGCTCAGTTTTAGGGTATCGGGTTTGGGCTTGGCGGAAGCCACAAACCTGCGAGACGTTGAAATCCTAAGCCCAAAAGCCCTAAATCCAAGAAGCCTGGGCCGGAGCAGGGGCGGGCCAGCCAAGCTTCTCCTCGCCGTACGGTTGATGATAGAAATCCTGCATTACCCATAATAAGGAAGATACCAAAATTCCCATGGTTTAGGGTCCAGGATAAATATCATCAACCGTATGACAAGCATCCCACCCTCCCACACTCCAAGCCCCGCTTGGACCCCCGATAAACTTCCCTTGTTATCATAGGAGGCCAAATGGGGTTTTAGCCTATGGGGGTTTAGCAGGGATTAGGGTTCCCATACTAGGGCTCATATTCAGGAATCCCTACCCCAAGAATCTTAAACCCCCTTTTGGCATCCCATCATGTAAGGACATAGCAAATCATAACAGCCAACCCCAAAATGGAAGGTTCTGTAGGGTCCAGGTATAACGAAAGCAAGTTCCACTGAAATGGCAGGCACCGCCCAAGCAAGTCAAGAACACCATCTTTGCCACTTGTCAGCTGGGCTCGGTGAATCGAAGCAGGACCATTTCGTTTCGGTGTACCGCTCCAGAAGGGTCTTAGGGGCATGGATGACGTTTTTTTTTTAATATTTTTTTTCTGAAGCTTTATGGTTTCAGGTCATGGGGTTTGAGGGTTTAGGGTTTGCTGCTGAGGTTTTGGGTTTAGGGCTTTAGGGTTTGAGGCTGGGGTTTTGGGCTTTAGGGCTTTAGGGTTTGAGGCTGGGGTTTTGGGGTTTAGCGCTTAGGGTTCTGAGGCTGAGGCTTGGGGAGTTGTAGTAAGTGGGGTCCAAGCAGATCGTATGCTTGGTTCTTCGGCCTTTGTGTTGCCGTGCTTCCAAGCCCTAAGCCCAAGCCCGGCCCTAAACCCTAAACCTGCACCACAAAACTGAAGCCTACAATGTAAACGCCGAGTCCTAAACCTGCACTCTGGACCATACACACCGTGAGCTCTCAGCCCTTCTCATTGAATCTTGGTTTCAAAACTTGGTGGTACGAGTGACGCATTGCTCCACTTGGTTGATGTCTGCATAGGCTGTGAGAGGCTTGTGATGCTCCTAGGAGACATGGCGAACGATCATCCTTGCGATTCACACAACATGAGCAGAAGCCTATTCTAAACGCTTAACCCTGAACTCTAAACCCTCAACCCTAAACCCCAATCCCTAGGCCCTAAAACCTAAACCGTGACACTTAACCCTGAACTCTAAACCCTAAACCACCCGGCGCCTAGCGCTAAGGTCCCTGTGTCGCCAAAGCAGCGTCGTCGGAACAAGCAAGTGAAGGTCGGGCTGGGTAATAGAGGGGCCTCAGTAATTACCTATACTATTTTGGGGGTTCCTTTCAAGGATATTGAAAAAGGTCCCTATTCGGGTTACTATAAGGGGCAGTATGGGGGTTTTTATATAGGGGGCTTATAAATGATTATCTGTACTATTTTGGAGGTTCATTATTATTATTATCATAGTATAGTGGGCCCCAAAACCCTATTCTAGTTATTAAGGCCCCTATATTATCTGGCTCTGGAGTTTTGGGGCTCTGGGGTTTAAGGGTTTAGAGGGGTTTGGGGTTTAGGGGTTAGGGATTGCAGGGGTTCGGGGTTGAGGGGTTTAAGGGTTTAAGGGTTTAGGGTTTAGGGGGTTTAGGGTCTAGGCGAGCACCATAGTTTAATACTTGTTTGTGCGATGTTCCTCAAAGGAGCCATTATGAAATACACGTTTATGATTTTTTTCTCCTTGCCTACTTCCAATGCCCAGGTACTGCGACCCTCCTCATACAATGAAGCCTAAAGCCTTCTGCAAACAAAAGTCAGAAGGACTAGCAACATTAGTTCTTAGGGTTTATACATATACACACCAAAATAAGATTCTACCGTTAAGCCAGAAAAAGAGAGCTCCTCCGTGCGGGCCTTAGACTTGTGTTTTCTAGACACATGCACGAAAGATTTGTGAAGGGACCATCGCCCTGAAACCCTGAAGCCTGAGAGGCCTTCATAAGATAAATAGTTTTTTTGTTTAGAGAGGGCTTTGTGTATGGGCCTTGGGAGGATACTCAAGCTTTCGTGGTTTGAGGATTGCAGGGCCTTCGATTCAATTTTTTGAACTAGGGTTAGAAGATTGTACGTGTGCGTTCATTGTATATAAGGGCTTCTTTCTGATTGTATACATGGCTTAGAGCGTCCACGATTTCGGTTGAGAGTTTAGGGTGGCGACTTGACTTATTAGTATGCCGGCTTGCGTGACAACCCTCCCTGAAACACAGAACCCCACCCTAAAGCCTAAACAGACCCTTTCAACGTGTATTGCTCCATGAACTAGGGGGGTGAGGGTTGAGCCGTAAGGAGACCACATACAAGGGTGCCACTTCGGGGTGTTTAGGGTTTAGGGTGTAGGGGGCTGAAAAAGCGGCTCATGAGAGTAGGGCCATGACGCCCACTATCACGGACAACAAGACAACCCAAACCTAAACCCGAAAACCTTTACGGACTAAACACTAAACAATCAACCTCAACCTTTGCATTCAGACCCGTCGAAAGCCCTGACACCAAACCTCCCCCAATTCCCAAGTCCTAAACCCGAAGTCGTAAACCCAAACACTAAACCCCAAACCCTATATAAACCCTGAACCTTAAACCCTAAACCCTAAGCCCAAAACCCTAAACCCCAATCCCCAGACCCGAAGCCCCAAGCCCGAAACCCCAAAGCCCACATCTTAACAAGAAAAGCAAGACTAGGTAGGGCTTTGGGACATTTTGTATTTTCCCTTATTGGGCTTAAGAGGATCTTGTTTACTAATACTTTTCAAAGGCTTCAAAAGCCCCACCTAGAAGAAAGCGCCAGGACAATAGTCCACAGCCTGGGCTCGACAGCAGCTCGGATCTACCTCGGCGCTTTTGTTTAGGGTTCCTATGGTTTTCAGGATTTTCGGGTTTAGGGTTTATAGGGTTTTTAGGATTTGAGGGTTTATAGGGTTTAGGGCTTTTAGGATCTTAGGGCTCAGCTGTCTTTCTATTTCTTGCTTTGGCAGGTTGGGTCTTTGAATTTGTTGTTGGGCGTTTCAGAGAAAGCAGGCCCGAAGCCCTGCACTGCAAGTGTAGGGCTGACCCTTACACTAAACCCTAAACCCTAAACCCTAAACCCTAAACCCTAAACCCTAAACCCTAAACCCTAAACCCTAAACCCTAAACCCTAAACCCTAAACCCTAAACTCCAGACTTCTGGATCCTCCAGCCCTTGGTGGGGAGATTTGGGGGGCTAGCTATCTGTACTGTTGCTGTTCCTGAAACTACAGCACTGAAGCTTGCTGTGAGAAACCAAAAACCCTTGTGAAACCTTATAAAGCCCTACGAACACCCCCTCATAAGATCCAAAAACAACCTTAACAAGTTCTTGCACCCTAAACACTAGACCCTTGAGGCCAAACCCTAAACCCTAAAACCCTCTAATCCTAAACCCTCTAATCCTAAACCCTAAACCCCTGAAGCCCTAAGCCCGAAGCTCTTCCACCCCAACCCCTGAAGCCCAGGCATAACAAACCAGTCTTTGGCCAGCGCAAGCAACCTTGCACCGGCCGCAACTGAGAAGTGAAGGCCTCGAAGTTGAAAAGCACTTTCAAGGAGGGTTTGAGGGTTTTTTGGTGCTCCTTGAGAAACGTGTCTTTTCAGGCTTCCTGTAAGGGTTCTAAGAGGGACTTAAAAAATCAATTCCAAGCCATCGCTCGACAGTGCCGAGCATTGCTGAAGGCAAAGCGGGGAGCTCCGTCATCGCCCTGTGTTGGGTAAGCGCTCTAGGGTTGATAATGTGGATCGGGCATGGGAACAGCCTCCACGAACCGTCAACCGGCCCATACAAGTGCAGGCTTAAAGAACACGCTTCAAAACAATTTGAAGGTCTTCACTTCGAATGCTTTGGCATGAATGAATGACGATCGCTTTTGAGCTGGCAAAACCGAATCGCTTCCGAAATTTCCTCGAAAAGCAGCGTCGCGAAGCAAATACCCCAAACTCCACCAAAGCCCTCAAAAACGACAGCCGTGGGGCGCACGTGTTTCGGGCTGCAAGACAGAGGTATTGGGGTGAAGGGTTTTATTACAGGCTTCCGGTGGTGGTTTGGGGCTTGCGGCAAAAACTCTACGCCCGAAGCTCGAAACCCTAAAACCCCAGAGCCCCACAATCCTAAATCCCAACAGCCGGAACTCAAAACCCTTAAAACCCAGGAACACTAGCCAACACACCTCCTGCAATGCTGACCCAGGACATTCCTTGTGGTTTGCGGAGGATCTGGGGTTGAGGGTTCGGGATTAGGGTTTGGGGTTAGGGAGGGCTAGGGGTTGAGGGTTTGGGGTTTAGGGTTTGGGGTTTAGGGAGGGCTTAGGGTTGAGAGGGTTTGGGGTTTAGGGTTTGGGGTTTAGGGAGGGCTTAGGGTTGAGAGGGTTTGGGGTTTAGGGTTGAGGGCTTTGGGAAATAGGGTTTGGGGTTTAGTGATACGAATAAAGTCCAGATGCCAAGCGTAGTATAAGAGCTTGCGTCGATCCCTGTGCGAAGGTTGGCCGTTAACTCTAAGACTACCCCAGCAAAAGACGAACACTACAGTCACAAACCCCAAACCCTTAGCCCCAGAACCAATTTTTAGACCCTAAGCCCTAAAGCCTTAGATCCGAGATTTCAAACTCCAAAACCCCAAGCTTTAAAACCAACAAAGCTCAGAGGAAACTCCTAAATCCGGGAGGCTCGCCCGGCTCTCCACCTGATCGCGTACCCCCGCTCAAGGCGAACACACCCTAAGGGTCCAGGTGCCCAATCATCAGATCACCCCCCCTCCCGAATGGCCCATGGTGTAGGGCGTAGGGCATTCAACCCTAAACTATGAACCAAACCTGAAGGCCGAACTATTAGGCACGTTGGACCCTTAGGGACAGAGCTTGCGCTAGCAAATCGCGAACCCAGGGACTCCAAAATCTCTGAACGAAGGGTAGAGCTTAGAGTCTGCGCTGTGAGGGTTTAGCATTTAGGGTTTAGGGCTTTGGGTTGAAGTGGCTAGTAATAGTCCTTCTTCATAGTCTCATTATGCCTAGACTGATGCCATAGCATTTGCCCCCAAAACCCGTATTCCACGAGTATACTAGGAGGCCCGAACGGACTCCAGGCACATGGGCCAAAGGTTTCGCTTTAACATGTTGGGTGCAAGGTCTCAGGGTTTAAGGTCTAAGGTTTAGGGCTTCGGTTTAGGGTTTAGGGTTCAAGGGGCCTTCCTTGAGGGATTCTGGAGTCTCCGGGAAACATCCGAGTGGGGAAGGGTGTTGAGGCGGTATTCAACCCCAATCTGCAAACCCTAAACTTTGACCGCTAAGCCCTACACCCTAAACACTTAAGCCATAAACCCCGTACAACCCTAAACCCCTAAACCCTAAACTACTCGAAAGTTTCAAGCCCAGGCTACGGTCTTCAACGCTTTTGCGACCCCTCTATCCCAAAAGTCCCCTGAATTCTCCTAGACCCAGCACCACACAAACAGCCCCTATCACGCGACCTCCCCAGATTGTCGAAAGTGCCCTCCCCCGGGATGCTCCTCGCATTTTCAGCCCACCAGAAATCTGGCGCCACAGCTCTGCAGGAAGCCAACTTAGACTCGCTCCTATAGGGCTCCTGAAACATCGGATTTGTTCTGTGTTTAGGTTTTAGGGTTTTAAGATTTATGGCCTAAGGTTCGGGGTGTAGGGTTTCGGATGTTGGGTTTTGGGTGAGCATAGAAGCTTGAATAGTTAGTACCACTGTTCGACCTGAAGGTGCTTTATTGCAACTAGTTCTACCACAATACACCCCGCAACCCTATTCTAACGATATGGGAGTTTCCGAAAATTAGGGGTTCCTTAATTTGGGGTCCTTATAATAAGGATCCTACTATCCAGGGTATATACTCTATTAGGGTCCCCAATTTTCGGAAACTCCCATATAGTGAAATCCGTGGATGTATGGCAGCCTTATAGCGAACCCTAAGTCCTAAACTCTAGCTAAAGCCCCCTTTGCGCGAACATCAGCACGGCTTAGGGTATGGTTTGTTGTGAGCCCATGAAGTCTCATAAAACACTCTAAACCTGAGGCTTTGCCTCCACTTTCAAAGCTTCCTGCAAAGATTCGCCAGCTGTAGATTTCCGCAGGGACTGTCCGAAATTCGCATTGGTGCTTATAGGCTCTACAATAGTTGTATACCGGGCATCTAAGGGTTCCAAAAGGGGTTCTATCAGGTGTTTTCGGCGGGTTTGGATTCAAGATCTTAGGGCTCATAATGCTCTATCAAGCTTTAGGCTTGTAGTGCTGGGATTTGTGTGCAAGAGATTTATGGACTTGATGTGGGGTCCATGTAGAGTTCACGCAGGGTTTCGGTGATGAGACTTAGCGCTTATGATTTAGGATTTAGGGTTCCTGGCAGTTCTTACAGGCATTACTCTATAGAGTCGAGGGCTTGCCGTGAATCCTTTGCCTTTGGTGACTGCAGGCCACGAGCTCGAAGGGTCCTGAAGCCCAACAAGCGCCTTCTAAGGAACCCTGACCCTAAACCCACAGCCCTAAAGAATCCGAAGCTTAAGCTCCCTTGAGTCCCAAGTTCCTGAAACCCCTTAATCCCCTAAACCCCTCAACAAGAACAACAGGTCGAAACCCACTTCGAGGCCGCAAAGCTTCCGACTCCTGAATAGCGGCATAAGCCCTAAACCAAACCCTAGGCCCCACAAGCCTAACCCTAAATCCTACACCCTAAGCTCCCAAACCTTAAGCACCAAACTGCCAAACCCCTCAATCCCCAAACCCTAACTAAACCCCTTCATCCCTAAGCCGTAAACCCGATTCGGGACAGCCCCCGCTTATTCCTCTTTAACGGAGCCCAGCTCGGACCGTTGGGGTCCACGCATGGGCTTCGGGTCGAACATGGCCATTTCGCAGCATAATCACAATCCTGTAAATCGAAGACGACGACGACTACTACTACTTCTACTTCTACTACTACTACTACTACCACTACTACTGCTACTACTACTACTACTACTACTACTACTACTACTACTACTACTCCTGCTCCTACTGCTGCTACTGCTACTGCTACTACTACTACTACTACTACTACTACTACTACGACTACTACTACCACTACTACTACTACTACTACTACTACTACTACTACTACTACTACTACTACTACTACTACTACTACTACTACTAGTCCTACCACTACTACTACTACTACTACTACTACTACTACTACTACTACTACTACTACTACTACTACTACTACTACTACTACTACTGCTCCTGCTGCTGCTACTACTACTACTACTACTACTACTACTACTACTACTACTCCTACTACCACGACGACTACTACTACCACCACCACTACTAATAATAATAATGATAATAGTAAGAAGAAGAACGGGAACAATAATGCTACTAGTACTACAGCACAAAGTAACAATAATAAGTTGATAATAAGAATAAGAACAAAAAATAACAATAATAAACACCTTGGTAGCAATGACAGTGGCAATCATTATCAGCACCATAAGTTAGCAGCAGTAGTACTGACAGTAAACATAGTACTAATAGCAATTCTAATATCAATAAGAAGAAGGGCAATCAATAATAGCAGCAATCGCAATATAGCAGTAGGGCAGCAAGATAGTAGTAGTGAGCATCATAGCAACGCAGCGCTCGCAGTAATCAGTTTACTGTTCTGTTCTGCACTATTCACGACTTTCTTGCTGGAGTCACAGTTGCCTATTGACTACTGATGTTGCAGCTGCGGTCATGGCACTTCTACTGATTCTACTGTTCCTGCTCATCCTGGTCATATCATCCTCATCCTGCTACTACCCTTACTCCCCCGAATACAAATACCCCCGTCCTGACTAACAGTCCCTGCCCTGGTCCTGGTCGTAGTCCTGGTCCTGGGCACTACCAATCCCGATCGTTATTCTTGAGGACATTGTCATGAGCATATAAGTAGAAACATGTGCATTGCAAGGCCACTCGCCCTGGACCGCAACAGCTAAAGCCTTAACCCCGATTCAGTGCTCAACCCTCGCAGACCCTGATAATGGGGGCTTAAACAAAAAGAGTCGTTGTGTTCCTTAGATCGATTAATAACTAAGTAACTGAGTCTTTAGTTGCTTAATTAATTAGTGAATGAATTACTTTGTTGATCAAGTAATCAGTTATCAGTATCCAGAAGCTTATTCCAATTTTTCAAGTCTCCTATATCATCGAAAAGAAAGTTTTTGCGACACTCCAGACCGTAAGAAGCCCTTGAACCCTAAACCAACATAAAAAAGCAACCCTAAACCCAAACCCTATATTCCGTAAACCCTAGACCCTAAACCCTTAACCCCTTTATAGAACCCCTTTTAGATCCCTTTAAAGGATCCCTTCATGTAGGCAGGGTTTCCCCAAGGAGTTGCCCGAAGTCCACCGGGTCTCGTGCTCGAAGCCTCAACCCACTGGAGAAGAACTCTGAACTCGAAAGAGGGCCTTAAAGCTTAGGGTTTAGGGTTTAGGGTTTAGGGTTTAGGGTTTAGGGTTTAGGGTTTAGGGTTAGGGCTTACCTAAACCCCCCCAAAGTAGGTAAAATAATGGCCCAATTCCCCTAAAAGGCTATTATTGTACATACTTTCGGAGTCCAGGCACTAAGGCTAGGGCTGAGGGTTTAGGGCGTAGCTGTTATTATAGGGCGTTAAGGTTTAGGGTTTCGGGTTTCGGGGTTGGGGCTTACGGTTTAGGGCCTAGGGCCTTAAGGCTTATAGGGTTTAGGGTTTGGACATTGCGTTTTCGAGCTTAGTGTTTAGTGTATATAGGGGTTTGGGGTTGAGGGTTTAGGGCTTAGGGTTTAGCAAGGTTCCCCAGGAGAACACTTTTGCCCTTTTTCTTGACTTGTTGGGGTCTCTTAGTAAAACCAAACAGCAGGACAAAGTGTACCCTCCTTATTGAGGGGCTGCTCGGGCACCTAGTTTGGGTTTAGGGCTTAGGGTTTGGGGTGTATGACTTAGGGTTTAGTGAAAAGGGCTTCGGGTTCAGGGTTTCCGGCTTGGTTTAGGTTTTAGGGCTGCTAGAAAAACCGACGAAATCCCACTTAAACTCTTTACCCTAAAACCGTCTTGGCGCTTTCATTGGACTGAGTTCGAGTTGCTTGGGGTTTGGCTGCTTCATCTTTTTAGCGAATCTAGTCCAGAGCCTTCAATCCCGCAAACTTGTTCTTTGAGCTTTGGGGTTTGCGAGGTTCGGGTTTAGCTAGTTCCTCTTTGTTGCCCTACCCTCAAGCCTTGACCCCCAAACGTTAAGCCCCATATCCTGACGTTCTACTCCGTACCCTAAACCCTAAACCCTAAACCCTATTTATGCGACTCGTTGCCCTGGCTAGCCCTGTCCCCAAAGCCCGAAATCCTAAACCCGGAGGAACTCTGAGACTGAACGCATTCAACATACAACCCTCGATCCTTTTTGGGTTTACAGTTTCTCAAGCCTTCAAGCAGAACCCAAAAAATAAACCTTAGGTAAACTCCAGACGGAAGGCTTCCTTTTCAGTTAATTTCAAGCTTGCATGCCAGTCGGAGCCAATGCAAAAGCAAAAAAGGGTTTGGGATTCAGGGTCTGGGGTTAGTGTCGTGGTTCAGTGGTTCGGCGAGGGTCTAGGGTGTAGCTTATAGGGTTTATGGGGAACCCTTGTAGGGATCAGGTCAAAAGTTTTAGGACCCTAAGCCCTTGGCAAGAAGGGCTGCCTGAATCATCTGGGCCAGCGAGTCCTCCGTAGTTGAGTTGGAAGGGCCCTCATTGGGTTTATCCTGAGTATGATGTTAAGAAGATCGAATAAGTCACCAGCATCAGGCGTTCGAGCTCCTGTTTCAGCTATACGATAAGGCACCTTCAAAACTCCATTCAAATCATGAAGACCCCTGTATGGATTCTACACAACTGAACCAGGATGAGCTCCTCAATGCAACTCTTGCAGTTTGTATAATTCCTGGAGCCTTAGAGCCTCAATCCTTAAGAGTAATGTATAAGGAATCCCAGCCCTATTTTGGCCTTAGTCCGGTTTCCAACTTTATGGGGTTTAATGTAGAGAGGTGATTCAGGCTTCTTCGTATATTTTGGAAGTATCCGATGCTAGCTTACAGAAGGGTGCACACTTGGAGCGCACGAGTCAACCTACAATTTTCAGGTTTTCCTTGGACCCTGCAAAACCGGCCTTTCTAGACTTTCATAGTATGATTTCCTTATAAATTTATGTCCTTAAAAAGCTAGGCTATTTGGGGCTTTGAAGGTACTTGGAGGTTCATGGGTAGTTACAAGTGGGGTTATAAGTCCCCTAATACGGGTAATAACTATAGTTACCCTACTTCTAACCCCGCTTATAACTCCCCATGAACCTCCAAGTAGGCCCTAAACCCTATACCCCTTTTAGAATCCCTATAGATCCCCTTAAAGGGACCCTTCAAGGAGCCCTTATAACTCCCCATGAACCTCCAAGAAGACCCCTCATAGTAGCCATTATAGGATCTCTATAGTAACTCTTATCGGGGTATTGGAGTCTCTAGTATATATACCCCTTGTAGAATCCCTATAGGTCCCTTTAAAGATTAAAGGGACCCTTACAGGAACCCTAAGTTCTAGGATGTTTATAGTAACTCTTATAGGAACCATTATAGAATCCTTATAGTACCCCTTATACTTGGAGGACCATGGGGTTTAGGGGGAAGTTGAGGCTCTGGAGGCCGAGCCTGCGCCCTTCGATGCTCACGTCCTCCAACTTTCAGCTGCTTTTAGGGTTTAAGGTTTAGGATTTTAGGGTTTAGGGTTTAAGGTTTAGGGTTTTAGGATTTAGGGTTCAGGGTTTAGGGGGTTTTGGGTTTAGGGTATCAGGTGTAGGGTTTAAGGTTCCAGGTTTAGGGTTTAAGGGTTTAGGGTTCAGGGTTTAGGGGGTTTTGGGTTTAGGGTATCAGGTTTACGGTTTAAGGTTCCAGGTTTAGGGTTTAAGGTTTAAGGTTTAGGGTTTAGGGTTCCGGGTATCGGGGTTCAGGGTTTAAGGTTTTGGGCTTTTAGGGTTTAGGACTCAGTATCAGTCCGTACTGATGGGGTCAATTCCTGGTCGTGTTGTCGCATTGCAGGCGTTACAAGCCAAGCTGAGTGTGAGACCAACTAATCTCGCTCCTACCCGACACCACCCCATACCACAAAAGTGCCCCTATCGGGCTTATGCCACGCTTCCTAGAGTTCGAGGTTTTAGCACCATAGTATCTTTCCAACTCCGAGGGACTTCTGCAGGTATTACCCAGGACCTTAAGATAGACCCCAAGTAGGATCCTTCATGTTATGCACCTTATAACGCGAGACATGTCAAGCCCGGTAATGCCGGATAAAACGTTTTTGCACCCGTAAACCCTAAGCCCAACAGACACGAGGGGTTAACAAAAAAGGTTAAACCCTAAATTGAGGGTAAATTGAGGGTTTAGGGTTTAGGGTACCCTTACATCTAGCTTTCCTTTTCCACACCCTTGTGGCCATGGCGGCTGATGGCTACACCACTGCGAGAGATCCGCAGAAGGAGTTTGGGTTTCGAGGATTCGGGTTTCGGAGAAGGTCTAGGGTTTAGGGTTTAGGGTTTAGGATTTAGGGTTCAGGGTTTAGGGATTCGGGTTTCGGAGAAGGTTTAGGGTCCAGGGTTTAGTGAAGGGCCCACTGAGCCCGCCAAAGTAGTGTGTTGGTCCTATGTGAAAGGATTTTCTCTCAGAAATTTGGTGTGTTTCTTTGCCGGGGGTTTGATGTACGTCACTGATGGTTAGGCCCCTTTCTGTTTTGAAGATCCTGACGATATCTTAACCCGGAATAACTTACCTTTTCAAGGACTTATGTAAGGAAATCATAATAAGGAACCCTAAACAGGTATGTCATTCAGGGTTAAGGTAGTCACTATGAAAGCAGCTGGGCGCGTTTAACCCCAAACCCCGTGCCGAAGTGCTCACCATCCTCGCACTCTCGAATTCGACATCTCGCCTGAACCATAAACTTTAGGCTTTAGGGCTTATGGTTTGGGGTTTAGGGTATAGGGTTTAGGGTTTGGGGTTTTTCTTAGTTCAGGGTTTCAGGGTTTAGGGTTTTAGGGTTTCGGGTTTAGGGCCATAAACTCTACTAGGGCTCTTTTGGTCAATAGGGTTCGGTTGAGATTACTTGATAAAGACCAGTACGTGGAATTCAAAGAGATCGCGTTTCAACTCTCACATAGGTTTTCTCTGCAAGGTAGAAATCGCCCCATACATGGGTGGTTGTCAAAATCAGGGCCCCTTTTTGGGTTCCTATTATTATACGGCACCTATTATTTAGGGTACCCAAAAAGGGACCATAATTTTGACAACTACCTACATGTTAAGGGTCATTCTGTCCGGACTAAGATGTCGGATTTAGCAGGCCTTGGGACTGATGTACGATGCGCGCCTACATGTGGGTGGTTGTCAACATGATTGTCCCTTTTTGGGTCCCTAATATAGTACGGCACCTAATGTTGAGGGTCCCCCCAAAAGGGGCCTTAACTTTGACAACCACCCATGTAGAAGACGAGGCACTGGAGGTTCATTCGCTTAGCCGGCTCATGCCCTCCGTTAAGCCGTTGGGTTGTTGTTATGCTTGATAAGTTCGTAGTGTTCTGAAACCTATTAGACTTTATTGATGCCTTTAGACTCACCGAAGAACTAGCTAAGTTGATTTTTATAGTCCAGTGTCTGGGTCCGAAGATGTGGGCATAACTTTAGGATGCAGTTTGAAAACTGAAACGGTCATGGACTACCTTTCAACCATCCGACGTTGCAATCGTGCAGACACAGGAGCAATTCATGTGCAAAGATTTCTGACAGAGCATCCTTTCATGAGACTCCTCAGAGCACAACACTCCGCCTGACTAAGATGGCGAGAGATGCCCTAATTCGGAGCGCGCGGCTAATCACAAGCACCACCCGTACTAGTGACCCTGCTTTGAAGCCTCCTTACTAAGTTCCCTGGGCATATACGGTTCTGGTTCTTTAGGCAGCATATCTCCACAAGAAAACCCTGCACCTACAAATCCACTATTGCGAGCGAAAGAAGGCAAAGCTCAGGCAGACAACACAAGCAGCCTGCAACACACCATACCCCCCTAAACCCTAAGCCCTACACCCTAAACCGCCCCTACAACGAAGACAAACAAAGCGCTCCAAAGAAGTGTCTGAAGACCACTATGGGCTATTAGACCCTAAAGATCCCTATTAGGACCCTATTAAGGGTAGATTAAGGTACCCAGAAGGTCTGATAGCCCATAGTGGATAGCCTAGGGGTACCTTATTTTGGGGTCCTTATTATAAGGATCCTACTATTTAGGGTACTATATTAGGGTCCCCTGTTTTCGGAAACTCCCAAGTGTCTGAAGAGCCAGGAGAGCGCCATGCTTAGCAAGGTGCTGTCGGCAGACATCGCTACGCCCAGCCCGGGCTCCCTCTGGGCTGCAAGGTTTAGGGTTTTTAGGGTTTAGGGTTTCTAGGGTTTCTAGGGTTTAGGGTTTAGGGTTAAGGGTTTTAGGGTTTTAGGGTTCTAGGGTTTTGGGGTTTAGGGTTTAGGGTTCAGGATTAAGGTTTAGGGTTTTAGGTTTAGGGTTGCGCGAATACGACAAGGCTCTGACATTCGGTTCAGGGTTTAATTGGGGCATAGGTTTTTTTTGTTTAGGGCTTGGGGTCCGTGGGGCTTGAGGTTCAGGGCTGAGGTTTAGGATTTACTGAAAGGAAACTTGGGGGCTCCAGCTTATGTTAGGCCTTTGGCCGGCTATACCGCTTCGGATTGAAGGAATTCTGCAGAGGACACTCACCGAAGCCCTTCCGGAATAAATCCCGTCCGGAATATGAAGAGTTGGATTACGAGGACTATCCCTGGCAGGGCGCGCATACCATACTCAGAGACCTGTTGTTGTGCAAGGCCTGCAAAGGCCCCGCCTTGCAGCAATGTCTGCAGGGCTTCAGGAGATCCGAGCGATGTAGTTATAGTTTGGCGACATGCAAGCTATCTACGGCAACTTCGGTGATTGGGCATGAGTGCTCATCTTGGGTCGCAAGAGCGGTGTGCCAAACACTGACAGGTCCATGAATGAGCATGCTTCTTTGCGTCGGGCTTTGGGTTTTGTGGTGTCTTATGATCCTAAACCCTCAACCCTAAACCCTAAAGAATTCCCACCCAGGCGTGCTTAGGCCGTACCCACCCTTTTTTTTAGGGGTGCCTGGACCCAGAGCATATCATGCAGTGATTGGCACCATTTCTTGGGATGGACAATGGGTGGAGCCATTGGAGAGTGGTCAAATTCAGCCCCTAGGGCTGAGCCATGCCATTGGGCCACCTAGGTGGCGCCCAAACTTCCACAGAAAAATTCCCTCGATTCTCTAGAAAACAAAATACCTTAAACCCACCACAAAAGCCCTACGCCGACATTTCCAATTTGCTCCCCCCAGAAAGAGGGCCCAGGCCGCTGCCCAGAAGCCCGGCAGCCGGTAGATTCCAGGGAACCAAGGTCCGGCTTGCGTGGCTGAAGGTGCTATGGGAGTTTGGCCAGGAAGCGGCAAGGAGTTACATAAGGCGTGAGTCGCGGCCTCGTGCGGGAAGCTTCTCTTGAAAAGAAAAAGGGAGGGAAAAGGGTGAGCGGAATTCGTCTTCAGAAAGGTTGGAGAAGCGCCACTGGGCCCAGGCGGCGCTGGAGCAATGCCTCTCACTCTCCCTGCAATCTGCAATGCTTGCATTGCCGCATAACTTAGTTTTTGCCCTTGCTTGAACTGTTCCACCACTGCCTTCAGGATGACTTACAACACCCGGCGAAGGCCCTCCTGCTGCGAAGCACTGGTTCAAGTGACACTCCTTCATTCGATCTTGGAGTATTCGAGCCCTAGAGTCGCAGAGACTGTTACAGAGTGGATGCAGCCCGGAATACGCTGCAGCCCTGAATTTGCTTTAAGAGCATGAGTGACGGAGACTTTTCAGGGGTAAATAGCCTCTTCGCCTCAGTTTGGCTGTGAACGACCCCGGCCAAACGATCGGCTCTGCTGTCACGAAAGCTAGCCTGCTTACCAACACAGTCTCCTCGTCTCCTGGGCTTTGGACGACTTTTGGGACCACCTGCTCTGGTATGCCCAAGATGACGGAAAGCGCCCTTGTAGCGTCTTGGAGTTTCCGGGCGAAGCCAAAAACGAGGGGGGGGGGGGGGGGGGGGGGGGGGGGGGGGGGGGGGAGACTGCGACATCGTATTCGGGGAAAATCGGGGCCCCGTTTCAGAATCATCGCGAGTGTCCTGTGTTGTTGGGAGTGTCCCGTAAATGCGTCTTGTCGCAAACCAACGGCTGGCTTACCTGGTTATTCACCTACAACTCAACTACCGTATAGGCGCAACACCCAAGCTATGTTGCGCAGGCCACAGATGTATCCGAAATCGAGATCAAGCCATCCAAGGCCTGATGTCGATCTGTTATATTTCCCTGATGTTTTCGATTCGGGTTGCTCTTAGTTTTCAAGCAAACTCCTAATGTACCTCGACCCTCGATCCCTCAGAATGCTTTACAAGTGCTGGCGGAGCATTAGACAGTCCGCATGTCAGCACTGCCCACATGGCACTGGACTGCAAGCCAGCACAGGGTTTAGCTTGACTTCTACCAAGTTAAGCTGGAAGCTTCTATTATTCTATGAGATGCCGCAGATAACCTGACAGGGCAGTGGAAAAGTGGCCTGCGACGGCGAGCCCAGCAAGGATGAGAGCAGGGGAAGAGGCGAGCATCAGTTAAGCATAGAACAGAGTTGATTGGGGGTTTGCCACGTGAGCTCTGAGAGCCTGCCCGGAGGTCGACCGCAGACCCCATGGCAGGTCGCTTAGCGCTGGCTGCTGGAATCGTTCGAGGGTCTGCATCGACAGGGAAACCATGCCCAAAGGTACGAGTCCCACCAGAGAACATGGCATGACTCGCGCAAGCCAGGGCCACAGGCGAATGATTTGTCGGAGCTCTTTCCGCAGGATGCTTTGAGGGAGTCATTCGTGGGACTCGACTCAAACATTTTCCTCGCGAGTGCAGTTGGTCTAGTCGGTCTAGTATCACTTTTCCAATGGTGCCCAGGAGATCTTCATGTTTGTGGCCACCAACTCAGGTGAAACCCCGTCGGCGTCTTGCGGTGCTTTCACTTGAGATCACCGCTTTTTGTGCTGAGGGCCAGCAAGGGCAAAGGGGAAGGAAAAGGAGAGCAGCCGAAAGGTACTGGCAAAGCCAAAGGAAAGGGCAAGGGCGGCAAGGGTAAGGCGAGGATGTTTGTCTCTGCCAGCGTTCAGACCATGTGACCTAGGGGAGACCTGGCGAAAAACTGTTTTCCCCCCGCTCCCCCTAGAAAGAGGGCCCAGGCCCCTGCCCAAAAGCCCGGCAGCAAAGGCTGGTGCTCAAGCAGAGGAGATTGGCGGCCGGCCTGCATAATTAGAATCAGATTTGGGGGGTATATTATACCGTAGTATAATCAGGAACCACCAAAACCCTATTCTAAAGATTCAGGCCCCTACTTTGCAGACTTGACAGAACCCTAAACCTTGACCTCAAGCCCTGAACCCCCTCAACCCATACACCCGAACAAGCGCCGAACCCTTGAATGCCTAAACCCACGGCCGCAAAGCCCCAAACCTCGAATTCCCTAAACTCCAAAAGCCCTAAAGGCCCTAAACCCCTAGAAGACGTTGCGTAACAACGCCGGTAGTATAGATCTATAGAAACCCTTAAAGAGCCCTTCTAGATCCCTTCAAGGGGCTCTTCAAGGGAGCACTTCTGATCCCTTAAACGAACCCCTGAAGCGAGGGACCCCAAGCCCTAAACCCCTAAACCCCTATATTATAGTACCCTTATAGATCCCTTATAGTAACCCTTATAGACCCCTTTAAAGGAACCCTTTTCTATACCTTGAACCCTAAAACCTAGAGATTCCAAAATGCTCCAATCCCGGGGCAGAAAGGCACTCGTCCTCGTAGCGCTCGTGTGCCTTATCAACTTATAACTCAAACCCTAGCCCCTAAATCCTAAGCTCCTTTCGAGACCCCTTGAACTCCTAAATCCGAAACTCCAAAACCCTAAAATCCGAAACTTCTAAACTCTACACCCTAAACTCCCGGTCCTAAACTCTTACCTGGACCCCAACAGTACGTAGAACAATAGCCCTTTATGGGTATTGGGCTATTATTTTACCTACTTTGGGGGGGGTTTACATAGGTACACCCTAAGCCCCACAGCCGAAACCCCAAACCCAAAACCCTACACCTGTCAACCCTAAACCCTAAACCCCTAAACCCCTAAGTACACCCTGAATCCCTGGAGCCTCCGCGCTAGTCGAGGCCCGGACCTTGCCGAGCTCGCTGCTGCAACCTGCCTAGCGAACATCTCTTCTTTCTTGGGTTTAGGGGTTTTAGGGGTTTTAGGGTTTTAGGGTCTTAGGGTTTGTGGATTTAAGGGTTTTGGGGCTTGAGGGTTTTAGGGGTTTTGGGGATTTAGGGTTTCTGGGGTTTTAGGGGTTTAGGGTTTCAGGGTTTAGGGTCTTAGGGTTTGGGGATTAAAGTTTTTTGGGGTTTTAGGGCTTTTGGGGATTTAGGGTTTTTGGGGTTTTTGGGGTTTAGGGTCTTAGGGTTTGGGGATTTAGGGTTTTTGGGGTTTTAGGGTTTTAGGGGTTTTTAGGATTTAGGGTTTTGCGGCTTTAGGGGTTTAGGGTTTTAGGGTTTAGGGTTTAGGGTCTGAGGGTTTGGGGATTTATGGTTTTTGGGGTTGTAGGGTTTAGGGTCATAGGGTCTTAGGGTTTAGGGTTTGGGGATTTAGGGTTTTCGGGTTTTAGGGTCTTAGGGTTTGGGGCTTAGGGTTAGGGTTCGGGGTCTTATGGTTTAGGGTTTGGGGTTCAGGGTTTTTCTTGAGTGCACGGTTTTTGTTTCGGGGTGTTCTGTGGTTTGGAGAGGTTCTGAACCCCTTTTTCTTCCGGCGGCGGTTGCTTTCGTTTTGGCGAGTTTCCAAGGGCTGCTCAGGGTGTTCACGCTGTTTTGATATAAGGGTACCCTAAACCTTAAACCCTAAGGGGGTTTAGGGTTTACGGTTTAGGCTTTTTGAAGGGTTTTCTGCAGCTTTCGATAGACGTACGTGCGCTCTTCATCATTGCATCCGTGCCTCAGAACTCAGAACCCAAGTCTGAGAGCCAAACCCAAAACCCCAAAACCCCAAAACCTACAAACCCTAAACTCCAAAACCTATAAATCCTAGACCCCAATTCAAAACGTATATATACATCCAAAACCCCATAAACCCCCTATGCCCGAAACCCTCAGCCGAGGAGCTGGAGAAAGAGGGTCAGGGACGACAGCTGAATGTCGAATCTGTGGAGGCGGAAAGGGTTTAGGGTTTTGGGTTTTTGGAAGTTTAGGGTTCAGGGTTGGGGCCGGAAAACATATTCAATCCCGACATGCGGCTCTGAAGAATTCGTATATGGGTAGTTCTCTGCAGTAGGCTCCCTTTGTGGGGTCCTGTTTATAAGTGGGCCGTTTTATTTTGATCAAGAGAGCAGCGTCCATATATAATACTACCCTACTCATATAACACCTACAAGAATATTCATGGTATAATGTGCCCCAGTACCCCAATTATTCCGTCAGGCATGTTGAGCTCTAAACTCGAAGCCCTCTGCGCGAAGTCAGGGGCGCCAGGGTTCATGGTGTTGTGGTTGTGTATACGGGGCGGGGTTGATGCTTTATGAACATTAAACCCGCCCAATCGCTCACATAAAGTGTGAACTTTGATAGTTCGCTACCCACGGTTCATCGCTTCCACTCTTAACCTAAACCCTAAACCCTAAACCCTTCAAACCAAAAATATCAATGGAGACGCTTGCTGGAAATTCCTCCTGAAATCATCATCGCCTGCTTTAGATGACCTGCAGGCTGTTGCTCGTCTGCGCAGCGGGTTCTAGAAGAGATTCGTAAGGTACCAAAAGAGTTCTGAAAGGAATTTCTAAGGGTAATACAAGCTTCATAGAAGAAGGGTTCCAGAAGGGTTCAAAACGGGTACTGTAAGGGATTCAATAAGTGTACTAAACAGGCTGTAAATGCTGGGACACAAGGCCTGAGCCTGCTGTGCCGAGCGCAGCGACCTCACTGGCAAGCTTCGACCAATGCGCGACCTCTTCTTTCTGTCTCTTTGTATCTGTCTCATGGTGAAACGAGCAACATCTCGAGCCTAGTTATAATGCGATCGTCACCCGGTCTGGGGTTCAGGATTTGAGGGTTCAAGGTTTAGCAATCCCAATACGTCCTCCTAGACTCCGTGACTCGTCACTGCCAGCGCGTGCTGATGGCCAAGCTTTCCGCCAAAGCAGCAATCGCCCGATTCCCGGTAGACTTGGGTGGTTGTCAAAATTAGGGTCCCTTTTTGGGTCCTTATTATAGTACGGCACCTATTACTTAGGGTACCCCAAAAAGGGACTGAAATTTTGACCACCACCCGACTTGTTGAGCTTTTGTGGCTCTAGCAGTTGCTTTTATCAGAAAGGGAGGTTCTATTTTCAGGTCTAGGGTTTGTGGGTTTAGGATTTAAGGTCTGGTTACCAGTTGACTTGAGGAGTTTCTTTAGGCTTTACGGCTTAAAGGCTTTCAGGACTTTGGATTGTTTAGGTTCCTTGAAGAGGTCCATAAGGGGTCTATTGGTTGGCCGAAGCATTGCCACTGTGGCCATAGTACCATCCCCAAATAGCCTAGACCATACCACACAGAAGCAACATTCCCCAACATGCTATCAGTTATCATCCCCTATGCAGGCCATCGCGAAATCAAAGAGGAATTGATGTGAAGACCTGGTCACCCCACCGTTGTCGAATCTTCCACTACAGCAAAGCTCGCGTTGACGAAGCTGACAAGGACAGACTGTACATGCCACAAGGTGAACACGTTATCCGCCTGGTGCTTAGGTGAGCGTTTTATCCGCATGGTGCTTAGCTTCCGCAACTGTGATTGTATCTTGCTTCGGCCGGCGCCCGGCCAAGAACAGACCAGATTTCGAACTACCTCACTAAGTTCCTGTCTTACAGCAAGTTCAATGACGCTTTGTTTGAGCCAGCAGACAGATCTTGTTGCAACAAGGTTCTCACCGATCTCTGGAGGCAATGCCGGAGTATGAACCCAGTACTGTAGGCTGTTTCAGTGTGCAGTTTGACTGTATAGCTGCAGTCTAAAGTCTAGCCAACAGAACAAAAAGTCGTGCCCGAGTCTTGCGAGGAGATTGATGTTTGGAAGGCATTTACCCTCCACGGTCTGACGGTTTTATCTGGTCAGTTCAAAGCGGATATTCACGCTTATTTAGCAGTCTTGTGGTTTGACATTCGGGTTATTTTGAAAGCACATCGCAAGTTTGCCTCGGCAAGTTCAGAGAAGCATTTGAATATCAGAAGACCATAGGAGGCAACATGAGCCAGGTGTCCAGCTTTTCCGAAGATGACGATCAGGGTTCTTTTCCTTTTTTTAGGCGATTATGTATCCCCAAACCGTACTCTACTTATCAAGGCCCCTATGTTAGGAGAGAAGCCGACAAACACTACTGTTCGACGCTCACGGGCAACGCGAATCCACGCAACGGGTGCAATCGCATAGACAATTCGACGAGAATACAGAGGCTGGGGACACGAATGAGGTAAGCATGTGGCAAACACAAAGCGGCACACACACACACAGAACTCAAGCTGGTTGAGATACCTGGTATCTCAAGCACTTCTCAAACCTCGTGTTTGTCTACGTGATGGGGTTGCATGCGCAGCCGGCACCACGGCAACATCCTTCCCGAATTCACAGACCGTTTCATTGTGTGACCTGTTTTGTGAACAGTCTCGGCGATGCTATAACCACCAACACGTTGTTTTCCACGCCAGCTTGTGATCAGAGTTAGGGTTTAATTAGGCATAGCGGGTATACTTGCGGTGTTTTCGGTGAGACCTGTGTGAACGGGCCGAGAAACATTCGCGAGTCATCATAGGGGGAGGGGGGTCAAACATCTACCGCCAATAAAAGACCTGACAAACACCAGAACTGCTAATCAGTATTCGGGGACTGCATAAATCAGATCTTTAAACACCACGTACTCTGGAAATCTACGACAGGCCAAGTAGTAAGGACGATTTAAAATCAAACTTGCAAGTACAGAAAAGTGACATGATGTATGACGACATGTGCACACGGCCTACCCTTCGCGGATTTTGGTCACCAGTTTTTCAAGACGACCAACGAGATGCGACATCAGGAAGCAGCAGGGCAAGACGGACAAATACAGTGCGGTAAAACCCTTATATGCAGGGTTTACAAAGGCTATCGAGAAAGGATAAATTTCCTGGTAGCGATGCTCGTAACTTTCGACAACGCAAGCGCCCAACAACAACATCCCTCGGAGACGTTCGGCACATGGGGCTTCGCTAAAAGGTACTTCCGCCATTCCTGCCCTCCGAAAATCGAACAAATCGAGGCTCCTTGAAACCGTAAACCCCAAAGCTGGACACTCTAAACCTTAAGCCATAAACCCTAAGCTTCAAACCTTACCCCCTAAGCCTTAAACGCCGAACCCCGGACATTGAAGCCTTCACTCCTTGAACCCCCAAGCCCAAAACCACCAGCGCTACACATTAAAGCTCAAGCCTTGGACTAAGGCAGAGAAGTTGAAATACCTGCGGGAATGTTCGAAGACATGCGAAGAGGCCGGAGACAGAGGTTTTGGATTATAGCCCCCTTCATCATCTTCAATACCATAATTAGTAGTGATATAACTGTCCCAAACCCATATTCTAGCCCTTAGCCCACTGTATTGGCTTTCCTGTCAGGGCCTAGTATTTTGTTGGAAGCCTAAACTAGTATTTCTTGACGGGTTCGGGAAGCGAGTATCAGAGTGTAAGTGGTGGTATCATTCCTTTGCGATGGAAAAGTCAGCCTACACAAATGGTTCTATAGCATCCCGTAGTGTCAATCAAGATGGGTTCGATCATGCTTGGACCCTGTGATTAGTACCTTCAGATAAAAGCCACTAGCCCTAAACCTTAAACCCATCAGTGGTCACTCACCACAGGCCATGGAACAGAAGGCCGTAAACATGGAGTTCCATACTCCTAAACCCTGAGCCCTTAAACTCGGACCGAAACCCGAAACCCCTAAACCCTAAACCCATCTAAACCCTAAACCCTACACCCATCTAAACCCTCTTAAACCCTAAACCCTGCACCCATCTAAACCCATCTAAACCCTCCTAAACCCTAAACCCATCTAAACCGTCCTAAACCCTAAACCCCCTAAGCCCCCTAAAACCTAAACCCTAAACCCTCTCAGCCCTGAACCCTTCGACCGGCCCAAGCACGGCCACATGCCCGAGGGTCTCGGGCCCAAAACCCCCTGAAACACGAGAACTACGGTTGATGATATGGGAGTTTCGAAAATTAGGGGTACCTTATCTTGGGTCCTTACAAAAAAAGGATCCTACTATTTAGGGTACTATATTAGGGTCCCCTATTTTCGGAAACTCCCATATCAATCCTGCATTACCCTAAGGAAAACTATGGGAATTATGGTTTCTTCCTTCTTATGGGCAATGCAGGGCTTATATCATCAGCCATAGGATGCCCAGTAGTACCCTTATTCCCTTTTTGTAGTCCTAGGATCCTTATGAAGTTAACCAATACCAAAAAAGGTTCCTATTACTGAGCATCCTAGAGAAAGGCCCGAACTCATAGTTTGCTTTGCCTCACTTTGCAACCGTCCCCATGATGAGAAGGCCTGTCCGCCGTTGCAGCTTACGGCCATAAAGTCTTAAAGTAAACCAAACATAGAGCCCTTCAAGGAACCGTTGGCAGAACAAAAAGCAGCCCGAAAGGGATGCCTCTATTGTAGTTCAAAGTCGTAAACGGCTATAAAAGCCATGAGGGAACCCGTTAAAGGAATCAAGCGAACCCTTAAAGGAAACCTGACAGCAACCCTTAAGAGACTTTACGCAACCCTTAAAAGCCTTACGCAAGAATCCCACACCCAACACCCAAAAGGATGCTGCCGAGTGTGAGCCTCTCGGAAATAACAGTAGTAATCGTCATGAGAGCAACAAGAATAATCAGCATAATCATAGCAACAAACGGTAAGAATAGTCATATCAGTCATGATAGCAACAGTAAAAACCATAGCAATAATGGTAAGAATAGTAATAGTAGTCAAGATGGTAATAATAGTAATCATAGTAATCATAGTAATCATAGTAATCATAGTAATAATGGTAATCACAGTAATAGGGACATGCCAGGTCCGGCGCGATGCACGTTTCCCGACCCCGGTGCTGCAGCAGCTCCCTAAGGTCCTCCACAGAGGTTTAGGATTTCGGGTTGAGGGTTCAGGGGGATTTAGGGTTTAGGGTTCAGGGGGATTTAAATGTTTTTACCAATTAGGTTGGACGGTTGCAGGCAACAAGTCTCAGTTGCGATTCTCGGCTTCTGATTTCAAGATTTGGTTTTGGGTGCTTCGGTTTCGACGGATTCTGATTGTGAAGTCCGGCTGGATGGTTTGACTTTAATCTGGCTTAGGAGGATGTCTTCAAGCGGGACTCAAGCAGCCCGTCAAGTTCATATACCCTGGCTTTACAGCTCGAACCCTAAACCCCTGAGCCCAAAACCCTAAACTCTATACAAAACCCTAAGCGGGCCTAAAACCCCAAGAAAATCCTGCGGCTCTCTGGCGAGCAGAGCCACAAGGTGTAGCGTCACTGCGAAGAGTTGGAGCGCGGCCGTCGTCAGCACAAATCCTCGAACCTCGGCACTTTCAGTCTATCGAAAGCTGCCAGTATCGAACCCGACCTGGTCGGACAGACCGGTTTGGGACCGGCAGGCGTCACCTACCACCAGCCTAGCGGCCACGTGGGAGTGCGACTTCCGTGACCCGTGCTACGAGAGCGAGCGTGAGTGCGTGTGACTGCCATGCAGGCGAAACTTGCAATGGCTTTGGAGGCGAAAGAAGAGGTGTAAAGTCAAGGACTGGTGAAGGGGCGTCTTCGCCGACGAAGGTGTTCGCGGCCATGATGACCGTTTCGGAGGCCCATGAGCAGAAATTGGAGGAAATGCAGGTCCGCAGTAGCCCGGACTCTTTCTCGAGCTGAACCTTCGTTCGAGTCCTTTCCCTTGCGAGAGGCTTTGCGCCTGGAGCAGCTTAGCCTGGAGCGCAAATGCCGGCTGCAGGCGGAGGTGCTCCGGGACGTTCGGAGTTTCAGCGTGTGCAGAATGTCCTAATTTTGAGTTTGCACACCCTCTGGCTTTGGCATGAGGCCGAAATCCGGAAGTTGCAAGCTGAGGGAAGGCTCGGGGCTCGGGCAGTGGATGTTGTGCCTCATGATTTTCCAGCGCGCTTGCCAGTTTACCGGCTCCATCTCGGACTGGGAGCCTGCCGCAGAGGGAGAGACAGCCGCCGCCGCCGCCGACTCTGCCTTGGCGCACTCGCATGGACCTGTCCTCGTGGCCTCCTCCCAGGCTAGTACTCCAACGTATGCACGGGACTGGTGCGGGACGGCGATTTAGAATCCAAAGCCTATATGTAGTGTCTCCGGCGCGGGAAGCGGCCGCAGCGGGATGACGGTGGCGGGAGCGCGATACATGACTCCAAGGCATGTTCTCTGCTCTGTTGCTTTTGGCAGGTCCAGCGATGGCAAAAAACGCCCGGGTGCGATCTGATATATCCGATGTGAGTTGTTTGATTGCCAATCACCCTTCGCTTTTGACAGGAAAACGGGGCCATGAGTCCCGGAGGCGGCCGTCGTAACTCGGCATCGAACCTCAAAGCCCAATCCAACCCCAAAGCCCAGAACTAAGGAAACGGCCGTGGCTGAAGCCGGCTCGCATTGTTGGGTGAGCATTTGAGCTACAGGCGTTTCTCTCCGTACATAGGATTAGTCTGTAGGCCTGCCCTGCCAATCACCCGTTTTTCGCTTTTGACAGGACAGCGCGGCAGTTCAGGGTAGGTGGCAAAGGTCGGAGTTGCCTCCCCGCCCCCGTGAGCCGCCAAAGACGTGGCCGTCGGAGGGTGACGTAGGAGAAATGCCGGGAGTGTGGTGATCTTTGGGTTTCTTCACGGCTTGGTAAGTAGGTTGAACCTCGCAAGCCACTCATCAAAATTATCGGCAGGAGCGGCGCAACCTGGCCCTTCAGGACGCAGGGCTGACCCAAGAGCAGCTTTCCGTTTACTGTGTCAAGCCCTGCGGCTGCTTTCTATCAATGGTCTTTCCTGTGCGATACGGGGCATGGCCGGCTTCCTTTTTCCATCAAGAATGGTGGTGTTTCGGAAAGCCAGGAGCAAGTCCTCATGAATGCTTTGCGCGGTGTCGAAGTCGTAGAGCTGGGATCTGGGGTGCGTTTGTTCGACTATTCCGCGCACGGTCCAGAAGTTGCTACTTCCATGATTTGGCACCATCTGCCACCGCCTATATTAACTCCCCCATGCATTCATGAGTGCCCGACCCCCAACCACATGTTGTAACAGCCGACCCCGCGACCACATGCCCCCGCAGCAGAATTGAGGAAGCTCCTATAAAAGCCACTCCCCAACCGCCCCATCAGCGCAAGCAGCGCCGCCTAACCATTCGCCCCATCAGCGCAAGCAACCTGCGCCTCAAAAGCCCACGTGCCCCAACACGAACCACACGCCCCAGTGGCGGAAGCAACCTCTGCCCCAATAAGCGAAAGGGATTGCCAGACCAGGGTTTTGCAAAACCAGGTTTGGCCAACCAGGATTGTCGATCCCCAGATTTTTTTGAGCGAAAGCGGTTTTTGGCAAACCAAGGTTTCAAAAATCCAGTCCCATACCCCCCCTCCCCCGACGTCAGCGTAAGCACGCGAAACCGGGATCTTAGCGCACCACAGCGAAACTAGCCCAATGCTGTGCTTCCCCGAATGCCCTCGGAACCCGGTCCCAGCTGATCGATGCCGTGCCAAGCTTCCAGACATGCTGCCTCTCTGGAGCCAGACCTTATGCTGGACTGGAAGCATGTGCAGGCACTCTAGCGCTGATTGGATGCGTCTTCTGTAGTTATGAAACGCTGGGCACTCTGTCCAAGTCGTTTATACAGCTGGGATCTAGAGTTCGTGCGCTCAACAAACCCTCTGTGTCTGGGATCTGCGGCGTTCAGGACCCTAAACCTTAAACCCTAAGCCCTAGACCTTAAAATTTAAACCCTAAACCGTGGCTCTTGGGTAAGGGTTTAGGGTTTAAGGCGAAAGGGGTTTAAACCCTTGGTTTAAGTTTAAGGTTTCGGGTTTCCGGATTCGTGGTAAGGCTTTCAAGATGTTTTTCGGGTTAAGATGGTTCTAGAAGGATTCTGTCCGGGTTCTTTCAACAGGGCTCCTCGTTTATTTTTTGTGCTTAAGGATGTTTTGGGTGAGGGGGTGGTTGATGAAGGGATTTTGTTGGGGTGGGGTTTTGAGGGCAGCATCGCAGCCGCCAGAGTCGACACCCTAAAGCACAAATACACAGGTCTGAATTATTCGAACAGGGTTTGGGGTGTACTATAGGGGCCGTAAGAATTACCCGGGGGTTCTTTATTATAACAATTCAAAAATTTGTCCCCTCATTCAAAAGGCCCATTTGTATTAGGGTTTAAAATCTGGTTCTTTGTGTCGGTTTCAGCACTCAAGCTCAAGCGCTACGTTTGCATGAAATCCTCACCGCAGCCCTGCGCCTCAAGCGCCAGCTCCTAAGCGCCTTCCAAATTCTACATGGTGTGGGCTTTAGGGTTCGGGGCTCAGGGTCCAGCTTTGGCAATTTCCCATCAGAGTCATTCTGAAGGCGCTTTGGCTGCACAGTATAGTGGACCCTAAACCTACAGCAGCTTCTTTCACAACGATTCTCAGCTCCACAAAATCCTTAATTTACACAACGCACGAGAAGTCCATGAACACGTTTATGAAGGGCGAGTATCCCCAGCCGGTCCTGCAAGGCTCACAGGAGAGGGTTGTCTCAACTCAGTTCATAGGGCGTTGAGACTCAGTCGGTTTAATGTAGGAACCTGATGAATTATGAAACCCTGGGCCTATAACCCCCAAAATAGCAGGTTTCCTATAAGAAACTCAATAAAGGCTCAAGGCTTCTTAATCAGGTTCTTACATGAGGCTTTGGGGTTTCGTGCTCGGGCGGGAAACATGTGACTTTGAAGGTCGATATGCTGAATACTTCGGGTTTTGCAGGGCCCCTACTGAAATTGTAGCCCCACTGATAGTGATTACCCAAAGCTACTAAGCCTTACATCGTCGAAAACGCCCCAGACCCGTACACAAAAATCTAAACTCTACCGAACGGGTTTAATCATGAAAACGGTTTTGGGGTTTGGCGTTTCACTTGCAGGAAGAGGTTCTGCAAACTTGTCAACGCCGGGCTTAAGCAGGACGGGAGACAGTACTAATCTTAAGCCCTACCTTAACCCTGAATAACCAACTTTTTTAGGGTTCCTTATTATGATTTCCTTATATAAGTCCTTAAAAAGGTAGGTTATTCCGGGTTAAGGTAAGGCCTAATAGCTTGCCTCAGGCAAGAGCTTCTGGCATTTGTGTTAAGGTGCTTTCAAGGGCTGCGACTGTAGCTCCGTAGTATATCTGGAGTGAAAATCCCGTGAGAAGCGCTAGTGTAAGTTATGCAGGCCCTGCTACTCATGTAGAGTTAAGACTATTTTGGCGTCTATATTGATTCAGCTTCTTAGGCTGCTAATGCTAGCTTACCTAGAGCAAATCCCCTAAAGCCCGAACGCGTAAACCCTAAACCTTTGAACCCTAAGCCTAAAGCCCTACAGCCCTAAACCTTAGACAGCAAACCTGACATGGTGCCTTCGGCACGGGGGTTGCCCAGAGGAGGCCGTCCCGCATTTCGTGTGCTGAAGCTGGCAAGGGCGGTTCTTGACATTTGGGTTTAGGGTCTAGGGCTTGGAATTTCACTACCACTTTTCGGAAGGGTTTTTGCTATCACAGTTTGACACGGGCTTCTACACGGGGCCTGTAGCAGCCCTCTTCAGAACTAGGGGTCCGTCATCTTCGGGCTCTTGAACAGAACACCACCGTACACCCAAAACCCTACGGCCAAATGCTACATGAAGAATCCCTACAGGACTCTAACCAATAGTATATTCCCTCAAATCCTGTTCTAGCGGTTCAAAAGCAAAGCCACGCACTCTACCTCAGAACCCTAAATCCCTGAAGCCCTAAGCCTGATATTTTAAACTCTGATACCCTGAATACCGAACTCCAACACTGCCGCGGCCACCTGTTGCTGAATACCGGTAGCCGCAGGGACGAACCTTATGTTTTCTAGATATTACTATGATCAGGATAGGCGCCGTTTAGGATTTGGTTAATTTTGTTGATACTGATGATTGCCAGTGTTGTTGCTATTGTTATCGTCATGAACACTCTTCGTCTCATCTGTATCGGTAGCAGCAGCACCACAGATCCTAAGCCCTACGCCTGAGACCCTTCGAAACCCACCGTCGACATTCTATTGAAGTATGTTTGTGCGTGTTCACGGTTGAGCTTGGGATAGTTGAGTTCAAGGGTTTGAAGGGTTCCAGGTTGGAAGTGTTGGGACTTGGGTTTAGGGTTTTGTGTATGGGTTAGGTCCTTCTCATTGGATTCGGTGTACGTACCTGCGATAGCAGCGAAGCTGTAGAAACCATCCCCAAGACCCCAAAGCATAGTTGTGGGCTTTTGCTATCTTGAACCTCCAGGCAATTCAAGAAATCTTAAGTCCGGAAGCTTGCGCCCAAAATCTGAGCCACAACAACGGCAGAAATCCGAATCCCTGCACTTCAACATAGCCTTTGCACTCTCCTCAAACCGACAACCATAAGCTGAACACGAGAACCTAAACCCCACACCACGAAGCCCGAAAGTTAAGGTTCAGAACATTCAAAGATGTGGGAGTTTCCGCAAATGGGGGACCCTAATACAGTACCCTAAAACAGTAGGATCTGTATTATTTAAGGACCCCAAAATTAAGGTACCCCCTAATTTTCGGAAACTCCGGTATGGGCTTCTTTTCAAGCTCCAAGCCCCTAAACCCTAAACCCTAGACCCCAAGCAGCCGCAGATGCCCATACCGGTCTCCGAGCTTTCCACGCGCTCCTCCAGTCCCTGGGGCGCCAGCGCGCTTGGTCCGAGGCGCGGCACGTTCCCTCCCAGCTTACCTTTGGTTAGTAGGGAAGTAGAATAGGGTTCCTTTGAAGGGTCCATAAGGGCTCCTATAGCTACCATAAGGGTTACCTTTGGTTAGTAGGGAATGGAAGAATGGTAGTAATAGTAGTTGTAGTTGTACCCCATTCCTCCATTCCCTACTAACCAAAGGTAAGCCAAGGCAACCGTCTAAGAGTAATGCAGATCCTGGATGAATACACGCCCTTCCTTTCAAGGTCTGATGTCTGGTTGTCATCCTTGTGTTGAGGGAGAAGAGAGAACTACATCCTGACCCTTGACCACTTGGGCCCGGTCCCTTAAACCCTAAGCCCCGAAACTCCTTTGCACCCAAACCCCAAAACCCCTATCCCCGAAACCCTAAGCCCGAAACTCTAAACCCCTAAACCCCTAACCCGTAAACCTCCTAAGCTTTAAATCCCTGAACCCCTAAACCCGTATCCCCAAAGCCCCTAACCTAACCCCCCCTAATTCCTAGCTCGAAACTCTGAAGCTCCAAATCCCAAAGCCGTGACCCGTGAAAGGCTCAGCGCTTCAGGGTTTCAGGTTGCGCCGTTTAGGCCTTGGTTTAGGGCTTTAAGGCTTCAGGGTTTTAGGGTTTAGGGCTCTAGGGTTGAGGGTTTAGGGACGTGCCATGAGAGGGTCTGCTGCTTCCCTTCTCGGGAGAGGCTGATCCGGGCAAGGTGTCGCCCAATATCAGGAAGACGCTCATAAGTCAGAAGTGGTCTAGGGTTTTAGGGTTTAGGGCTTTAGGGTTTGGGGGGTTTAGGGGTTGTGATTTGCTAGGATACCACCAGCTGTGGCTCAGAGTTCAAGGTATGCTGATCTTGATGTTCGGTATGCAGGGTCCATTGTTGAAGCTTCGGGTATGTTGTGATCAATCCGAATGGGTGGTTGCATTTCTATGGGTCTTGCCACACCGTAGTCACGAACAAATGCAATGTCGCAAGTGAGGGTTAGGTTCAGCGTAGACGAACCGAAGCCGCATGGACATGCTTGTCTATGCCGCCCTTCTCTGCGTCGCCTATGCAAGGGCGGAGCAGTTTCTCGTTCAGAACATGAGTCTCGCTTGGCAGAAGAACTTGATGGTATTTCTGGTTGTTCAAGTATCTAAACCCTCCACATCTAAAACCCCTCATATGCATAAGTGCCTAGGCTCGAGACCCTTTAGTAGGTCGGTTTTATAAACTTATCCTCCGCTGGTCGACGCCAGGTATGTGTCCAGCGACTGTAACCCAGAGATGATAACGAAGACGCACCTCACTATTGCTGTGGGTCCTTGCGTGGATATGGGTGCCGAACATGCTATGGTGGAGATCATGGGCAACTCAAGTGCTACAATCTCTTTCTTCGACAACCCCAACTTAACCTGCTCTTCCGCCCCGGTGCGCAATGAGACGTACCTGCTGAATCACTGCGACAACGTCACCAGCACTACGGATCATCTGTGGACGCTGGGCCTCTTGGGAACCCCTTTTGTCCCTCTATTTTTTGAGAGTCTCGTTCCCAGCTCTTCTTGCGTCTTCGGGATTCGGGCTGCTGCGATCTAGCGCAACGGTAAAATCCTGTCCCTTGCCCTAGAGCTGAAACCCTAAGGGCACGAATCGAAACCCCGGAGCCTGGTCCTAGTCCCTGAAACGCAGTCCTTAGGACTCTGGAGACGCGCGATGCGTATAATGAGACCTTTTTCGGCAACTCAGCTCTCCCAGTGCCGAACTTTTCGGACCTTTCGGACGGATGCGGGCATGATAACCCTAAACCAAGCCCTCATTCAATCCGAAAACTTAAAAAAACCCTCCTAAACCCTAAACCTTCAATCCTGCATGCCGGGCTTTCTCTTCAGGGATCCTAACCCTAAACCCAAAGCTCATTTGTTGTTGTTTTGCTGACCCTCAACCCTCAACCCTATGTTAGGAGTTTTCAGTTTCCGTGGATTGGGGAAGCAAGGCAATTCGGATACAAACTGCTCCGCAGCCGTGGACTTCGCAAGAATGGAGACGCTAGGCAAGGCTAGGCACCCGGGGTTCAGGCTTGGGGGTCGGAGCTTCGGGTTCATACATATGGGAGTTTCCGAAAATTAGGGGGTGCCTTATTATTTGGGGGGTCCTTATAATAAGGATCCTGCTATTTAGGGTACTACTTTGGGGTCCCCTATTTTCGGAAACTCTCATATGGTTTGGGTGCGCCATTTGCGGGTTTGTGGCGTTCAGGGTTTGGGGTTCAGGGCGCCGGTTTGTGCTGGCTGCTTTTCTATGACTCCGTTTTGGATTTGTGTAGGACCCAAACGTCCCGAAATCCAACTCCTAAACTCGAAACCCTTAGCCCCAAACCCTATGCACCCTAAACCGTAATAGCGACAATCGCGACCTAGGATGCTTGGGTACTGCTGGGCCAGCGAGTTCTGCAACCACGATGGAACCGGGGCTGCTCTAGTGACTCTAAAGTCGCTTATGAGCTGCAGTAGGTATTGTAGGGGTTTAGGGTTTCGGGTTTAGGTTTGTGGGCGGGTTTATTGGTTTGGGGTCGAGTCTTCCTGGTGGGATAGTACCTTCTGATACCGACAGTCTTGAGGCACAATACTCTTTAGCTCTAGTCAGAAATCGTAAGGAACTGTAAAATATTCTTACTAAGTCTTCACAGCCGAGGAACGTGTCATCCAGGCAGCATGCAGTCACTATGCATCGATGGACGTGTCATCAACAGCAGGTTTGAGCCAGCGAAGAACTGCACTGGGGACCCAATGCTTCATTGGGCCATAGACGTTGATACTTGCGACAATGGCCGCGAGATCAGTGTTTCTGCTTGCCAAACCACAACAACATCCACCACTGCGGAGAACATAACAGTTGAATCAGAATTCAACATGACCAATACCACTACGACTGGCGCGGCGTCAGTGTCAAGAGGTACGAGCATTGCTGTCATCGTGTGGTCCACCCAGGCCGTGCTCGGACAGTTGATCCAGGTGTAGGATTGCTCAAAGCCGAAAAGGGGCTCAAATACGCAGAATAGGCTTTGGGGGTACATGAGTTTATAATGAGGAACACCAGAATAGTATCGCGAAACATTTTAGTGAGTCTTTGCGCAGCTTAGTACAACGAAGCAGGTTTCTCACGCCTGAGTGCAGAGCATATTCCATATTCAATTCGCAGCACCGACTCTGGAGAGAACAGCTACTGGAGGAGTTCTCAGTTCATTTCATGAGAGTTCCTAAAATAACAGGACTAGACTACTTGCGGCGTAAGCTACTACCCTACACGCTAAGGCAAGGTCCATGCACCTTAAATTCTGGCTGCCCTGGCTCCCTTGCTTCCTGAAGCTCGCAAGTAATCTATGTAGAGCTCATCACTAGTACCGTAGTACCTACATCGCATGAAGTTCGAGGAGAATGAGCAAGAGTAAGTAAAAAGTACCTGGTAGCACATGAAGGAGACCAGCATGATGCACAAGGGCAACCATCAACGGCAAAGGCACTATACAGCCCCGCACCCTAATCTGCACTCCGGCATGCTCTCGTTGAGTATGGGAGCCACCTGCGAGCTTTCTGTCAGGAGTGGCGGGGTCACCTGAACCCGACACCCTGAAGCCCTAAAGCACTGATCGAAGCTTGAAGCCCCACGCCGTTTGTCGCCTGCCTTCGGAATCAGGAAGGCGGTTTTTAATGATGACCCGGTGACCTGACTCGATTGACACAAGAGACCAAAGCGGAAGCAAGACCGGTGCTGCATCGGTTTTAGGCCGATTTGCGAGTCTTTTCGTTTTGTTTCGGGTGTTGCAGGAATTCGAAATGTTTCTTCGTGGTTGTACAGGGTCTTCTTCAATGCTGGTGAAGCAGTGTCAGTCTGTCTGTATTTTGCTGTGTTTCATCAGGACTTCATAGGATCAACGGGGTGCTGCAGAATGCGGGTTTTGGGGCTGAAGGCTTTGGGGCTCAGGGTATACATTTGGGTGTTCAGGATTTGCAAGCTTCAAGTGGGTCTGATGGCTTCGTTATTGGTGCCGACAGCGAAGTGTACCCAGTTCAACATCACGACATCAAACCCCAAAGGGATCGATCGAAACCTCTTGCATTCACCCTCAACCGTAAGCTTGAAAGCCTGAACCCAACACCTAAAGCTAACCTCAAAACCCAAGCTGGGCCAACTCCAGAGCTCTCCGAGCATACCATGCTGCACCACACGTACTACTATTTGCTCAAGAACCCCCCAAAAAATTAGAAAATATATTCCTTATGGGGGTAATATAGGGGTTATTATTTTTACTTTTTTGGGGGTTTCTTAAGCAAATAGTAGGTAGGTTCAGGGCTTGGGGCTTTGGGTCTAGGGATGTCTGGAGTCGGGGTTTAGGGTGCGGGGGGTTTCGTCCCTGGCTGGAGCTCTAAACTCAGGTCTCACACTCAAGAATCTCAAGAACCTTAGCCGCCTTAGCCCCAAACTTAACTTGCGCCTAAATGCGAACCCAGATCTCGAACCTGCTGTTCAAACTTGAAAGAAGTGATTGGACCTTAATAGGAGCAGCAACAACTCTGAACCCTGAACTCTACACCCTTGCAAAGCCCCAAGACTAAATCCTAAACGGCCCTAAACCCTAAACCTTAAACAGTTAACCCTAAGCCCAAAACCCTAAACCCTAAGCCCAAAACCCTAAGCCCTTAACCAGGCACTGTCCTTGCTCCACGACCTCCCATCACAGCGACTGCAGCCCGACAAGTCTACCTGTTCCATCCTCCTGCGGGCTTGCGTCCAGGATGCGATTTGTAGATATTTTGTGTGGGTAGTCTCCTGCCAGTTCTTACGTCTGGTTTTGATACGGATGCAGGCTCATGCATTGTAGATGCCTGTAGTCTTATATATGTTTCTACTTATGTATATATGACTGCACATGTTCAGCCTTCGTCATATCTTGTGTTATAGGTTCAGGATGTTGGGTCTGTAGGTCTTCAGCCATACATAGCCATACATATCTTAAGCGCCGGTGTCCCTGGTCCCTAAACCCTAAACTCAAAACTTCGAACCCAAAACCAGGGTTCGGGGATCCCCCTAACCTTCGAAGTGCCCCCAGGTTCAGAAGCAAGTCGGTGGCAGGCATCTTGGCTTTCAGGGCTTTTTTGATTATGGTTTAACAATTTTTTTAACGCAGTTTTCATCTTGGCTTTCGGGGCTTTATGGTTTAAGGGCTTAGGGGGATTAGGGTTTCGGGCTCCGGGGTTGGAGGCCGGAGCGGACGATATTGAAGAATTAGGAATCATGGCCCTCTATGTAGTATTTAGCCTACTCTCTTTAGCAAAGACCTCTATTCTGATCCTGAAGCCACCCCACGAACGAAGTCCATGAAGGAAACCCTTCAAGGAAACCCTTAAATCAAACCCTCAAAGGAAGCCCTTCTGTGAGACCCTTTACAGGAAGCTTCTTCGGGCTCTCAGCCTTTGCTTTGGTCTTCGGTTTTGGGTCTTACAGTAGAAGCCAGAAAGTTGCAACATCATAATCCTCGTGCCGTTAAAGTAAAGCATAGGCAATTCCAGCACTAACCGTCCTAAATCCATGTTCCAACTTTCTGGGGTTCACTAAAATCTTCCGGGTTAGGATTTATGCTGTCCAGATTTGAAACTGGCCAGTCCAGCAATCGAAGCCATCCTGAAAGCCAGATACCTAGGACGCCCAGTATTGCCCTTATTCCCTTTTTGTAGTCCTAGGTTCCTTATAAAGGCACCCAATACCAAAAAGGGGGCCCTTCTTATTCCTGGGTTACTGGGCATCTCCCCCCCCTATTAGTAAGGTTTAAAGGTTTAGGGTTCAGGGAGGCTGTGCTGCTTGGGGACCTGAGGGTTGTCCAGCCTTCGTAGTTCTCCGTCCTCGATATGGGCCGAGTCAGGCAATCGACCCAGACCTCGAACCCTCCTTAGTCTTATTCCCCGGATCTCAAATTTTAGCCACAACTTTACTGACGTAATGATTGCATGTATGTTCAGTTTCCAAAACCCAGACCTTTCAACCCTCAAGACAGAACCCCCGATGCTCCAACCCTAGACCCCACCTGACGCAGTTTTGGGTTTTGCGATTCTGCTCATTCTACATGGGGTTTCAACCCTTAACCCAAACCCCCTAAACCCTAAACCCCTAAACCCTAAACCCTAAACCCTAAACCTTTAAGCCTAAACCCCTAAACCCTAAACCCTAAACCCTAAACCCCTTAAGCCTAAACCCCTAAACCCTAAACCCCTAAACCCCTAAACCCTAAACCCTAAACCCCAATAGTTGAGCGGAAACGTATGGTCGTTCTTTCTCAGACAGGTCTCGCTCCAGCTCCTGTCCGAGTGGACTCACCATGGACGTGAGCTGGATGTCACTCAGACAGATGTTGAGGAGGGTTTAGGGTTTAGGGTTTAGGGTTTAGGGTTTAGGACTGTAATATAGTGGCCTAAACAGTTACTTGCACTATTTTGGGGATTCCTTGGGCCCTTTAATTATGAAGGTCCCTACAACAGTGCATCTGGACAGAACTTTAGGTTTTGTTAGAGGTTTCAGGTCTACAGGGTTTAGAGTTCAGGGAATAGGATGGTGAAGTCACCTACGCCGGGAGCACTTGGAGTTGTATGTTTACGTTTTGCGGTTTCCTCAGAACTATTCAGAGAGGGGCTCATGTACTTCAAACCTCGACCTTGTGTTGGGTGAAGACAATTCTTGTCGTTTTTTTTGGGAGGGCGGCTTAAGGGTTGAGTGTGCAGGACTTCAGGGCTGTGGGTTTTTTTGGGCTCAAGGCTCAAGGGGGGTCCACGTTTTTTTTTTCCTAGGTCTGGTCCGGTCTGGGGGGCCTTGCTAGGTCTGGTCCCTGGTTCCCTGGTCCCCTGGTCTCTCCTGGTCCTGTCACATTGTAGGGGGACGCAATGTGCTGCAGGCACTCGGCTTGCAAGACACAAAAAGAGCCAGTCGCAACTGCGCTGCGGTTCTCCTGCTTCTGACAGCCCTTCGGGGCGACGTGCACCCTTCAGGCCGCAGTATCCATGTCTGTCTGTCCGTCTGTCTGTCTGTGACAAACAACAAACAACAAACAACCAACAACAAACAACTACATATCTAACACAACTAACAACAAACAACTAACAAGAACCAAGAAAGAACAAACAACAAACAAGAAACAACAAACAAGAAACAAGGAACAATAAGCAGGAAACAACTAACAGTTAACAAGAAACAACTAACAACTCACAAATAACAACCAACAACTGACAACTAACAGCTAACACCAACAACTAACAACTAGCAACGAACAACTAACACCTAACAACTAGCAACTAGCAACTAACAACTAACACAACTAGCAACAAGCAACAAGCAACACACAACAAACAACCAACAACACCACCAACACCACCACCACCACCACCACCACCACCACCACCACCACCACCACCACCACCACCACCACCACCACCACCACCACCACCACCACCACCACCACCACCACCACCACCAACAATAACAATAACAACAACAAGAACAACAACAACAGCAGCAGCAACAACAACAACAACACCAACAGCAAGAACAACCACAACCCGACGACAACAACGACAACAACAACAATAACAACAACAACAGCAACAACAACAAGAAGAAGAAGAACAACAATGGCAACAACAACAACAGCAGCAACAACAACAATGGCAACAACAACAGCAACACGTCTGTCTGACAACAAGAACAAGAACAACAACAGCAACAGCCACAACCACAACCACCACGACAACCACAACAACAACAGCAACAACAAGAACACCAGCAACAGCAACAAGAACAACTACCACGACGGCAACGACGAGGACGAGGACGAGGATGACGAGGATGTCGACAACGACACCAAAAAACAACGACACAAGACAGAAGATTTGAAATTGTAATCAGGCAATATTCGCACGCGAAACATGACCCTGCAAATTGTAGTGCTCCAATAGCTTCATGCAAGACACAAGCAAAACCAGACCCTGCGAATGCTAGTTCCCCATTAGCTTGATGGAAAACACAAACAATAACAGACTCTGCAAATTGTAGTTCCCCAATAGCTTGATGCAAAACACAAACAAAGCCGACCCCGCAAATTGTAGTTCCCCATTAGCTTGATGCAAAACACAAGCAGAAGAACACACCGCAAATTGTAGTTCCCCAATAGCTTCATGCAAAACACAAGCAGAAGAACACACCGCAAATTGTAGTTCCCTAATAGCTTGAAGCAGAACACAAGCAGAAGAAGACCCTGCGAATTGTAGTTCCCCAATAGCTTGATGCAAAACACAAGCAACATCGATCCCTGCAAATGCGAACTCCCCAATAGCTTCATGCAAAACACAAAGAAAACCGAACCCTGCAACTTGTGGTTCCCCAACAGCTTGATGCTAAACACAAGCAAAATCAGACTCCGCAAGTTGTAGTTCCCCAATAGCTTCATGCAAAACAAAAGCAAAACCAGAGCCGTCAAATTGTAGTTCCCCAATAGCTTGATGCAAAATAGACGCAAAGACTGCAGTTGCCGCTGTTTGCAACCACAACCAGTGGACCAGACTTAGGAAAGCAAGCCGGGGCGGACCAGACCTAGGAAAAAAAAAACCGTTCCGCCGCTCAGGGTTGTAGGCTTCAGGGGTTCGTGTGCCGAGGTCGTTTGCCTCAATGCCGCCATCGCTGCATGCAAGCGGGGTAGCCAGTGGCAGAGCGCGCTGAGCCTCTGCGACTATTGGTTACCATGTCTGCAGCTTTCGACTTTGGACTTTAGTCTAAGGTTTAGGGTTTAGGGTTTAGGGTTAGGGTTTAGGATTTTGGGGTCTCAGGTTTAGGGTTTAGGGTTTGGGGGGTCTAATGGTTTAGGGCTTAGGGGTCTCAGGTTTCAGGTGTTGAGAGTCCAGGACTACAGGCGCAGGAGGCTTTGGGGAGGATTCAGGTGCTCGGGCCTCGGGTTGGCTTGAGGTCTTGCGTCGCGCTTGGATCCTTTCAGTCTAAGGACCCCAAAAAGCACATAAGCATAAGCATTTTTGGGGAGATCCCTACTTTATTGGGCTTCATTATAAGGGGGTTTATATGGGATATCCCCATCCTAATTTTTGCTTATGTGCTTTTTGGGGCCCTATCAGTATCCTTTTCAGCAGGCTGGTGGTCTATCATGAACTCCTTTAGTGCTTCCCGCCCTTTTACGATCCGCACGGTGCGGCCGAAGCTATCTACGACGCTTTGTTCCAACGATTTAGTTCAGAGCACGCCCCAAGCATGGGCACCCAATTTCAGCCTACGACCCCACGGCTACTGCTGCTGCTACCACCACTACGGCTACTGCTACTGCCTCTGCGACTGCTACTGCAGTAACCCGAACTCCAGTGCACCGACGCGGCTTTGAAAAAGCTGTAACCCAAACTATCCCAAATTGTTGTAAAACGACTGGGAACCTTGAAAAGCGAATTCCCCAATTGCGCGACCTAGCCCCGATGAGCGAAGTTTAGACAGTCGTTCACACATGTTCTGTGCTCGGTGATGATTATAACCCCCAAAATCGTATCCTCTTTATCATTACGGGCTATATTATGCTCGGTGACTCTTGCAGGAAAACGCTGCTGAGCATGGCCGACTACGACGCAGTCGCCGATGCAGCGTCCTCGCCGAAGTTCTCTGCACCCCCTTATTATTCCCTGGTTCTTAGTACTTGTAACTTACTAGGGAATGGGGGAATGGTTACATTAGAGGGATTACTAGAACAGACTATCATGCGGGTCCACTCCCCCATGCCCTACGTTAGATGTGGCCAAAGTCATGCTGAGTATCTGGAAAGCAGAAACTGAGATGAGATAAAACCACATGATTTCCGAAACAACTGATGTTGATTAGCCTTGAGCGTTTCGGAATTGGCGCTCTGATCCGAAACAGGTCTTGTAGGGCCGCAGCCTCGCGCTCTATATACCTAAAGCCTGGACTCTACTTGAATGAAGATGTGCGGCTGCGGCGGAATCTGTTATCCTTAACCCTACACTCTAAACCCCATATATCAAAGAGTACCTCTAGCATCCATTGCTGTCTCGAGGTTTCCACCACCCGCTCTTTACACACCTTGGCCCTTCGTACTGAATTTTCGGGGTTCTACAAGGGTTCCAAAAGGGTTCCACAGGGTTTTTGAGGTTTTCGGGTTATGAAGCCCCTGCCCAAAAACAGCAAAGTGGAACGAACGTTGGAAATCAGTTGTAAATAATACCAGTGGAAAACGTGTGAAGCAAGATCAATGGCTTGGAAACAAACATTGAAGTAGAAGTTGGACGTATATCAAACATGTGTATCGCCAGGAGTCTTTGTCGTCTTCTAACCGCGTCCGTCACTACCTTGTTAAAACCTCAACGTTGGAACACCCGCACTAAGCTAAGTGGCCAATTGTGAGGGTGATGGCGTCAACGGCCACACCAACCGTAGATCGTCGCTGCTAAGAGGGAGTTTCCGAAAATAGGGGAACCTAATATAGTCCCCTAAATACCAGGATCCTTACTTTCAGGACCCCAAAATAAGGTACCCGCAATTTTTGGAAACTCCCAAAAGGTTACATACGCCTCGGCGATGGGTGCCTGCGAGAAATCATCGAATTGGCAAATGGCTCTGCACCTGTTCTGCGTGCCTTGACCACAAAACAGCTTAACCATGCATGTCTTAAGCCGTACAGTAGACGCGACGCTAAGCCCCTAACTCTAAGCAGCCTAACTGAGCCCTACCTGTGCAAGGACCTTACAGAGCCCGTCTCCACAGGCTGACCCAAGGCTTGAGGGGGTTGTGCAAGGCCTTTCATGAAATCGGGTGCGCGGCGAAGCTATGATGGTGTTCCTCGGGGCTCCCTTGTACTTAGCTTGTAATACGGGGGCCTCAATAACTACCTATACTATTCTGGGGGTCCCTTAGTCTAAGTGTAGTATAATGGGCCCCAACACCCTCTTCTAATTATCAAGGCCCCTATATATCATAGTGATTCATGATCGTATGACGTGTAACAAAGCGCCAAGACCCCTGCTACTTATAACAGGGCGCCATCGCGTGGTTTTTGGGAGGCTCCGGGCTTGACCCTGTATCTAGGATGCCCAGTAGTACCCTTATTCCCTTTTTGTAGTCCTGGCTCCTTATAAAGATTACTGGGCATCCTACGTAACCTTCAAGTGATGGTCGTGATGATGAAGACTGACGATGGCAAAGACGAGGATGAGGGTCAGACTTTGAGTCGAGGTTATTATGGTTTAGGGTTTAGGGTTCTAGCGTCTGTTTCCATGAGATGAGGATCTGCAAGAGGACGGTGCTGAAGAGGGGGGGAATGAGGATTCAGGAGGAGTTTGAGGATGAACATCGGCACCCCGCAAGCTGAAGATAATTATTCAGATGCCACTTTTGTCCAAGGGTAAAAGGAGGGACCCTTAATAAGGACCCCTAGGTATATAGCCTTAATCTACCTATTGTATACCCATTATATAGCCCATTATAGGGTAGGGCCCCCTTCTCCCCGATTTTGAATAGGTTCATGAACCTACGATCGGGCGTTGGCTATTCAGGGTTGCAGTGTTGGAATCTACATGGGTGGTTGTCAAAATGATGGTCCCTTTTTAGGTACCCTATATATTAGCTGCCGTATTATAATAAGGATCCAAAAAGGGACCATAATTCTGACAACCACCCACATGAGTAGCCTCCCAGCTGCAGTGCAAATCCTTCCTGAATCGTCATGTGACGTAGTATGTCGGTCATATGGGTGGTTGTCAAAATTATGGTCCCTTTTGGGTACCCTAAGTATTGAGTGCCGTACTATATTAGGGACCCAACAAGGGACCCTAATTTTGACAGCCACCCGTATCTGAGGTTCTCCTGTTTTCGGATTATCCCGTTTAGAATCCTATACTTGCAATCTGCTTACGAAGGCCCCCCTCCCAAGGCCTCTAAGGAGGCCGAAACGACCTGGCATGCCGCGTGCCTTGCTAAGGACATGCCTCAGCACAGAATAGTGCGCCTCGGGCCGACCCAGGGGGGTTTCAGAGAATCGTAGGGTCGTAGGGATTCTTCATCTATATTATAATATGTCCTTCTGAGTCCTTCTACTCAGGATCCTACTATGCAGGCTTTGTGTTAGGTTCCCTGATCTACGGAAACTCCGGAAACTAGACTAGTACAAATGACATCTGGAGTCCTGTCACAAGCACACGCAGAACACCTTTTCATGATCCCTTGGCCGGCACGGAGACTTAGCATTACGACTATCCGGAACCATCCTGAACCCAATTTTGTCAGGTCGGACCTTCAGAGCCTTAAAGATTTATGGATGCCGTTGTGACTACGATGCGAGGTTGGGTTTTCAATAGGGTTCTGGGTTTAGGGTTGCATATCGGCCAAACGAAACAGGATTTGCAGTGACATGTGGCATGCCAACATCTGCTGAAACTCAACAGTGCTGCGGTACACTGTGCAGACTGTGTGCACTCCGCTTGGAAGAACTGGCTCGTAAAATTTGTTATCTCAGCTTAACCGCACGCATACATACGTACCTGACATTACATTACACTACTTACATATACATAAAACCTACATTACATGGGATTCGAAGCAGAGCCTCTTTCTGGATTTGCTTAGCCTGCTTGTTCCTCAAGGTTTTCGGGAAAATCCAAGGCACTTGAAATAAGTCAAGCCGTTGGCGGGCGCCGAACCTTTGGCCTTGGAAATTCAACCTTAAACGTTTAGGGTTCCAGAGTTTAGGGCAACTACGCCCTAAGCCCTAAGCCCAACATCTAAACCCCTCACATTTAAGCCCTAAGCCCGAAAGTAAAGACGCCCCGGCACAAACTCTTGCCTGAGCCTGAACCTTAACTTAAACCCCGATACAACAAACCTGACCTGTACGCGAACCACTTGAGGTAGCAAATCCTGAAAAACCCTGCAACCACCCAGTCAGAAAAACACCATGTGCATACACCACTTGAAAAGCTTGCAAAGCCTTGAATAGAGATCTATATTCGCCACCCGAAGCCCTAAACCCGAAGCCGTAAACCCTAAGCCCCAAGCCCTGAACCCTAAACCCGAAACCCTAACCCCGAAGCCATGAGTTTTAAACCTTAAATCCTACAAACTTTACAGTTGGGAGTTTCCGAAAATGGGGGACCCTAAAAGAGTACTCTAAATAGTGGGATCCTTATTACTAGGACCCCAAAGTAAGGACCCCTTATTTTCGGAAACTCTAAACCCCTAAGCCTTGGAGAGAACCCTTATAGATCCCTTTAAGGAACCCTAAACGGATCCCTTTAAAGGTACCCCCTTCCTTTCGGAAACTCCCAGTTAGGCCGGATGGGATCGCCTGCAGCGGGGCTTTGCGGGCCGTCGCAGAGGGAAGACAGTGGCCCGCTGCCTTTGGCCGCCAGCTTTGAAATGATAAGGTGTAGGGTTTAGGGACTAAGGTTTAGGGGCTAGGGTTTAGGGATTAGGGGCTAATTCGGGTTTAGGGGTTAGGGTTTAGGGATTAGGGGCTAATTCGGGTTTAGGGGTTAGGGATTAGGGATTGGGGTTTAGGGTTTGCTTGGTGTTGAAGGGTCGCACAAGTTGTTAGCAAGAGAGGCGTCGGCTCAGTTGTAAGAGGTGAGGGTTTGGCTAATAGGAGGCAAAATGGGGGGTTTAGCCTATGGGGGTTTAGTAGGGGTTAGGGTTCCCATAAAAGGGGGTTCATATTTTGAGGAATCCCTACCCCAAGAATCTTAAACCCCACCCTTTTAAGGCCTCCCATCATTGGAGTTGAGGGTTGTGCGCGCTTACTCTGTGGGTTTCAGCAGCCACAGGGCTGTGAGGTGTTGGGGGGACTCGGAGGGTTGTAGTTCAGGCAAGACGCTAAAGGTCTATGGGGGTTTAGGGTTTAGGGTTTAGGGCTTAGGGTTTAGGGTTTAGGGTTTAGGGTTTAGGGTTTAGGGTTTAGGGTTTAGGGTTTAGGGTTTAGGGTTTAGGGTTTAGGGTTTAGGGTTTAGGGTCCATAGGGTGTAGACCTTCCATCGAACCATATTGAACCCTATACTAAGCCCTGTAACATAAGTCTAAGTTCCAACCGAAGACCCTCAAGCCCTGAACCCGCGACCCCAACGTCGTAAGCCCCGACACATTTCAAGACTTAAAGCACCCGTCTGGAACCAGAAGAACCCGTACAAAACGCATATTAAAGGCCTTCAAATGCTTGTAGGACCCTTACAACACACACTTAGGGCTCCTATGGCAGCTTCTTGACTCGGCCGTGGAGGTGGGGGTTTAGGGTTTACGGTCTAGGGATGGTTCATGGACCTGGGTTCATGGTTTTTGTTTGAAGCATCTTGGGATTGAAGAGGGCCATAAAGTTCAGTAGAGCATATGTAAACACACCAGCACCATCACCGCCATGACCCTCAGCTAGAATCGCTGTCATGTTCCTTGCCATTGCCAGACGAAGTATCGCCAAAATCAGCAGCAACCTGAAACGAATCCCCTAAACTCTGAATCCAAAACCTGTGAACTAAACCCTAAACCCTAGACAAATCCCCTAAACCCTAAACAGGTCCCTAAACCTGTCAACTTGAAGCTCCCATCCTAAATCACAGAGCAGGCGCCCGTATTACTCGGGAACTCGGGTTCTAAGGTTGGTCTCACCCTAAGCCTGAAACCGCAATTTAGGGTTGATCGGGGTTTAGGGTTTAGGGTTTAGGGGGAGACCCAAAGGAGAGTTCCACAAGGCTTGAAATATTGAGGTGCTTAGGGGTCTTAAGTTTAAGGTTTCAGGGTCTTTGGTTGGAGTTTAGGGATCCATGTGCAGCTTAATCAAAACACAATTCACACATGCATACATAAGTAAGTATTTCGATAAACGCGTAGATAAGCCGACACACGCGCACACACACACACACACATACATTTGTACATATATATATATATGCATATATACAGACTCGTTTAATACATGTATGTTCATACATGATATACTCAAACATGTATAGATACACACACAGATATATATATATATATATATATATATGTATGTATACACACATAAGTATACGTGTATATATATATATATATATATGTTTACGTATGCACGCACAGATGTATGCACCCATACACGCAAGATGCATGCACAAGCGGGCCTGCACAAATTCGTGCATGCATGCACACAAACTTTCATAGATAGGTAAAAGATAGATATATCTATATCTGTTTATCGATCTACCTACCTACATACCCATCTATCTGTCTACCCATATGTATTTATGTATACATATATACAAAAAAAACACACTCACATGGTCTTGCGTAAGACTACCGTTGGGAGGTGAACGGCTACACCTTCTCGAGCACGCTGCAGTCCCTGAAAGACACCGGTCATTGGGTCCTGGCTCTTGAGACGCTGGAGGCTTCCGGGGTGGTAAGGTTTCGGGTTAGGGCTTAGGGTTTAGGGTTTTATGTTTTAGAGTTTTAGGGTTTTGGTTTAGGGTTTAGAGTTTTAGGGTTTAGGGTTTTACGATTTAGAGTTTTCGGGTTTATAACTAGCAGTTAAGGATTCCATGCACTAGCTCCTTGAATCATCTAAGGGTTCCTTGAATTGGTTCCTTTCAGGGTCCACGTTGCACTTCAGACGCTGCAGGCCTTCGTGGTCGTATGTTCCTTCTTGGGTTCCTATTCAGGTTTCGTTTAAGAGTTCATTTAAGCGGCTGGCTTAAAGTCTTATGAGGGTTGAGGAAGGTCTTTCTACAGTTTATACAAGGTGCTCATGCGACGTTCATACTCTTCACAGGGCTTTGTGAGCGTTTTATAGGGCTTGCGAGGGCATTGGGTTTAGGATTCCGGGTTTGTCGTACGGCGTATACGGCTTAAGAAGAAGCACACACGTGCCTGCGAAGGCCCGCAAGATCAACCCAGATCATTTGGGTTCCTTCAATGGTTCCTTGACAGTTCTACACGGATTTCTATGACGGGTCTTGAGTGTGCGTTTAGGGTTTTAGGGCTAGTGCATTTCAGCTTTTAGCTCAGGGGTTGGGGCGGTGGGGGGTGGGGGTCCCAGCGCACCGCAACATGTTCTTGCAGTGTTGATTGTGCTTTTCGGCACTGCCGTGGCAATATTTGTGATCTCGATCTAGGGGGTGTTAACTTGGGTGTAGCGATGAGGGAGGGATTCGACTTACCCGTGAACCTGCAAGAGCAGAACCGTACACTGTCAGGCCTAGAGGCTGGAAGCCAAGCAGCAGCGAGACACGAACAGCACAATGCACAAGACAAGCAGACAGATCCCAAACGAAAGAGAACGACCACGATAGTCATGACAGAAAATAAGCCGTAAATTCCAAATCCAAAGGCTAAACCCTTACCCGAAACACTAAACCCCAAGACGGCAGGAGATGGAGCCGCGAAGTGTGGGCAAAGACTTGGCACCGGGCTGAGTAAAGCAGTAGTACTTTCCCATAAACCTTGAGGCCCTAATCTACAGCCTGAAAACCCTAGACCATGAGCTCTAACGCCGTAAGCCCCCTAGCTAACCCCCAAACCCAGATGTCTTTATGACGCCTACATGGGCTTAGCGCTGCTATGAAGCATGGGCTCTGAAGAGAGTTCCCAAGGGTTCGGGTTTAGTTCTACTTCGAGTGTGGCACAGACACAGATATGTTTGGACTTCTTCAAGGCCGAGCTAATGCAGGGACCTCAACAACGAGAATAGGGTCTGGGAGTATAGTATACTTATGCCCCGCCAAACCCTATTCAAGTTATTAAGGCCCCTTTTTTATAACACCCTTATGGTTCCCTTTTAGTAGCCCTTACAGGCCCCCTTTAAAGGAGCCCTACTCTGATCATTAAGGCCCCTACATCGGGCGCCTTGTTACCAGCAACGAAGTATAGCTGTAAGGATGGCAAGCGAACCATCGAGGGCGACATTCCCACCCAGAAGTTCCAAAATCCCGAAAACTGGGGAAAATATCGTAAATTCTCGGAGGATCCCGAATATGACATCATTCAAGGTATAGGCTCACAGACTAAGGGATTTCGGAAGGTTGAGGCAGGCCTCAGTCGGTGCTTGCCGCCCTCGTAATGCACCTGTGGCCAAGCTGAAAGTCTTGCGCGGGAGGACGCGTATCCTTCTATTCTGGCCAAGGCCTCTAGCGGCTTCATCTCTTCTTTTGCACCCTGCTGCCATCTGGCCTACAAGGCAGAAGGCAGCGAACCAAAAAAAGGCCAACAAGCCAAGAAGACATTCGAGCGATTCAGCAAGTTCATGGATAAGATCGCGGAAGAGTTTAGCCGGTTTGGTCCTATGCCGGTTGAAGAACCTTCGCCAGGCTCCAGGCGGCGATGGAAGGAAAGACTCGGAGGCCCAGCAACAAGAGAGATGTGATGGCAACATTCTTTCAAGCTCATATATATATATATATACATTTATGTATGTATGTATGTATGTATGTATATAGGTATATAAATTCACAATGCTTACAACTGGTTCTGGTAAAGGCTGCGTAAGTAAAAACGTTTGAGAAGGCTTTTAGGGTCCGGGTTTCGTGTTTCGGGCTCATAACTAGCTTAGTCTGAGTGCGCCCTAAACCCTAAATCCTCAGCCCTATTTATGACCGACAGACAGATTCAGCTTGAAGACCCTCAAAGCAGGTCAACCCAGAGGACTTGCGGGTTGAGGTTTTAAGGGGTTGGGAGGAATGTTTGGGAATGTGGGAGGGTTCTGCGTTAATGAACTTGATTTGGTGGGTTTGGGAATTCGAGGGATGTGGGGCTTTGAAATGCTTCTTCTCAGCTCCACAATGTCTACATTGGGATTTGAGGTAACTCGTACTTGTGGGGCTTGGGGACAAAATTTGGGTGGTTGGGCACGTAAGACGTGAAGGTGTTTGGGCCTAAGCCCCTGCCCTACTCCTTAACTCGGAAGCCCTGACCCTAAAACCTCGCAGCCGTAAACCCCACCTAACCCTAGACCTACACCCTGCCCAAGCACCTGCACCTTAAGCCCTAAGCGCTAAACCCCTGAACCACGCAGCCGCTAATCATGCCTATCCCCTAAACCTAGGTGAGCTACAACACAGCCATGACGGCTTGTGAAACGAGCGGCCAGTGGCAAGCAGCTCTTGCGTTGCTCGAGGCAGGTTTAAAGGGATAGGGAGGGTTTTAGGGGGGTTTGTATATGGTTAATGTGTTTAATAAGCAGGCTTCAGAGAAATCACGTGACTTACTTGTGATCTTCTTCTTACAACACCTGCTCTTTCCTTGCACTCTCTCTCTTGAACATCGGCTAATGCTGGCTCTTTGCTGTCTACATCTAGTTGCTGAGTTGACGGTGTGCTGAAGCTGTTGCAGCTGGTGGGGCTGCTGCCGTCACTGTTGTTGCTGCTGCGCCATTTCAACTGATGTTCTATTGCTCGTTCTCCGAAAGCCTTCAAGCAAGACTTCGCTGCTTTTGACTTTGAGTCGCAAGACGCGCAAGGTCCAAATGCCTGCTCCAGAGCTTTAGAGCGGGTTTGCCGGCTGCAGGCCCTTGAGGAATTTTGCTTTTAGGCGCTTCCTGTCTGGAATCATATAAAGTGTACTAGGTTCCTGAGTTGTACCCTTTTGCCCTTTTCGTTGTATGGTTCCCTTGTGAAAACCGCATGGTATGAAAAAGGGTACCTATATTATTTAGGGATCAATCAGGAACCTATTCAGTTAGGGGTTTATGTTTATAGGGCCTCCGCCCAGACGCTGCTGACCTCGCAGTTGTCACCTGACCGCTTCAGCTTCTCGGCTGCCTCTGGTTTAGGGCTTTGGTTTTATAGAGCAAAAGGGCTAGGGCTCTTGGCTTTTCGCAGGGTTTCGGAAAAGTTCCGATTCGGATGTCAGGGTTCAGGATCTATATGTCCGTAGATCCGACAAAATGACACGCTGTCTAAGGCCATCCGCATTGACAATAGTTGCAATCAACAACATAGAGGACCCCAAAGCGCAAGCCCAGGAAGACCGTTTACAACCCTTATAGAGCCCCCTTTTCTGGAACCCTTTCGAACCCTATTGAAATCTCTGGCAGAGGGTTCACGCTTGGCGCGGTTGTTCTTTCGGGTCTTTTTGCAAAGCGGGTTTAGGGTTCAGAATATGATGTCCCAGCAAAAATTGGGCTGTTGTTGCTGTCGTCCTTAAACAAAAAATTGAGAAGCACATTCGGCTTTGGAGTCCGCGTACGAGCTAGAAAAACATTACAAGATGGACTTGAACCGCGAAGAACACAGAGGCTACGGGTGATTTTGTGAGAGATGCTTCAGGTGCTTCCCAATTGACAAACTTCAACCCCTAAACCATGCTAGACCCCCATAGTTATCGAGATTTGAAGAATAAGTAGTGGAGCCTACGCCCAAGCCCTCCCCCCAAACCCTAAACCGCCTAAACCCCAAACCCGAAATCCCAAGCCGCCTAAACAGACTAAGACCTACAAACCCTAAATCGATTGAATGCAGTATGAAGCCTAGAAAACACACCCTAAGCCCTAAATCACAAACCCTAAACCCTAGAGTCCAAATCCTTAGCATCTTCTTAAGAGGATCTTGCCTCGGCTTATTCGAGCAACAGGCCTGCCAGGGGCTGTTTCTCTATCGTCGAAAAATATGTAAAGGACGTATAGGGTTTTGATAGTTTGATAGAGGGTGATGGGGTGTTTCAGCAGGTGTTGCAGGATTTATAGCTCAGATTTTCCGGTTTATGGGTTGAGGGTGGATCCGGGTGGGTTGTGGGTTGAGGGCTTCGGGTTTCATGTCCATGTTAAGACATAGAAGCTCAAGATGAGGTTCCCTCCATAGAACCCCAATGTTTCAGCCCTAAAATGCTCAACCTATATACTTTTGAACCCGAAGCGCCAAAACCTTCTGGCCTCATAGAAGAGGAGTTGAAACAAAGACCACAAGGCTATGGGGCCGTGCTCCGTTCCTGCGCTTCCGGGCTGAAATGGCAACTTTCCTGCGCGCTGCTCGCAAGTGCCGAAGAGAGGCGGCTCTCTTGTGGATGAGTTCAGTGTGTGAGGGCTAAGGGCTTTAGGGTTTGGAGGTTTAGGGCGTCGGGTTTAGGTTCAGGGAATACTAGGGCTACTAGGGTTTCACGGAACGAGCCTGTCACGAAGCTTCAGCTCAAGCTTGCCAAAAAAGCCTAAGTCAAAGAGCACAGTTCTTTCGCGTCAGAACACAGACGTTCGAGCGCTCCTTGCTCCGGAGAGGCCGCAGCACTGCCAACCCTAACTAAGTAAATGCTGAACCCTACATCCCATCACCCTGAAACCGTTTAGTGTGGCTTAAGGCGTTTGATTAGAAGGTTTTGTGGTAGAGGCGTTTAGGCTTTGTGGCTATGTGGTTAAGATCATGTGTGTTTTGGGGTTTTTATAGTATACGGTCTAGCTTCTGGGTTTTCGGTTCCCTTTTGACAGCAACTGTCCTCTAGGCAGAGCATATCTACCAAGCCAGGAATTCTCATTCCTAGATCCCCAAACTAATAATCTACTATACCCTAATTCCCCCAACTCCTAATTTAAACCTAAACCCCCAACTGCTATTTCAAACCGTAAACCCCCAACTCCTTGGCCCTTTCTTAAATGCTAAACCAACAGATCCCTGCGCGGTGACAATCACTGCCACACTGCGGCGATGATCGCCTGTGCCGAATGCGAGGTACGATCTAGGAATCTAGATCCCTAGGATTTAGGGCTTTCGTCGTTTAGGGTTTCGAGCTTTTTCAGGTTTGGGGTGTGAGGTCCAGGCATGAGCCCTTAGGGTTAGCGGCTTCGGGTTAACCGTTGTTATGGTTTAACCAAGCCCGCTTGCCGAAGTTACGGCAGCATGGGGTGTTCACAAGGCTTTCATCGTTCTTGTTGCGGGAACTGGAGGTTTCTGTTGGGGGTTGCAAAGGCCTTTCATATTGGTGATGAGGAAATTATTGGATGTTGCAGGGGTTTGAGAGGGCTTTCATGAGCGGGGCCCCTCAATCGCCTAGAAGGCGGGATGAAGGCAGCCAGGATTAAGGGCTCCTTATAAACCAATCATCCAGAGGCCCTTATGCCACAATGCAGACACCCCTAGACACACCCCACGGAACACCACAAAATCCGACAACACCCTATCACGCACGGTTGCATCCTGTCCACGTAACCCCAAGCCCTAAGCCCAAACTCTGATTAGAAAAATCCTGTACCAGTCCCCCACCCCCAAAGCCACCTCTCTTCGACAACCCTAAAACCCTGAGCCCTAAGACCTGAACCCCTAAACTGCCCTAAACCCTGCAACAAACGTCTTTGAACCACTATGAGATACTGTGAAGCCAGCCCTACGTTACCTATATTCGACACAGCAGGAGTGGGCTTCGGCGTTGGTTCTTCTGTCTGGCCTTCAATGCTCCGGGGCTTCCTTGGACAAGGCGCCTGTTCTGTGTGTTGTGGCTTTGTTTTTGCTTGTCGTGGCTGGTTTCTTTATTACACCTTTCCTAGGGGCGGGGTATAGGGTGTTAAGCAGTCGTTGTAAGGACCTCTTGACGTTGATAGGTTGCATTCTCCCGACGTATCGTAGATAGGCTGCAGGGCTTTCATATAGGGTTTTAATCGGGTTTCATATACAGCAGCGCTTTATTGGATTTAAGGTTGAGGGCTTCAGGCTTTGGGCTTCAGGCGTTGAGGGCTTGGGGGTTTAGGGTCTTGCGTGGGTAGTATCTAGGACCCTTTTGTTCAACTTATTTCTAACTCTCTTCTCTGGTGCTTACTCTGTGGTTTAGGGCTTTAGGCCTGAAGGTTTCAAGTCTACCCTCAGCCCTAAGCCGTAGGCGCCTAGAGTCCGTCTGGTTTGCTAGTCACATTGACAGTCGCCGTGTCGACTGAGCCACATACCCTGAATCTTTAAAGCATCGAACCATGGATCCCGAAGCATCCTAACCTAAACCCAAAGCCCTACGAAGCTTCCATAGACATCTTATGAGGCCCTGACACATCGTCTTAAGCCGCTCTGACACCCAAAGACCGCCCATACTGAAACACACAGAAAGTCCATACTTGGCACTATGATATGATGTCCTGTATGCTCTTGTAAACCTTTATGAAACCCTAGCCCTTCAACGGCCCGCGAGGATCCTTTTGACGGAACTTTGAACACCCTAATACGACCGTTACCCAAGCCCGAGAAATCTAAAGCAGAGAGTCCCCCCAAACCGTGAACCGGACAAGAAGCTGTAAACTCCCTGTACAAATCAATGAAGCCATCCTAAAAAAACCAGAAAGACCTTGCTATAATACCCTATAACATGCTATGAAGCCCTACCACTATGGGCTATTAGACCGTAAAGATCCCTATTAGGACCCTATTAAGGGTAGATTAAGGTACCCATAAGGTCTAATAGCCCATAGTGGTAAGCAGCTCCTAATACCTTATAACATGCTATGAAACCTCTAAGCAGCTCCCATATAACGGAAGTTCATTGCCGATAAGGTCAGCTTCTCCGCCGCTCTCCGAGCCTGTGGCCGAGGTGCTGTCCGGGTTTGATGGGGCCTTTGCCCCAGTAATGTAGTGGCCTTATTAATTAGATTTGGGTTGTGTGTGTGGGGGGGTCTCTTATTCTTGTAGTTATAGGATAGCATACCCCAAACCCTATTCTGATTTTCAGCGCTTCGCGTCGTGCGCCTCGGCCCGGCTGTGGGGCATTGTTTCGGAAAGCAGCAACCCGAAAGCTTACCAAGGCCCATAAGCCTGAAACCCGAAACTCTAAACCCCAAGCCTTAAAGCTTGAACCTTGAACCCGAAACCCTAAACCCGCAGCGTATGGGGAGAAAGTGCAGCCCTTGATGCAAACGTGAAGCTCGCATGCCATGGCATGGAGAGGGTCAGCAAGTAGTGCGAGAGGAGCAGGAATCACCAACCAACAGTCGACATTATTCCTAAACCCTAAACCCTAAACCCTAAACCTTGAACGGGAGGGGAACGGGCGGAGGGGGGCGGGGGGCAGTTTTGGAGGTGGGGTTGCTGGGGAGGGAATCCGTATAGGAACCTCTGCCGCTTCGGCTCGGGCCGAGGCGAATTATTAAGGCCCCTACATTAGCCCCTCACTCTCCAGGTAGTGTAGGACAACCCCCCTACCAACCCCAAAATACTCCCAAAGGTGAAACTTTGCTCCTCAGCAACCTCAATCCAAACCCCTTGGCCCTACACCCGACACCCCTAAGCCGTTTCCATGTTTTCCGTGGGCCCGTTGCGGTGGATAGTGAGGTTCAAAACAAGGACGTCGTGCTGCAGCATGCTATTTTACTATATATTTTTATATATATATATATTTTCTGTATCTGTTTAGACATACACACACATATATATATATATATATATATATATATATATATATATATGTATATATATATATATATATATATATATATATATATATATCTATCTATATATATATATATCTATATATATATATATATATATATATATCTATGTACATATATATATATATACGCACACAAACCGGCAGATGACCTTTCGGGTTGCAATGCCAACTCGCAGGTTCCATGTGGCAGCTTGCCGTGTTCCTCCTCGACTCCATGCCACTTGTGCACGTGTTGAAGTTTTACAAACTATCCAGGGCGCTTGTCAGGTTTAGGGATAATCACCCTAAGCCTTAAACCCTAAACCCATAAGGGTTTAAGCTTTCTGTACCATTGTTACTGCACCCGGCAAGAACCCACAGATGCCTGAGCCCTCAGTCTCCTCGCCAGGATCCGAAGCAAGCTGACTCCAGACGGGGTGCATGCCACGCGGCACAGACTACTGCACACCCTAGGGGTTTAGGGTTTAGGGTAAGCTTCACTCAGTCACTTGGTCTTGCTTTCCGGCTGCACAAGATCCTAAGGTCCTGAGCCAAGACTTTGCCCCACAAACTCCCCTGAACCTTAAGCCTAAGACTGAGAGAACCCGATTGCGCCAAGTTCAAAGACCCGGACCTTAATCCATAAACCCTCAAACTGAAGCCTGAAACCTCAGGCTGTAAAGCAGAATTCTGAACAACTCCTGAATCCCAGGCGCGAGGCTAAACCCTGAAGCTGGTATCCAGAGACCCCACAGCATCTCAATCAAAGTTGTCTGGTTTAGGGTTTAGGAGCTTGCACTTTACCTTCACCCGCATAGTCTACCGTCTCAGGACTTATATGTGAGTTTCCGAAAATAGGGGACCCCAATGAAGTACCCTAAGATACTAGGATCCTTACTATGTGGACCGCAAAATAAGGTACCCCTAATTTTCGGAAACTCCCATATATGAGGAAGCTGTTGAATCCTAACAGTGTAGGTTTATCGGGAAGGTTTATAGGGCTAAGGTAGGGCTTAGGGGTTTTGGCTAACCATACACCCAAAACCCCAAAACCAAAAGACACATGGTCTTTCGCGTGTTCAGGTTGGCGATGCCGTGAGCTGCGTGCGCGAGGCTTGCGGCGAGGAGGAGGCATTGGACTACCTGCTGCGCGGACCTGAAGGTTTAGTGTCAGGGTTACGGGTTTGATTTTTGAAAGCTTCGTGTTAAGGCCTGTTTCGGGTTTGGGGACCTGTACGTGTTGTTTTTTGGGGTATGTTTGCACAGGGCGGACTCAGTCTTCATAACGGTCACAGGATCTCAAATCATAGTGGAGCTCGCCTCAAGCAGCCTATGAAAACGTGCTGCCAGGACATGAACAGCTTGCTCGGTCTTGGCTGGGATCTGGGATTTCCGGCTAATCCACCACCACCACCACCGCCACCACCGCCACCACCGCCACCACCGCCACCACCGCCACCACCGCCACCACCGCAGCAACACCAACACCCTCGCAAGCACGAAGACACTCACCAGCACCACCAGCAGCATCAGCGTCAACAACACCAACACTAACACCAACAGCGGCAACAACAGCAACAGCAGCTTCCCCGTCACCACAAAAGCAACAACAAACCTACACAAAACGGCGCGACACAAAATCAGCATTAACGCAAAAACAGTTTAACCCCGAAGCCTTGAACCCAATAGACCCTATAAGCCCTATAAACCGAGTAGACCCTATAAACCCTAAATCTTATAGATGCTAAACCCCCTATGAGCCCTAAGCCAACCCTAATTCCTAAACCCCAAACCCCAAACCCCAAACCCCAAACCCCAAACCCCAAACCCTAAACCCTAAACCCTAAACCCAAAAACCCTAAAACCCTAAAGCCCTAAACCTCAAACCCTAAACCCTAACCCCAAACCCTAAACCCTAAACCCCAAGCCCTAAACCCTAAACCTTAGCCCTAAACCTTAACCGGACCTTCAAAGAGCCAAGGCTCCGGCTCCGACAGCCCTGGGGAGCGCTCCAGGATCTGCCCTCGAGTCGACCCCTGGCCAAGGCATCGCCTCCTCCTTCCAAGGGTAAAAGGAGGGACCCGAATATAACGAGTCAGAGACTATAAGCTGGGGCACAGACTACTAGAGTTCTATGTTCAGACTAGGACTCTGACATGTTTTTAATACATGGGAGTTTCCGAACATAGGGGACCCTAATGTAGCACCCTAAAATAGTAGGATCCTTTTGATAAGGACCCCGGAAATCAGGTACCCCTTATTATTTTCGGAAATTCCCATTTAGACATAGGAGCTAAATCCAAGGGTATGAGGAGGGACCCTTCATCAGGACCCCTAGGTATATACCTTCAATATAGCCATTATATACCCATTATGCAGCCCATTATAGGGTAGGGGTGCTTCGACTCCTTTTCAGAAAGCCCTAACCTGTAGCCGAAAAGATCTGAGAGTTTCCGAAAGTTAGGGGCACCTTATTTGGGGGTCCTTATCACAAGGATCCTACTATTTAGGGTATTAGATTACGTAGGGTTCCCCATTTTCGGAAACTCCCATCTACCTTTAAGGAACAATATATAGACACTATAATAAGGAACCCTAAAAGATAGGTCTTTCCGGCTACAGGGATACCCCAGGTGCTGCCGCGACGCGGTAACAGATGGATAATACTTATAAACGAACTATATGGAGCCTGTACTATGACGCCAAATATAGACTTTTACAGGGTGGGTGCAGTGCCCTACGAAGACCCGGTTAAGAGGGTTGTGCCTTAAATCATGATATTGAGGCCCCTATGATGTTAAAACAAAGTCCATAAGAGTCACATTCCGTAATTGAGGCATATACTCACCGTCCTTACCCTTTGAGGTCCATTCGTGAACTGAAGGTTATTGGATGCGGCCTTAGTAGGGTTGTTGTCACGCCACGCACGCCTTTGAACAGAAGGCTTCTGGTGTATTCTACCCTTTAATCCCTAAACCGTGCGAGCCCGAAAACCCCTGAAGGAACCCTTAAAGGAACTTGCGTTTCCTGCAGGTTCCCTCGCTTGTTTGGCAGCCCCCGTTCTTTGCATTCGCGACGCTTGGCGGCTAGGGCCGTGAGGGTTTAGGGATGTAGTTTGTAGGATTTTGATTTTGGGGTTTTCTGGTACAGGTTCATCAGAGACCAAGCCCAAGAAGTTGTAAACCATCACCCCTAGTCTTTAAACTGCCGATTGCATGTTTATGTCGCTTCTAGAGGTTCCCAAAAGATATTCCGTAACCCGAGAAAGAAAGCGTTCAGAATTGAAACCGCCAGGAAATTAGGGGCATTGGGGGCCTGAGCCCCAAAAGCCTAGTACAAGCCACATGGGGTTTCGGTTTAGGGGTGTGGGCGTCGTTTTTGTTGGGCTTTCTGGCTCCATGGTTGTCGGATGTATAGTTGTGGCTCAGGGTTTTCCGGCTGCCATGGTCAAACCCGAAACCGTATACCTTCAACTCCTAAACCCCCTACCCTAGTACCCTAAGCTCTGTACCCTCAACCCTGAACCCTAAAAACCACGAAGCCCTAAACCCTAAACCCTTCAGCAACCCTAAAGCCCCGAAACCCTAAACCCTATACAAACCCTTTATGTCCCGGGCTGCTCGTTTGCTTAAACTCCACGACCCGAAGCTCCACGTCGGAGACTTTAGTTCCTAAGTGGGAGTTTCCGAAAATTGGGGTACCTTATTTTGGAGTCCTTATCATAAGGATCCTACTATTTAGCGTAATATATTAGGGTCCCCTATTTTCGGAAACTCCCATGTCTAAACAATGTCAGAGTCCTAGTCTGAACATAGAACTAGAGTAGTTCGTGCCCCAGCTTATAGTCTCTGACTAGAAGAACCCCTCGCGCACTTCCTTCCGGGCCTTAGTGCTTTGGGATCGGAACCCCGATCCCCCCCTAAACCCTCAACCCTAAACCTAAACACTTTACCCCTAGACCCTAAACCCGTAAGCCCCTAAACCCCTAAACCCTAAACCCTAGGCCCATTAAAAAAAAAAAAAACCCTAAACCCTCAACCCTAAACGTTTAGGGCTCAGGGTTCGAAGATTTCGCAAAGCCCTCAGCCTTCGACCCTTGCTCACTTCTGCTCGGAGTGAGTCAACGAGAACAGGAGCTCCCCCTGAACTTATGAGCCCTACCTTAACCCCAAATAACCGCCCATATTAGGGAACCCTTAAAAAGGTAGGTTCTTTAGGGTCCAGGTATACCTGAAATCCCAGATCCCTGAACCCTATTCTAACTCCTATATCCTAAACGCAAACGAAAGCCAGCGGCGAGGAAGCCCGAGGGCATCTCGACAGAGGAGCCTGGGCGGGGACGGTGCATGGAGCGTTGGTCTAAGGCGTTGGTTGGAGGTTTAGTCCTTTGCGCTTTTGGGTTTAGGGTTCGGGCATGTAGGCTTTTGGGGTTTATAAGGTTCAGGCGTTTGAGGTTTAGGCCGTCAGGTTTTCGGGTTAATAAGGTTTCGGCATTTAGGGTTTAAGCGTTTGGGTTCAAAAGGTGTGCGGTGTTGATTTTACGATTCTTGTGGTACGTGTTGGATTTCGTGGTCGGGATTCGGGTCCCCAGATACTTTCGGGGTCCACATGTACAGATGTAGAGGTAGCTGTATTCCCGTCTGTGGTTTTGTCCCTCTCAGTCCTACGTTTCATAACTGCATAGCTGAAAGCTCGAAGTCCTGAGAACTACCAAACTACACCAAAACCCGGACCCTACCTATAGTCTCCATTGTAGTTCCTTTTATGGGTTTAACCAGCTTTATATTAAGGATCCTAAAAGGTAAACCCCCAAAAGGAACTACAATGGAGACTTTAGGTAGACCATAAATTCTTGTTTGTAGACCCCTGCCCTGAACTTTCCGAAACTCACCCAAAATTTCCTTGGACCATTCGAAAATCCTTGACTATGCTTTCAGCAGCCACCATGAATTCCCATAAACCCTAAAAGGCCCTGAACCCTAAACCCCCAAAACTCCCAGACCCCTAGATCCTAAACCCGAAACCTTAAACCCGAAACCCTAGACCCCTACCTATAGTCTCCATTGTAGTTCCTTTTTGGGGTTACTTCTTTGGAGCCGAATTATACATTTGGTTAAACCAAAAACAGGAACTACAATGGAGACTATAGGTAGACCCTAAACCCGAAACCCTGGTGGTAGCAGCAATCCTAGGAAGAATGATCAGAATTATCGTAATCCTACGAGGTACTACCATCCATAACCCTAGACCCTCAACCCCTAAACCCGAAGCCCTAAACCCTAAACCCGACATGCCAGGATTTCGTTCGCAGCCTAGCGAGGGACCTGGCTCCTCCCCACACGCCGCCCCTGAGCATCACGGGGCCCTCCAGGCCTCGACGTGGCGGGTATAGGGTTTAGGGTCTAGGGTTTAGGATTTAGGGTTTAGGTTTCGGAGGGTTTAGGGTGTAGGGTTTACTGTAGGGTTTAGGGTTTAGGTATCGGGTTTTAGGGTCCAAGGTTTAATGGGGGGGGGGGGCGTTTTGGGCTTTGTTCTTCTTTCTAGGATTTGTTGGGGTGTGTTCCTTTGTAAGTAGCTTGCATCGCAGCGGGGTTGATGCACAACGCTGCAGGCCCCTTGCTTGTAGAATGTTATCAAAGCCTTGCAAAGACACATCAAGCCCTGACAAGCCGAAGATCCTTCGAAATCCCGAAGCATAGTGCCGCGTTTGCAACGATTCTGGGAGCGAGAACACAGCTGCAATCGCAAAGCCCAGACTTGAGAATGGAAACCAAAACACGGCAACACTCCGACAAGTCAACCCTCAGAACTTTAGGAAGACAAAAGTCACAATACCTGGACCCCACAAGTATGTAGAATAACAGCCGTTTATGGGTATTGGGCCATTATTTTACCTACTTTGGGGTTCAGGTAGAAGCAATCATCACACCAAAGTACCGACAACAGCGAAGAAGGCAAACGTCAACGAATCGCAGAGGCTCGACTATCCGACTTCCGGGGTGCTGCCCATTGCCTTGGGAGCGAACTCCTTTGCCTCCAACTGGCCGCTCCCTCGGCTTTGTGGAGGCTTTACTGTCAGGGGCTTTATGTTATCATAGTTAAAGATGGGAAGCGTTTTTTTGGTTATTGTTTAACAGTGTCTTCCTAGGGGTGTTATAGGTTTGTATGGATTTCAGCAGGTTTTTTCAAGGGTTTCTTATACATGTGGTTTTATGGTGTAGGGTCTTGACAGGTTTTGAAAGAGTTTAATTCCATTCTGTGAGGTTTTAGGATCCTTAGAGCCTTATCGGTGGTTTACAGGGTTTAAGCTGTTTTTTTGGTAGGGTTCTTTTGAAGGCAGGGGTGTTATGGCATAATCTGCCGGGCGCCTGAATAGATCAGATAGTGTCTGGGGTTATATCATGGTGTTATTGTAAGGCACCCCGAGGTATAAACATGGGTTATAACTCAGGCCTTTAGATTGTTCTTGTGATTTGAGGCTTTGCCTTTTAAAGGCCTTTCAAGGCTCCCCGTGGGGACTCGGTTGGGTGGAAGTGGGGTGGGCTTCGCGTGCTACGGCTTTAGTGCTGAAGGTTCAGGGATGCGATCCGAGACAACAGGGGCCGCAAAAGAAATCAGCCCCGATCCGCCGTTCTCCATTACGGTTTATCGTTTAAGGGTTGCTAGTTCGATCTGCCGTGCCTTGTGCAGGATGGCCTTGAAGGTTGGCGTTAGCCCTGACATTGGCCGTTCAATCCAAGTCGGCCTGTACAGCTACCACGATGTCCATGTGCGATCCCCGAGCATTCATTCCATGTTGCGTTGCCGTGGATGCAAGTTAGAGCAGGGCGGGCTTTGCGGCACGGGTCCAGGACCATCCAAGTCCACCTAATATCGAAGCCTGAAGAACTACGAATAGCATTCCCTAAGAGTCCCTTTATCAATACATTACAATTTGTCCTGAGACCCTGTGGGAAAACATTAATTAGCCCTGTAGAGGTACTCCTAGCCCCGAAACCTCGCACGAAGCCTTCAAAGCCTTCACCAGAACCTGAGAGGTGCGAGACCTTCCTGCAGCACCCTCGAAACATGAAAGCTCCGCCTAAAATCCTGTAGAGTTTAGGCTCCAGACACTAGGGTTTAGGGTTTAGAACATAAGGTCTTGGATTTGAGGACTTTAAGGTGTAGAGTTTAGAATTTGCGGGTGAGGGCTTAGGGTCTAAACACAATGCCTTCATCAATGCTAAGCCTGAAATCCTACCTGCATACTTCGCAAGGCTCATCAGCCAGTTCGCAGCCAGGTTGGTCAAGAAGGACCGTTCTCGCCCAGGGTTTCGTGTCCCTACGCGTCGGAGATTTGAGGCGCAGTCCTTTTTAAGAAATTGTATATCGTTTTATAAGACGTTGTAGAGTACTGTACAGTAAGGGTTCTGAAAGGAGATGCCCAGGATCCTTAGGGTAACCTCCTTTCCGTCAGCCCCTACACAGTAAGTTTCGCGAATATAGGCCGTGATTGGCAAGCCCCCCCCCCCCCCCCCGACCTTCCAAGGGGGTATATGCTGGGGATCCCACTATCAAGGCCCTTCAGGAGACTTTCTTCGAAGCAGGGGTCTCCCTTAATAAGAGCCCCCCCGAGCCGCATCAACCTTGCGTGGCAGGATCTTTAAGCTACAGCTAGGGTAGTTCAGCAGGGGAGGGCATAAGGAGACCTTCCTAAACCTAGTGAGTACTCGGGAGACCTTAGGATTACTGGGAAATAGACCCCCTTCGGAATCGTAATATACCCGCCTTGGAACCTCCTTCCAAACCTTAATAAGACCTAAACCCTCAATCCATGGCCCCCCTAAGGCCCTAAACCCTATACCCTAAACCCTGAGACTCCCTTACGCATGCCATTTTGCAGGAATACCTTTGCCTCTGCGAGGGCCCAGACATGACTGTGGGCGAGGCAACCGGGAAGCTGTTCAATAATGTAGGGGCCTTATATAATTTTTTGATTTAGGGTTTCCGGGTTCTTAATGGTTTTAACCAGGGATTCTAAGGGGCCTTAATGGTGATAACTAGGGTGTCTTCCAAAGGGTTCCTGAAAGGCTTTTATAGGCCTGAACGGATATAGGCATAGAGGCCGGAAGAATTGCAATAGGGTTTAGGGCTGTATTAGCGTTGAGGAGCTCTACGGAAAGGTATTGGTATTTATTCAGGCTTCGATATTAGACCCCAGACAATTGGAGTTTAGGGTTTAGGTATGTTGAAGCTGTTTGGGGCCATTTGGGTTAAGGGCGAGGGTTTAGGGCTGAGGGCAATTCTCAGTGTTGTGGTCTGGGCTTCAGGCTTTACGACATGTTCATAAGAAGGGACCAAATTACCGTCCTGTTGCCCTAACTAACAAAACAGCCACTTTTGAATCTTCAGCTATAGGGCGTATACAAACCGCGAAACAGGCGTCTCTGGAAGTTGAGATATTCCCTCAATCACAAGCTCCCCAACCCCAAGATACCCGCATATAGCCCTTCTGAAGCCCAAATATAAGAGCCTGACCACCTGCAACAGCATGCGCTTATACTCCCTAACAAGGTATATTCCTGGGTTTGGAGTACCATACTTGAATACTTGTTTTTGGTACCTGTTCCTTAAAGGAACCACTATGAAATAAAAGTCTATACTTTCTTCTCCCTGGTTACTTCAAAGTCCAGTATTACAATGGACCCCATAACCCTAGTCCAACTGTCAAAGGCCCACGTGTTACTCTCCTTGTCACACGGTTTCCCAGCAGGTCGGCACTATCTCCTCCCCTCTGCTGACGGAGGCGGGGGCAGTAGTGACTATAGGGGCCGTGATTGTGATTGTGATTGTGATAGCGGACTGTCGGGCTTCAGGCCACGTGTTGTGGCGCTGGGAAGCGCGTCCCAAAACTGCATGCAATAAATCCTGCACATACGCAGTATGCCAGTATGCACTCAGAGACGGCCTATGCCGTCCTGGAGCAGCAATCTGCGAGCAGGGAGGACCAGGCGGAGCTGATTTAACCGGCCTAGAACAGGGTTTTGGGGCCCATTAATTCTTTTTCAGAAGGAGCCCCCAAAATAGTGTAGGTAGTACTAACATCCCTACATTAAGCCCGTTCGGTGGCTCCGATAGCTGAAGATAAGGAGCATTCAGGAAATTTCAGGGATCTTCATGAGGGTGGTTGTCAAAATTCGGGTCCCTTTTTGGGGTACACAAATTTTAGGTGCCGTTTTATAGTAAGGACCCAAAAAGGAACCATAATTTTGACAACCACCCAAAGGGATTAGCCGTGCAATCCGGTGTTCCGTCTCCAGAACTCTCGGACAGTCTAGCACACTTGGGATGTCTCCAGATAGTCCGTGTATCTGTTTGACGCGCAGCGTATTCTGAAGCGGATATTATACTTATAAAATATAATTATAACAGTATAAACCCTGATTGATAAGGACTGGTTATGATTTTCAGGGAATAGCAGCACAGTCCTGGGCTGCACTGTGGACCCAAACGCTAATCTAAACCCGAACCCCTACAACCCTAAACTCGAATCCCTGAGACCAAAACTCTAAACAACCAAGCCCTGAACCTGCAACATCCTGCAGCCTTCAAGACTCAACCCGTATTGAACCCCTGAAAAACCCCTTCAAGGAGCCCTACCCAAAGCCCTAAAACCCTAAAATCCTAAAGTCCTAAACCCTAAGCCCCAAACGGACTCTGCAGCTCCACACTTTCCAGGAAGTCGGTGAAGCTTTGGTCACACGCGTGTCCCCTCTGGGGCGAGAGGCTCGGGCGACATCGGGGACGTCGGTTTAGGGCTGGTGTGGACTTGAAGTTCGGAGTTGAGGGCTTACCCATAGGCCCCAACATAGTTCCTTTTTGGGATTACCTTACAGAATTCTAAATATGAACCCCAAAAAGGAACTACTATGGGGCCTATGGGTAGTAGTTGGGGTTTAGGACTTAGGCGCTACGGCCCTGAACCTTCCCAGCCCGCATCCGAACAAACCGAGAGGCGCGTGGAGTCATAATTCTGGCCTCCTAGAATCAGTCCTTCAAAAAATTCGTTGCCCGTGTAGAACCCTTATTCGAAACTCTGAAGGAACGCTTAAAGGGACCCTTTGAGGAAAGGAACCCCGTTTTAAAATGGGTGGTTGTCAAAATTAGGGCCCTTTTTGGGTCCCTATTAGAATACGGCACCTAATACTGCACCTAATATTTAGGGTACCCAAAAAGGGACCATGATCTTGACAACCACCCGCCATCCGAACAAGCCGAGAGGCACGCACAGAGTACACGGTCGCCGAAAGCTTCGTCCAGCCTTCGGCGGCATCGAAAGAGCCTTGACTTCTCGGCATACTTTCTTGAGGGCTTAGGGTTTATAGGGTTTGATTATAGGGTTTAGGTTTAATGAATGAAAGGGTGTGATGATAGGGTTAAGGGTTGAGGGTTTATAGGCTTTAGTTATAGGGTTTGGGGTTGAGGGTTTATAGGGTTTAATTGTGGGGTTTAGTGTGTCGATTCTGTGGGTATGATTATGGGGTTTAGGGCTGGTTTGTTGAATTAGATGGTTTAGGGTTTATAGGGTCTGTTATAGGGTTTAGGGTTTATGGGGTTTAGTTAGGGTTTAGGGTTTAGGGCTAAGTGAGGGCTTTGGGGGTTGGCGGTGATGGTGTAGGGTTTAGAGACTTGGGTTTAGGGGTTCAGGGGTTGTGGTGTTGGGCTTAGGGTCAAGCGGTATCGGGACTTATAATTATCAGAGTTGCTCCGAGCCTTCTTGTAAGCTTTTTGTATGTCTTGCGGGGTGTTTAGAGACACGGCACGGCCCATCGAGGCGAGCTCTAGGCATCAGGGTTTATAGTGCGTAAGTTCGCAACACCGAAACCCACCGAAACCCCTTAACCCTGATGCCCAAACATGACTAGATACATAAGCGCTGAATCCTGAGCCGACTACCCTAGTACATGAACCTTGCACTGTGCATGTAAATCTTTTCACTGCCAGTAACAGCATGTTACACTCACAAGTCTCTACAAACCCTTATAAAGTCCTCATAACACAAAAGCATCCCTAAACAGCAGCTCTATCACCCCTTTAGAACCCTCAAGAGAAAGGGTTTTTCTGAAAAAGATCTCGGGCACCACATCACCAAGCTCCGAAGGTAGACCTTCGTAGTCAGGAGGCCACAAGATCCCGAGTCTTGCGGGGCGCTATCGGAGATGTTTGTTCGACCCGGATAGGTTCCAACAGCTTTAAAGCTCTGGAACATCCTCTTGTCTTGAAGTTACAAGACCTTCGTTACGAAGCACTCCACAAGCCCAAGCCCTCGAGCAGCGTTTCCTTTCGCTTTGTACGATTGATTTCTTATAAAACCACATAGAGAATTTCTAGAACCTTATCAGGAACTTCATAGAGAATCTTTTAAAGCCCTATACGTGTAAAGAGGCCTATACAACCCCCAAAATGACCCAATGTAACCCTATCAAGAACCCCATTACGAGCCCTTTAAAAACCTTCTTCTCACAAGGACCAGCGACTTTCCTTGCTGAACGTGCGGCTCCTGACCGGTCGGACGCATCAGCCCCGTGGCATTACGAGGTTTTGTTGGGCCCTCGGGCTTAGGGTTGGAATTTATAGTAGAAGCAAGGCAGTTGGAACATCCTTGTCCTGATGCCCTCAAGGCAAAGTCTTGGGAATCCCAGCACTAGAGTTTAGGGGGTCCTGAAAGGGCGGTAGAGGGCTTGCACAGGGCTTCAAATTAAACCCTGGAGCCGTAAACCCTAAACCCCTAAACCCTGAACACCTATACCCCTGAACCCAAAGCCCTAAACCCCTGAACCCTGGAACCCTAAACCCAAAAGCCTAAACCCCTAAGCCCTGAACCCCTAGACCCCCAAACCCAAAACCCTGAACCCCTAAATCCAAAACCCTGAACCCCTGAACCCTGGAACCCTTGAGCCCTAAACCCTGAACACCTATACCCCTGAACCCAAAGCCCTAAACCCCTGAACCCTGGAACCCTTGAGCCCTACACCCCAAGCCCCACGTAATCCGACCGAAGGATCCGCGTGCACCTCGCCAGTATCGGCCAGCCTCTGGTGGGCGATCGCAGCTCCGCTTGGTTTACTTTAAGAGGCCGAAATAATTACCTATAAAGGCTCCCTTTAAAGTGGACTATAAGGACTACTTTGATGGTTCTATCAGGTTTACTGTACAGGCTCTTTAAAGGGGAACTATAAGGACTGCTACGAGGGTTCCTTTAAAGGGGACTATATGCACTACTATAACACTATAAGGGTTCTATAATATAGAGGCTTAAATGATTACCTATACTAGCTTGGGGGTTCCTTACTATTATAATTACTATTATCATTACTATTAATGTAGTATGATGGGCCGCAAAACCCTATTTTAATTATTCAGGCCCCTTTTGGTAGAGGGTTTGGGGTTTGGGGATCTTTGGGGTTTAGGAGTTTAGCGGTGTGGGGTTTCGGGGGCTTCGGGGTTTATGGCTAGAGGGCTCAGTTTAGGATCTGGGGGCATTTGGTGTTGAGGGTTGTGAGGCATGTGGTGAGAGGCACGGTCTTCGGAGTTAGGTATCAGAAATCCGGCTCAGGGTTCAGGATGTATCGGATATTTTGGAGTTTCCGAAAATTAAGGGCACCCTAGTTTAGGGTCCTTATAATAAGGATCCCAGTATTAAGGGTACCATAGTAGGGTCCTCAATTTTCGGAAACTCCCATATCCACAACCAAAACCCTGAAGCCTCGGGTCTAAAGCCCGGTGAACCCTAAACCCCGGAAAACATAAACACCTGCACTCCAACCTTAGTCGAAAGCATGAGTTGGGAGTTTCCAAGAACAGGGGGTACCTTATTCTGGGGTCCTTATAATAAGGATCCTACTATTTAGGGTACCATATTAGGGTCCCCTATTGTCGGAAATTCCCAGTTGTGTCTGTTTGGCAGGCACATATGGCAATCGAGAGGGTCTCCCTTGTGCGCGGATGTTCCTGCACTGCCACAAGGCCGGACGAGAGGCATTCAAGATGTTTCGGGAATGGAGCTCGATTTCTAAGCCCTACATCCCAGACTTAGAGCTGCAGAGTCCCCGCCCCTCGCTTTACCCCAAAGCCATCTTTCCCGAGGTATCAACACGAACACAACCGGCCCCAAACCCTAAAACCCCGATCGCTTGATTGATTATTCAGTTTATGGGTCATGAAACCCGATGGTCGCTCCCGTCAGACGCTACGACCCCAACTGTAACCTTAACCCTAGAGGCTCCACCAAATTCTAAGTCTTCCTAGACCCTAGCGATGCTCATTGCAAGCACCATTATCAGACCTGGTCAAGCCCCCCTTTAACACGCTCCCCATTCAACCGTATGACAAAACCCTGTCATCAAACCCTAGACAACCACCCTTTTGAAACACAGGGCTTGTTTTAAGCCACAAAAAACACTACAGAACCCCTTATTGAAGCCCCTATACAACCTTAGAGACCCCAGTTTTAGAAATCAAGTTAATTTAGCAAAAGCCCTTGGAACATCTGGGCTACTTTAAGGTTACAACAGCCCAAAAAAGAGACCCCTTTAACATCAAGCTACTTGAACCAAAAAGCCTTAAACGTCTCTGCAGGTCTCCTTTCGCAACTTCGAAGGCTCCATCTTAGAAGCCGTGGCGCAGCTGCCACGCGAGCTCCAAGTGCTCTTGGACTCCCTGGAAAGAGGAGAAAAAGATGCGGCGCGCTTTTTCACATTCCCTTAAAATTCCTCTAAGGGTGCCCTGAAAATGCCTCTGAGGGTTCCCTCAATGTGAAGGTTCGTTTAAGGCAAGCTTTCTTAGGTTTCTTTAGGTTCCTTTTCCAAGGTTCCTTTCAGGTTTCTTTGAGGGTTCCGGTAGCGGCTCAAGCGGTTTGACAAGGGTAGAGGGTGTGGGGTTTAAGGTCTAGGGTATGCGATACGCAGGAGGTCCGGCAACGGGCTTTTGAGGGGTTCTATAGCCCAGAGACTCCAATATCCCTTAAATCAAGGAATATTCCTTAAATCATCCGATTAAATTTAAGGCATATTCCTTCATTAAGGGGTATTGGAGTCTCTAGGAGTGCTATTGAAGATTTTTGGGCTTCGAGTCGGGGGTTCATAGTTTCGGGTTTATGATTTGTCCAGTGACTGGCATGAGGGGCATTGAAAGAGTGTTGGGGTTAGGCATGTGGTGTAAGCTTACAGTCGGCGAGGTTGGGTCGCCCCCCCACACCCGCAACACCAAACCCCAATGTGCAAGGGGCTTGGCCCCTACGTTAAACCCCAAGCCTTCAACCCTGTTCAGCCCGAAGCCCTACACCCGAGACGGCAGGTCCATCAGATGATCGGCAACTATGGCGCTCTGAGCATGACTTGCCCTTGCCTCGGAGGGCAAAGATTCCCAAAACAAGGGATTAAACTCTCGGTGGGGAAGCCCGACAGGTTATGGAGCTCACCGAGGAAATAGTACATGTACGCAAGGGGCCTGAAGGGGACTGGGGTTATATTAGGGGTTGTTTGAAAACGTTCAACAAGGGTGTCTATATAAGGATCACTTGCAGGACTCTGTGTTGGTGCCTTGATGTTCAAACCCGAAACCCTAAACCCTAATGATCCTACCGACCAACAAACCGGCAGGTGGAAAAAGGCGTTAAAACAACAAAATGTTGTAGCCTTTGAAGAAGCCAACAAGCCCCACGCGACGGCCAATTAAATCTTCGAAACCCTATGCTGGCCCTAAACCTTGAACCCGAAACCGAAACCCTAAACCCTGAACCAAACCCTAAGCCTTAAGCTGCAACCCTATAAATCCACGGTCAAATCACAGTCGTGGTTATTGAGAAGCCTTAAACTTGAGGGCGTTAAACAAAAAAGCTCAAGCCGAAACCCAGAACTCTATACCCTACACTAAACCCTAAACCCTATACCCGACACTCTAAACCCTAAACCCTAAGCCCTAAACCCTATACCCTAAACCCTAAGCCCTAAACCCTAAGCCCTAAACCCTAAACCCTGCATCCGAGGGCCCTAAACACCTCCGGTCTTTTCAGGATCTCCGAAGTACCCTTTATTGCCGCTCTTGTGGTCCGTACTAGTTAGTTTAGTGGGTATTTAGGGTATCATAGAGGGTAGTTAGGGGGTAGTTCCTTATGGGGGTCCATATTTAGAATCCTATACGGCAATCCCCAAAAGGAGCTACTATGGAGTTTCTGGGTAGGTTGCTTGTTGGTCTTTGTGTTCGATTGGAGGCTCCGAGCTTTTTGGCCACGATCCAGTTTCGCCGGAGCAGGTGCGCTTTGAAGGTTTGGGTGTCCGGGGTTCCTTTAAGGCTTCCTTTCAGGGTTCCTTTAATTTAAGGCTTCCTTTCAGGGTTCCTTGTAGGCTTTGGGATTCCTCTTCGAGTTCCTCTTGAAATTCCTCTTGAGGCTTTTGGGACTCCTTTCAGGGCTCCTGGTAGGCCCGGCCCGGGGTTTCCACAAATGGACCAGGCAGGGTTTGAGGTGTAAGGTTTGCCTAATTTGACAGGCCATGAACTAACAAGCTTCGTCGTAAACCTCGAATCCTAGTCTAGACCCGAGACCCCTGACTTACCTTTGGCTAGTAGGGAATGGAGGGGTGGGGTACAAGTGTAACTGCTATTACTACCATTCTTCCATTCCCTACTAACCAAAGGTAAGCTGATAAATGCGCCAATCTCCCCGGATAAAGATGATCAAGGGATTGCATTACAGCTCAGAACCCAACAGATCTAATCAAGTCTCGAAGCTTGTCGAAGACCCGAGCTTGAGGCAGGTTGGCTGCGGTGCCACTACACTCATGCCGTAGGGGTACTTAGAGATATTTTTAATTTTTGGTTATTATAATCCCTAAGAAACAGCTAAAATTTATAATTTTTGCTAGGGTTCTAAGTTCAGTATAGGAATGCTCGGTTCCCCGCTTCTATCCCGACCAGGTATGCCAGTGCCTGTCCGGCATGCTGGAGCGCAGGGAATTGCCGGCACCTCAAGCAGGGGTACTTGAGGCTCTGGGGAGTAACGCGCTACCCACGTGTGCTCCTCCTGAGCATTCTTGCCGGAAGTGGGCTTGAACCGAAGCTAAAGAAGCTATAGAAGCTAAGGTGGCAGGGTCAAGGGTTCATGCAGGAGGACCGGTTCCCAGAAACCCGTGGTTCAAGTTCCGAGACTCTAATCTCTGCGATGCACCCTATGCTCGCTATGCAGGTTATTATGGCCCCAACGACATCCTCACCCGTTTCAAGATTCCTCAAAGGAACCCCAATGTAGAAGCCTAAATAATTGCCCGTTTTCGTCTTATGGTTCCCTATTATAACTATAGTATTAAGGAGCCCAAAACCCTATTCTAAAAATACAGGGGCCTTAAGGATTAGAATAGGTTTGGGGGCCCATTACTGTATGCCATAATTCTAGTAAGGAAACCCCCACAATGGCATTGGTAGTTATTTAGGCCCCTATATTAGGTTGCAGAGGTTGAAGCCACACAGGCGCTACGATCCACCCGGCGCCCGAACCTCTAGCCCACAAACCCTAAACCCTAAACCCTAATCCAGTGGCCTCAAAACATCAAAGGGTTCTGGGGTATGTTCATACCAACTGTAGCAAGGAACCCTGAGAAACAGCATTCATAGTTTCTTCGCCTTCTACATTCGCCACAAGTTCGTCATCCCATCTAGCGACGCTCCTAACTGCCTTCTGTGGTTTCGAGCAGTAGGGTTTGATGAAACTTGGGCCCGGATCCCTGCAGACTATGCCCAAAATCTTGAATCCTAAACCCAGAACATAGACTGTGGGCTTTACGGGTTTAGGCTTGCGGGCTACATGCCTTTGGGGGCTGTCTTCTTCTGGGGTTTTGGGGTTCAGGACTTTAGGACTCAAGAGTTAGAATTATTGGTTTGGGGTATCCACTCCTAAAAACCCTAAACCCTAAACCCTACAAACCCTGCAAACCCTAAACACTAAACGCCTGAGGACTACAATGTTGATGGATGCCATGGCCAGTGCCATGGAGGCGCACCTCGCTCCGTTGGTCTTGTGATTTCGAGGCTTTTCCTTACCTTTGGTTAGTAGGGAAGTAGGGGCCTTAAGAATTAGAATAGGGTTCCTTTACAGGGGTCTATAAGGGCTACTATAGCTACCATAAGGATTAGTTTTGGTTGGTAGGGAGTGGAAGAATGGTAGTAATAGTAGTTACACTTGTACCCCATTCCTCCATTCCCTACTAACCAAAGGTAAGTTCACAGCAGGAGAGTGTAGAGGCGTAAATTGCGCGGCTTTGGGGCTTAAGGGTTTAGGGTTTAAGATAAATGCAACCTTCCAAACCAGTATGGCAAGCGATATGCACCAGCCCAGACACGCAAGCGCAACATCAAGCTGTAAACATTGAGTCAGTATACTTGTTACAGGTATCCAGGTTCGCTGTGGGCTTTCCAGGCAAAACAGGAAGGTCATCGTGGGACATCACCACACATGCATCATGTATTTCCATTGCCTACATTCTCGCGCATTGATGCGCGGATTGCATTTATCTACGCAGAAGTTCATGGAAAGACGCAGACAAACAAGCAAACACGTACACAAGCATGAGTAATTAGGTAGCTAGACAAGTGGCTTAAACAAATAGTCGATTCGATCGTATGCAGAGCACAGTCATACAAACACATGCATGCATAGGGCAGCACGTATACTGATGGGCGTACATTCACACACGCTTGCATACCTGCCAAGCATGTATCTGGATTGCACTGCTTTTGTTGGACGTTTCGAAAAAAAACGTTTGGACATGTGTTTCTATTGATGCTCCTCGTGCTATTCGTATGCCGTAGGCAGGAAGGCTTGCCGCAACTGCCCCTGTAGCCAAAAAGACCTGCCATTTTGAGGAACTAATATATGTATATATATATATATATATATATATATATATATTCATACAGCCTCAGCCATCCATCTTGCTTCCTCGCCTGCTGCCTCGCATACCTACACCCTTGAGGAAGCCGTAAACAATCAGAGCCCTCCTTGTACCCTCAAGTAGGGGTATATGGTCCCAAAGAACGGGCGTTTAGGGTTTGATAGAGGGTAGATGGAGGGTCTAGGAAACGATAACCATCTAAAATTCACACAAACCTTCTACATAGCGTCTGCGATTCCACAAAATCTCACCGGCATTCCGGGCTGGCAGGTGTTGGAAGCTCTAAACCCAACACTTTAGGCTTGTATGGGTTTTGGGTTTAGGGCTCAGGGTCCTTATATCAAGAATTCTTTTATTCATGATGACCCTAATCCCTAGACCCTAACTCATTTTCTGAAGCTCCCGAAGCCCGAAGCAAAGAAGACCCGGAACCGAGCAGCGACACGAAGCAGGATGCAGATCAGCTCTCTGCAATCTTCGGGCCGATCCTCAACCAGGCTTGTGTTGCACGTGTGCCATAAGGGGCGCAAGTAATTACCTGTACTATTTGGGGTTCCTATTATGATTATAGTATAATGGGCCCCAAAACCCTATTCTAATATTTCAAGCCCATATATTAGGTTCCGAAAACCGTTTAAACTAAACCCACGACAAAGCCACTATCACCCGAACAGAACCCGTTAACACCCATGTGAAGCTCTTATCGTTTAGGGCTTGGGCATCTTGATGTATCTCAGCTTAACCGTTATCTCTTCAACCGCGAACCTGCAAACTCGCAAACCCCGAGCCCAAAGCCAAAAGCCACAAACCCCCCAAACCGCAGAGAAAAGCACGCCCTGCAACCCATAGAGGCCCTCACCATTTCATAACTAAACCCCATGCCCTAAACCAGAAATCCTAAACCCTAAACCCTGCAGGTGTGCCAGAGGCTAAAGGGCCGTAATCTGGTGGACCAAAAGCTCGAGGATACCCCCGCAGCCGACGGTTCAGGGTTTAGGATTTTGGGGCTTAGAACGGTTTAAGGTTCAGGGTTAGGGGTTTAGGGCTTTAGGGCTTTAGCGGTTTTGGGGGTGTAGGGGTTTAGGGGTTTTGGGGGTTTAGGATTTAGGGTGTTGGGGTTCAGGGGCTCAAGAATTTTGGGATTTTTGGGTTTTGGGGTTTAGAGTCTAGGGATTTGAAACCATATGTCATTGTTTCCATAGGCAGTGACTCTATGGGGTTTCTATACAAGCTTCGGGTGCCGGATTTTGCTTCAATTAAGCGCTAAACTCGAGTTTGGGTTTGGGATGGTTTGAAGCGATGGGAGCTCTGAGCAGACTCAGAGTTAAGGGTGTCGGTTGAGGGCCTGGGGCTGTAGGGGTTAGGGTTTAGGGTTTAGGGTGTCGGATCAAGTATCCGGGATTGCAGATGTATGTATCTGTGCTGGTGCTTTTTTGTTGAATGCTCACGTTCCCCTTAAACTCCTGACGCATCAGTCGGCTGGCGAAGTGTTGTGTAGGATTCGGGGTTTGAGGTGTATGTCTCGAGGTTCAGTGCTAGACCCGTATAGAGCTCTTGTAAAGCGCAAAACTCCTAAAGAACCCGGATGAAACCTGGCACCCTAAACCCTTGAACCCCTAAACCCCGAACCCTAAACCCCTAAATCCTTAAACCCTAAACCCCAAATGAAGCTCTATCGGTCGTTTGCTCGCTCTTCTTCTATGGCTCAGCGCTGGGTTCCTTAGTTTTCCTTCCCCGCCCTGAAGCCAAAAACCGTCAAGCACCGGTTTGGGTTTAGGGCTTCTATGGTTTAGTGTTTAGGGTTTAGGGTCGTAAGCCGCAGAAGCTTACACCACCAGAACCCTTACCTTCACCTTCCAGCCACATCACCGAAATATTGTGGTCCGAACAGACAGTGCAGCACCCAAAACCACACAAGTTCAGACACCTCAAACTCCAAACCTTAAACTCCTAAAACCAAACCCTCAATGCGAAAGCCATAGCTCTAAGCCCTCTAAGCCCTAAGTCAAAAAACAGAAACAAACAGCGGGGGACCTGAGCTGCGAAGATTCGAAGCTCGCTCGCAGCCCGTTGCCATGTGTACCGGTTCGGCACCTGCTCCTATATCCAGCAAGGCCTGGGCAAGACTTGAAAAAGACGCTCTTAAACAAGAAGGAGTTCGTCCAAGTTATGGTATCTTTATCCGAGGACCTTAGAATATGGATCCGACTATCTGATTCAGGATTTCTACAGGGGCTCATGGGGGTTTCTGCCCAAAACCTCTCAACGCTTGAACGCCCCAAGAACAAACGATAACATTTACAAAGCCTAAATCGAACACAAGCCTTGCCAGGAGTCTCTAAACAGTAAAAACCCTGCTACCTTGAAACCCTCCAGGCCCTAAATCCAAACTGAACCCAAAACTCTGATCCCAACCACGCCCTAAACCCTAGAAGCCCTAATTGAACCCTAAACCCACAACCCTGAGCCCTAAACCCGAAACCCTAACTGGACCCTAAACCTGTAGCCCAACCAGGCTGGCAAGCGGAAGGCTTTCCAGCCCTGCGATGACATCGACCCCTCCTTAAAGTTGGTACGGTGGCCTGGTCGCACGCAGACGTCATTGCTATAGGGGCCTAAATAGTTTGGGCAGGGTTCCTGTCAAGAGTATTATCAGGGCTCCTTGAAGGGTCCTATAAGGGATGTTGGTACGGTGGCCTGGCTGCACGCAGACGTCATTGCTCTAGGGGCCTAAATAGCTTGAACAGGGTTTTTTTCAAGAGCATTTTCAGGGCTGCTTGAAGGGTCCTATAAGGGATGTTGGTACGGTGGCCTGGTCGCACGCAGACGTCATTGCTGTAGGGGCCTAAATAGTTTGAACAGGTTTCCTTTTCAAGAGTATTATCAGGGCTCCTTGAAGGGTCCCATAAGGGATCCTGCAAAGGGGACGATAAGGACTACTATCAGGGCTCCTTTAAACGGGACTGTAAGGACTGCTGTACTAGAAGGGTTCTACAATCAATATATATATATATATAGATAGATAGATAGATAGATAGATAAATAGATAGATAGATAGAGGCCCAATTACCAATATAATTTTGGGGGTTCCATGTGAAAATATAGACATATTAGGACCTTAATAGTAGCCCTATTACTGTATGGGGGCAGTACCCACGGTTTCTTAGAAGAGGACGAAAGGTTTGGAAGCCGGATTGTACTCGGAGCTTGGACTGGTGTGCAATCAAGCGCTGCTTGATTTTGAGCTTCCGACTACCCAGAGCCTCCAAAACCCCTTAATTAAGGAATATACCTTAAATCATATAAGGGATCCTACTATAATTTAAGGTGTATTCCTTAATTAAGGGGTTTTGGAGGCTCTGGGTATTCAGAGCTTACATAAGCCCAGCGCCCCGGTTATGCTTGCCTGGTCTACGCGTGTTTTCCGAAACGAGGTGCAACTCCAATAAGGGGCCTGAGCTTCACCGACGCTTATAGTTAGGGTTCCTGGTGAAAACATGTACGGTTTCTTTGTAACCTCAAAAACTATTCTAACTAGTTCTTCCCCGTCATAGCAGGTGATAGCCAGATTGACCGACTACGTGGCAGACCCTACCTCAACTCACCAGAAGCTACCTTTTTCTACGGTCTGAATTCGAAAGCCATTCCAAGAAAGCAGGCTGTGGTAGGCTGCGATGGTTGTCGGAGACAGGAGTATTGAGGGTTGTGTGACGCTTGTCTCGAAAACAGGGTAACTATTCCGTCCTCGTCATGTTCGGCTGAAGTGTTGCTCTGAATGATCAGACAAGAGTGCGAGTTCATTGTCTCGCACAGCAATAAAAGACCCCCACATCCATGTTGGACTTGGGGCTTCAGGGTTTTAGGGTTAAGGGTTTAGCGATCAAAGACACTCAAAACAACCCCTTTTGATGATGCTCCTTCTGATGCTTTCCCTATTGCACAAACCATCGCAAAAGGCAGCTTTCTGACATCGGAACCTTTTACTGGCTTGCTGGGGATCTAGAAGAAACAAGTAGTCGATATGTCCGAAGGTTGGGATCGCCGACGCTTCATGGTTTAGGGTTTACGGGACCAGAGGAAGAGAAGCTTTCCCTTTTTGGGGGCGGTGTAGGGTAGGTTCTTCAAATAGGAGCCCGCAGCCCTAAGCCCAACTCCTCAAAGCCCTAAAGCCCTAAACCCTAAAAGCCCGACACCCTAAGGCGCTAAGCCCTAAATCCCAAAGCCCTAAACCCGAAAGCCCTATATTCCGGATACCTAAGCCTTCGGCGGATGGAAAAAGGTGCTCAAAAAAGAAGCCCTGTCGTCCCTAGAACGCCGAAAAGTCTATAAACCCTTCCTCATAGGGATCCTTAGGGGTGTAGGGGGAGGGGGGGTAGGGGGCCTTAAGGCCCATAATAAGGACTAATAAGGCCTATTTAAGGAAATATAGTTCCCTACACCCCTCCCCCCTACACCCCTAAGGATCCCTATGACTTCCAAAAAGCCCTAGAGCAGGTCTGCGTCTGCCAACCTTGCGAAGCAGTGACTGGCCCCGAAGTGGTCTTACCCCAAGGGTCCAAGTACCTGATAATCATAGGGGTTTGGGGTGTTAGGGTTGTAGGGCTTAGGCTTCGGGGTTTTAGAGCTTTGGGCTTTAGAGTTTAAGTTTTAGGGTTCCTTTAACGGGTTCCGCTAAAACATTCCTTCAAGGGGGTCCTCAGAAGGGTTCCTTTGAGGGGTCCTTGAAGGGGTTGCTTCACAGGGATCCTTTCAGGGAATTTCAGGGTACCATAAATGGTCCTTAAATGTTCGAAGAGACGCTTCATAGGTTTCCATAAGGTTTGTAGGATGTTAAACCGGATTCCTTCGACGCTTTGTAGGGCTTCATAGGGCTTTGTAGGGTCAAAGGATCGGGCTCGGTGTCTAGCGAAGGTTTTGGCTGAGGGTTGAAGGATTTTCGAGTTATAGAAAATAACATCCGCATGTGGGAGTTTTGGGGTCACTACCCGTGGCCGTGGCTCCAAGGACCTTCTATCGTATGGGCTATTCCCTGTAAGTCCCGGGCCAGGTAGTGTCAGGCAGCTGCTGCCCTAGTTAAAGTCTTTGCTCCCCAGCCAAGCCGCGGGTGTAGGCTTTGGGTTTGCAGTCTCCGGAACTCCTTAAACCCTAAAACCCCTAAAGACCCTAAACCCTAAACGCTGCACTCTCTTCCGTTTACAATCTAATCTCTACCGACCTAATTGGGTCACCATTTGGGTCCCAATCAGGCTCTGGCGGCATATGGGGGTTTCCGAAAATTAGTGTACCTTATTTTGGAGTCCGTATAATAAGGATCCTACTATTTAGGGTACTAGATTAGGGTTCCCAACTCCCATTTATCTAAAGAGATGGAGTGTTTGTTTAGAATTAGACGACGAGAAGGCCCAAGTTTCCCGGTGTTTAGGCAGTCTACTTTAAGGGTCATGGGACTTAGTAACTAGGGTTATAATTCAGGTAATTATACTTATAATTACTGATAGCTCCCATTAAGGTACTTATAACCTTACTTACTAAGTCCCATGATCCCCATTATAGAACCCCTTTAAGGAACCCCATTATAGAACCCTATAGTACCCTTATTGAAAGGAACCCTAAACCTTACTAAGTCTCATGATCCTCCAAGTAGGACTGTGGAAGTGCATGCCTTGAGCTGGTCTTTTCAGCAGCCTTCCTGCCAGATTTGAGCCGTAAACGGCCGTAAACCCTAAGCCCAAAACCATAACCCTAAACCCTAACCCCGAACCCCTAAACCCTAAAAAAGAAACCCTGAACCCTAAACCCTAAACCCTAAACCTAAACCCTAAACCCTAACCCAGAGAGATCCGAGGCAGAGACTGGTTGAGGGACTGTGTCTTCCTCAAGGGGATCCTACGCAAGGACTAGGGTAGAGGGCCCTGCTAGAAGGACGGCAAGAATCGCAGAAGACCAAGACCCAAAATTGTAAGACCCAAAATTTTTTCCCAAAATCGTAAGCCCTACACCCCCAAAACTCCAAACCCCAAACCCCCTATGTATTCCAAAGTGCTTACCCCTATCGCAAGAACTGGGCGTCCCCGTGCCGTCGCGCGGGCCGCCCTCGATGCGCTCGGCGAGGACAGCGGATGGGGTGCTTAATTTCTAGTGGTGAAACCGAAGACTATCGGGCGTAAATGGGAGTTTCGGAAATTTAGGGGTAATTACCTTATTTTGGGGTCCTTTTAATAAGGATCCTACTATAGCTCAGGGTTTCCATGAGCTGCAAGAATCAACTCTTTCGGCACGGGGTGTATTCCATAAAAAGAGCCGTCAAAACGTCTGCTATTATAGCCCCTGTAGAGACTTGCCCGTCGGGCTTTGGACGCCTTGAAGTCTAGAATTCGCTGATTCGGTTTTAGGGTTTGTGGATTGCAAGTATGTAGCTTAAACCAGCTTGAACCCTAAACCCTAACCCTGACACCCCGACAAATCTAAGGTGCAAAGCCTATGATTCGATTGGGACCCTCCTTCAAGACCTCATGAATGCTAACAGCTTGAAAGATCTTTGGTTCATGCGCCATGTATGAGGTTTCTGGTAGCAAATTTGGATCCCGATGCTTTCAGATGCAGTTGTTCGGGCAGCGATTGGTGCATGGAGCTTGCTTTGGTAAGGACCACACAGCTACCTACCATAGGGGCGTAAATAATTACCGACACTATTTTGGGGGTTCCCTAGAATAAATATAGTATAATGAGCAACCAACACCCTATTCTAATTATTAAGGCCCCGATATTATCCACCGGCATCCCTAAATCTTAGGCTGCTGGGCTTGTTTGGGGCCACTTCCCTTTCTTGCCCTAAACTCTAATCTCCTATCTATTGGATGGTTGTCAAAATTAGGGCCCCTTTTCGGGTCCCGAATATACTATGGCACCTATTATTTAGGGCCCCCAAAGGGGCCATAATTTTGACAGCTACCCCTATGGATTTCAAAAGATCTGTTAAATGTTATCGGGCTCAAAGGCTACTATTGTGGGGAGCTTTTTCCGGTCTATCCATTCTTGAAGGAGTGTGGGAGATGGTAGAGTTTGGGTTATGAGGACCCGCCTGCCCATAGGCTCCAGAGTAGTTCCTTCTTAGGGTTACCTTACATATAGGGTTCTAAATATGAACCACCAAAATGAACTGCTATGGAGCCTCTAGGAACTCATGAGATTATGCCAGGTATCATCCACTTGAAACTTGCTGGTGAAGCCCTGTGGGCCTATATAATATATATATATATATACACATGAAGGAACCTCATGTGTACCTGCGCTTCGAAATCCCCCCCCCATAGGTTGCAGCTGCGGTGTATGTGTTGTTGAATTTTGTCAAAAACCCACAACCCAAACATAAGCTTTCGGGTGACGCATCCCTGGTTTATTGGCCAGCTAACAGAACTCGACAGACTAAGTAATTACACGTATTGCCTGATAGTCCCCTTACACTTATACCATAATTTTCCCCGAAACCCTTGTTCTAACTATTGATGCCTTAATCAAGTTGAAGCTCTGGGTAGGGGCTTTAATGCTGAGGATTCCTATAGCACCCTAGCCGGAGGATTTAGGATCTGAGGGTGAGGGTTCAGGGTATGACCCTCGAGGCGGATCCACTTAGTAGTACATTAGGTAACTATTTCTTTTCTGGGGGTGCTGTAACCCCTGTATTCATATTCCCACGGTTAATGTTTAGGGTTAAGGGTTCAGTTTTAGTTCCCCGAGGATACTGGACAACTAAGTCAACCCATGCCCCCTTTTACGTTCTCCTGGAGTCTGGGAAATATCCGCGCACAAAGGACGCTGCCCCTTGAAGCCCTAAGCCCTAAACCCAACGGGCGCTTCAAGCCTTGAAGTCGTAAGCTCTTGACTTGGTGCAGACCTTTGAAATCATTGGTCGCAACTGAGGTTCTACGGCCATTCAAGTTATCTTGCTTGTGCAACGTTTACTTGTGTCTCCGGGTTGTTCTCACCTTTTTCACCAAGTCTCAAGCCCCACAATCTCTAACAGATCCCCTAAAGCCCAATGGATAGAGCGCCAAAATACCCCTGACCGCGACCAGACAGTAGGTTGATGATATAAATCCTGCATCACCTTGAGGACCCTACACTATGGGAATTATGGTCTGTTCCTTGTTATGGGTACTGCAGGGTTTATATCACCAACCGTAGGTTACTACCCGTCTATCATGTGGGTGGTTGTCAAAATTATGGTCCCCTTTTGCGTACCCCTGAATATTTGGTGCCGTAGTATATTGCGGACCCCGAAAGGGACCCTTAATCCAGAGGGTCCATATACACCACAAGTATGGCCTTAGGTCCCCCAAACCATAACAGGGATGGTCTTTTGGGACCTATAGTGAACCCCAGAAAGTTGGAACATGGATTTAGGAGGATCACTGCTAGGATTCCCTATACTTTGCTTTAAGCGCATGAGGCTAATGACGTTCTAACCTTCTGGCTTCTACTGTAAGTCCATGATGGTACCACCCATGTAAAGGGAACTCCAGAAAGTTGGAATATGGATCAATGGTAGGATCCCCTGTAGTTTACCTTAAAGGGGTTACGATAATGATATTCCAACTTTCTGGCTTCTACTGTAGGGACTTGGGGCCCATTATACTATAACTATATATTAAGGAACCCCCCAAAATAGTATAGTTAATTATTCAGGCCCCTATAGTAACCAAGGGTTCCATGTAGTGCGTCTACTATAACCCAGCAGCCCCAACAGGGAGTCATCGGCTCGAAAGCCGAACAAAACTCCTCGAATCCCAAACCCTGAAAGCTTAGTTCATGTTCCCAGAGCTCAAAGCCAAAAACAAGCCTAAACCCCTAATAAACAAGCCCTAAACACCTAAACCCCTAGACCCGAGTACCCCAAACTTAGCACCCTACGCACCTTGAGCTCATAGGGTTCTTGAAAGAGGCCCTACCCCCCTTCCCCCTTACCCCCCTAAAGGGTCCCTATGACCCCCTAAACCCTAAACCCTAAACCCTAACCCCTAAACCCCTAAACCCTGATCCCTAAACCCTAAACCCTAAATCCTATCAAAAAAACAACCCTACACCCTGATCAAGGACCGTGACCAAGCTTGTCGTCTCCTACTCTCTGGCCTGGCTCTGGCAGTCTTAGACAGCGAGCCTTGCGAGGCGCCAGGGTCAAAAAAATCATGGTAATAATGGTAACAATAGTAATAATAGTAACACTAGTAATAATAATAATAACAATAACAATAAGAATAATAATAATGATAATAACAATAATAATAATAATAGTAATAATAATAATGATAATAGTAGTAGTAATAATAATAATAATAGTTCTAATATTAATCGTAATAATAATAATAATAGTAACAATAGTAACAATAGTAATAATAGTAACAATAGTAATAATAGTAACACTAGTAATAATAATAATTAGAAGAAGAAGAAGAATAACAATAATAATAGTAATATTAATAAGAATAATAAAAAATAATAATAATAATAATAGTAATAATAGTAATCGTAATAATAATAATAATAATAGTAATAATAGTAATAGTAGTAATAATAGTAATAATAGTAATAGTAGGAATAATAATAATAATAACAATAATAATTTTAATAGTAATAATCATAATAATAGTAAGAGTAAGATTAATAGTATTAATCTCTCTCTAGCTTTGGGATCAGATTATCGTACCTATTTGTAGAAGTACCTATGTATTTTAATGCATTAAGGGCCGTATACGGTTTTATAAATTGGTAACGGATTACATTGTTTGAAAAAGGTTTTTATTGTGTTGTAAGGGTTTCGTACGGCTATATAAGGGAGTTTACGATTCAGGATCTGTGGTTTATGATTTGGGGTTCAGGGTTTGGGGTGTCATGAGGGCGCGTGGAATTGCAGGCGGGCGGAAGTATCTTGTTGCAACATGTTTAATGTTTAGGGCTGCTCGTACAAAGCCCGGATATGGAATGCTTTTGGCCGTCTCCCCTGAACCGTGAAGCCTAAACCCTACACCCTAACGCCTAATTCCTAAACCGCATCCCACCTCACCCCCGTTTCCGGCGGTCAAGCAAGCCACCAAAACTTGGCAGCTGAGCTGTAAAGGTGCCTATACAGCCCTGCAATCCTTCATAATAAGCGAAGAAAGCTTCAAAGACTCTTAAAGACCCAATCAACACCTTGTACAACCCTCTTAACCTCAGTTAGACTCCTGTACAACCCTGCGAAATCCTAGAATATCCCCTCAACAAGACCCTACGGGAGCAGTTGCAAAGTCCGGTTTGATCAAACACACCATAAGACCTATGAAACCTTGCAGCCCCCACATGTTGTTCAAGTCTCATAAAGACCTTTTTATACGGCACCATGCAACCCCTCGAACACCCTACGAAACCCCAAGCCCTATAAACCTTGAAGAATACTATAGAGCCCTAAATAATCACCAATACTATTTTGGGGGTCCCTCACTACAATTATGGTCTGATGGGTCCCCAAACCCTATTCTAGAGTCATTGAGGCCCTTATAGAAGTAGTAGCTCTTATAGACCCCTGAAAAGGAGCCCCAATTGGAGCCCTGTTCTAATTACTAAGGCCCCTATAGTAATTAGTAGCTTCGCCTGCAGGTGGAACTCCTGGCCCAGGGGATCCCTGTCTGGCTAAAGGCGGCAACTCTTGGGTCTTTTGGGAGTTGAGGGGGTCGTTTCAGGTTTGTGGGCTTAAGTCTCTCAGTTATAATCTCAGATTCTGTGGGTTTAGCGGTTTAGGTGCTGTTGGGTTTATGATGTCGTGTTTTAGGCTTTTGTAGAGGTGGGGTTCGCCAGGGCTTAGCCCATAGAAGAGGTCATAGAGGTTTGGTGAGGGGAGAACCGCAGATTCTTCGCAGGCCTTCGGCGAAATAGATTTCAGGCATGTAGATGAGGGCTTTCGTGGTTGGGGAGTCGGTTTGGGATTTGAACCCACGGCTTACGGACTTTGGACAATTTTCCTAAACCCTCGGCCGTAAACAGTCCTAAACCGTAGGCCCGTCACCCAGACACACTCTCAACACTGAGCGCTAAGTATCCTAAGCCCTCTAACCCCACAGCCCTCAAATATTCTAAAGCCCTAAACGTCCTAATCCCGAAACCTTAGAGGAGATGCAGAACAGTACACCATAAAACCCTGAACCTAGCGCTGAACCCCCGGCGAGCAGCTTCAAAATATCCGAAACTTGCGGGAAGTTTACATGAGCAGCACTTGCGCGCACAACGACAAAAACAAGCCATAGCCCCACAAGGGCTTAGAGGGTTTAGGGTTTAGACTTTGGGGTTTAGGCTTTTGGTGTATGAACCAGTTCCGGCCTGTCCAACGGCAGCTTTTGAAGCAAGCGACAACTGTATCGCACGGAAGCATCCCCGACACCCAACTCAACCCTCTATATGGGAGTTTCCGAAAATTAGGGCTACCTTATGTTGGGGGTCCTTTCAATAAGGATCCTACTATTTAGGGTACTATATTAGGGTCCTCTATTTTCGGAAACTCCCATATAGGTTAGGTTGCACTTGAGAGCCCTTTATTGGTAACGTTGCACGTTCATGAAGTTGTACCGGTGCAGTGCAGAGGCTTGGCTGAAGTCAATACGGTTCCCTACCAGATGCTGAAAAGCATTAACTTCGTCAGTAGTTTCGGTTTAGAGTTTAGGGTTCCTCTTCATGTGCTGTTCTCAAATGTTTTGCCGGGGTAATGTAGCACAGCTTCTGCATGGAACGACCTGCAAAATGGCCCCTGAAGAATTGCAATCCGAAGCCGTGCCTGTTGGCGTGGAAGTCGGACTGCTCAGTGGCAAGACTGTGCCTTTGGAGGCGGAGCCGGATGAGACCGTGGAGACGCTGAAGAGAAGGGCTCAGGATGCTTTGGCTGTCGGCAAGCAGGGCCGACTGCTTGACTCCTCCGGAGAAATCTTGGATGGGTTGGAAAGCATAAAGAAAGCCAGGCTGCGAGACGGGGACTGCTTGACTCTGCAGGTGAACCGGATGGTTCTTGCGAGCAATATGCAAGCCTTTGCCGCTATCTGTGCTGATGGGTCTGTCGCGACTTGGGGCGATGCTGCTGCCGGTGGTGACAGCAGTGTCATCCAGGAGCAGTTGAAGAGTGTGCAGCATATCCAAGCCTCGTTTTATGCCTTTGCTGCTATCCTTGCTGACGGATCTGTCTTGACATGGGGACTGACTGAATCCGGTGGTGACAGCAGTCACGTTCAAGAGCAGCTGAGAAATGTGCAACAGATCCAAGCCACAGCTGCCGCTTTTGCTGCTGTCCTTGCTGATGGGTCTGTCGTCACCTGGGGCGATGCTCCCACTGGCGGCGACAGCGCCGCCGTTCAGGAGAAGCTGAAGAATGTGCGACAGATTCAGGCCACCATTGATGCATTTGCGGCCATTCTAGCGGACGGCTCTGTCGTGACTTGGGGCGGCGATGACGTGGGCGGCGACAGCAGTGCGGTCCAACAGCAGCTTCAGAATGTGCAGAGCATTCAAGCATCAGATGGGGCTTTCGCCGCCCTTCTTGCCGATGGATCTGTCGTAACTTGGGGCGATGCCGGGGAGGATGGTGACAGCAGTGATGTGCAAGAGCGGCTGAAGAACGTAAAGCAGATCCAATGCTCCGATGCGGGAGCTTTTGCTGCCATCCTGGCGGATGGATGTGTGGTGACTTGGGGCAAGGCCGAAGCCGGTGGTGACAGCAGTGCCGTCCAGGAGCAGTTGAAGAATGTGCAGCAAGTTCAAGCCTCACATGATGCTTTTGCTGCCGTCTTGCTTGATGGATCTGTAGTTACCTGGGGCCTTGATGCTTCGGGCGGGGACAGCGCTGCTGTTCAAGGTCAGCTCAAGAATGTGCAAGAGATTCAGGCCTCTGAATCTGCTTTTGCCGCCATTCTCGCCGATGGATCTGTCGTGACCTGGGGCGATTCTGCCAGTGGTGGCGACAGTGCTGCCGTTCAGGAGCAGCTCAAGGACGTGCAGCAGATCGAGTCCGCATCCTGGGCCTTTACAGCTATCCTTGGTAATGGATCGGTGGTGACCTGGGGAGATCCAGAGCGTGGTGGCGATAGTAGTGGCGTCCAGAAGCATCTGAAGAATGTGCTTCAGATCCAATCCACCTGTCACGCTTTTGCCACCATCCTTGCCGACGGATCTGTCGTGACTTGGGGCCACGCCGGCTTTGGCGGCGACAGCGACGATGTGCAGGATGAGCTTCAATAGTTTTGCCAAGTTTTTCAAAGGCAAACTCTGTTCCAGGGGTGGGAATCACTGCACTCTAAACCAGAAAGCCCGTTTAGGTCTCAGATCCCGGTGCTCTGAAATAGAAACTGTATCGAATGTACACTTTCATATTCGGATTTCTTGAGTGTGTATATTATACAGGCTTCCTTAGGGATCGTGTTATGCTGGAGGTGGGTATTACCAATGAAAGCCTTACTTCATGTCTTGCAACCTGCCGGGAGCGGGGGTTTGGGGTTCAGGAGAGCTGGAAAATCCTTTCGCAAGTTTCTTCAGTGTTTCGGATACCCAGAGGCTCCAAAGTAGTTCCTTTTTGGGGTTGATATATAGAATCCTATAGGGTAATCCCAAAAAGGAACTACTTTGGGGCCTCTGGGTAGTCTTGAGGGTTGAGGAGTTTAGGGATAGTTTAGGTTTTAGGGGGCTGGGGGTTGCGGGGTGCTGTGTTCAGGGTATTTAGCCGGCTGCCGGTGTGCGAGCCCCAAGTTTTAGGGATGCCTTAGCCGGTTCACGGGATACAGTACCTGTGCCCCAAAAGTAGGTAGAATCATAGCCCTTTATAGGCTTTGGGCCATAGGTTTACCTACTTTTGCGGGTTTGTTTATCCATGTTAACCCTGAACCTAGTTACCCCTAATCGATTCACCACCCCGCGCCTTGCGCCAGATGATTCTGAAGAAGCACGGGAGCCCCTGAAAGCCCCAAGCCCCAACTCCCGCAGCATCGGGTGCGACGCTGCGACATAATCCTTCGGGCTATGCGAGTTAGTGGGTTGGAACACCGTAACCCTGAACCCACACGTTCGAAAGTGCAACCTGTCTCCACCACAAGAGCTCCATACCAAACCTGAGCCTCCACCCTTAAAGTCGCATATTCGGGGATCTCGGTATTGTTTAGATTAGTTGCTAAACCCAAAACCTTAAACCCCAGGCTATACAGTCGTCAGAAACGGATGCCGAAAGCATCCTCGGGGCGATGCAAGAATTAGAGGGATTGTTGCTATGTTTAGATACAATCCAGGGGCCTCAAGATTCAACCAGGGTGTTGCGGTATGGTATTGTAGAACCTTTTAAGAAACATGAGCACTTTCCTCAATGAGGCGACTCGGTAACCTCAGTCTACAGGCATCACATTCCGAGACATGCAGGGTGATGCAGGAGTTTGATGAGTTTGTCCACATAGTTCCAAGGAAAGATCCCCTACATCCTACATCCTAAACCTTCAGCTAGCGGGCGCAACCGTCCGACGATCGCTATCCCAGGCTTGATCATCTGCCGACATATGGCTGCCGGGCAAAAGTCCAGCACTAGTCGAAGGACCTGAACACCTGCTAGAACTATGTTATATTCCTGAGTCATTATGTATGGTGCAAAACTATTATTTGTAAAGTTGCACCTCCTGAAGTGGTATGAGGTAGCGTAGTGGCCACCTACGGGGCTCAGCTGAAGTCACCGTTGTTTCCGGCCGGATGCCCGTAAAGCTCTAACCCTGACAAGTCTTTCGAAGTAGAGTTGAGGATTTAGGATGAAAGGTTTCTATCCAATCATGTGATGTAGGCGCGAGCTGCCAATGGCCCTCGAAGAGTCGCAATCTGCAGGCCACGTGCCTCTGCGCGTAGAAATCGGACTGCTTAGTGGCAAGACTGTGCCTTTGGAGGCGGAGCCGGATGAGACCGTGGAGACGCTGAAGAGAAGGGCTCAGGATGCTTTGGCTGTCGGCAAGCAGGGCCGGCTGCTTGATTCCTCCGGAGAAATCTTGGATGGGTCGGAAAGTATATGCCAAAGTTTCAAGAAAGCCAGATTGGAAGAAGGGGACTCGCTTACTCTAACACTGCAGGTCAACCGGATGGTTCTTGCGAGGACAGTGGAAGCCTTTGCCGCTATCTGTGCTGATGGATCTGTCGCGACCTGGGGCGATGCTGCCGCCGGTGGCGACAGCAGAGCCATCAAGGAGCAGTTGAAGAATGTGCAGAAGATCCAAGGCTCCTGTGCTTCTGCTGCTGCCATCCAGTTGGATGGATCTGTCGTGGCTTGGGGTAGTGCTGAGTTTGGTGGTGACAGCACTGCCGTTCAAGAGCGACTCAAGACAGTGCGAGAGATTCAAGCCACTGAAGGTGCTTTTGCTGCCATCCTTGACGATGGGTCTGTCGTAACCTGGGGTGGCGCGGCTGCCTTGAGTGGTAACAGCGCCGCGGTTCAGGAGAAGCTGAAGAATGTGCGGCAGATTCAAGCCACCGTTGATGCATTTGCGGCCATTCTAGCGGACGGCTCTGTCGTGACTTGGGGCGGCGATGACGTGGGCGGCGACAGCAGTGCGGTCCAACAGCAGCTTCAGAATGTGCAGAGCATTCAAGCATCAAGTCGGGCTTTTGCCGCCCTTCTTGCCGATGGATCTGTCGTAACTTGGGGCGATGCCGGATCTGGCGGTGACAGCAGTGATGTGCGAGAGCGGCTGAAGAACGTAAAGCAGATCCAATGCTCGATTGCGGGAGCTTTTGCTGCCATCCTCGCCGATGGATCTGTCGTGACTTGGGGCAATGCCGAAGCCGGTGGTGACAGCGCTGCCGTCCGAGAGAAGCTGAAGAATGTGCAGCAGATCCAAGCCTCAGATGATGCTTTCGCTGCCATCCTGCTTGATGGATCTGTCGTAACCTGGGGCAATGCTGCCTCGGGCGGAGACGGCGCTGCTGTTCAAGGTCAGCTCAAGAATGTGCAAGAGATTTCGGCCTCGCGAGCAGCTTTTGCTGCCATTCTGGCCGACAGATCTGTCGTAGCTTGGGGCGACGATGAATCTGGCGGTAACAGCTCTGCCGTTCAACAGCAGTTGCGCGATGTGCAGCAGATCGCAGCTTCATCCTGCGCTTTCGCAGCCATCCTCGCAGATGGATCGGTGGTGACGTGGGGACATCCGCATTATGGTGGTGATAATAACTCCGTCCGACCACGGCTGCAAAAAGTGCTTCAGGTGCAATCAACAGGTTACGCTTTTGCTGCCATCCTGGCCGACGGATCGGTCGTGACTTGGGGCGATGCTGGCTCTGGTGGCGACAGCGACACTGTGCAGGATCAGCTACGGTAGTACCTTGAATCCTTGAAGTACTGCGGAGGTTTAAAGTCAGCAGCTGCCCTTATGCTGTTTGCAGCTTTTGCAAACTCCTGTTTGCAAAGTAGCATCGCCAAATTCAAAAGGGCAACCCGAGCCCCAAGACTCTAAACTAAAGTGACTACAATCCACACCTCAAGCCCCAACACTAAACCCATTAACCCTAAACCCTAAATCCAACCGCACCTAAAGTCCACACCTAAACCCTAAACCCTAAACCCTCAAACCCCAACCCTTGGCAGCTCTACTCGAAAGCTTCTCGAGCCCTGGACCGATCAGCTGCCAGGGCCCGAGGTTTAGAGCTTACAGGGAACTCCAGAAAGTTGGAATATGGTCTCAGGGTAGGATACCCTATAATTTACCATAAAGGGTTCAGGATAGTTATATTCCAACTTTCTGGCTTTTACTTTAGGGCGTCAAGGGTCAAGGGTTCATGGTCTAGGGAGTTTAGGGATTTGGGGTTTAGGGAAGGGGTCCTCTTGGGAAGAGTCGAAAGGAGAGGGAGGGGCGACATGAACCTATGCCGACCACTGTTTAATTTTCATAGGAGGCCAAAAGGGGATTTAGCCTATGGGGGTTTAGTCGGGATCAGGGTTCCCATAATAGGGTTCATATTGAGGAATCCCTACCCCAAGAATCTTAAACCACCCTTTTGGCCTCCCATCAAATTTCATCTCTTCTTAGAAAGTTTGAGCTGTTTGGGGCCCGGGTATTGAAGAAGAGAGCTAACTGTAGAGCTTTCAACCCAACAGCCGGCCACCCTGAACCCTAAACTGCTTGAACTCTAAACCACGTGTGTAGCCTACAGCTGTTCGAGTGTCTTTGTAGGTTTATCCTGTAGGATTTTGGGTTGAGGGATTGCAGGGTTTGGGTTCAGACCCCACACATGAACCCCTACCCTATTGAAACTAGACCCTAAGCCCTGAACCTTCCACAAAGACTTGACGAAATTGACAAGTACTTCCGGCCTGAGCCAGGAAGAGGGTGACGAATCGAGATCGACAGTCCTCAGCGTAGGCCTTTTCCGTGCGGGTGTGGGTTTGGGGGGGGTGGGTGGGCGGGAGTCGGTTTGGGGTTTGCTTAGGGCTGGCGGCAAGACTTCAAGCCCAAACCCTGTACTTCCAACTGTTCGTTAAATCGTACCTTTCGAAAACAATAGCAGGTTGTGCTCCCAGAATGATAGGCTCTAATCCTTCAAACACTAGATGTTTGAATCCACGACCCTAGACCACAAAGCCTAAACCCTAAGCCTCTAACCCTAAACCCTAACCCTAGCACCCTAGAGCCTTTCAGCCTGCACTGCAGTATTTCCTACCTTTTCCTTATCTCTGAATAACCTACATATTATGATTTTCTTATAGAAGTCCTTAAAAAGGTAGGTTATTCCTGGTTAAGGTTAAGCCTACACCCTGCAAGCAAGCGACTGAAGTGACCGGGTTCCGAGCTGGGAAGCATTTTTCCCGTCACTCTAGTATATTGGACACAGCCTGGTATCTTCAGCTACTGCCGGCAGCCGTGCTCCCGAGATAAGCCTAAGCCCTGAACCCTTACATGTTAGGCTGAAACCCTAAACCCTAATTAGCAATACTAACCCCTACACCCCTGAACCCCCATCAACCCAAAGCCCTGGGCTTGCAGATGGATTCTGGGTACATAACCTCGTTTCCATTCCTTGGCCCCTAAATCCTGAACTGCTCACCTCAGCCTGGATCTTTCTTGGCCTAATCTGTAAGGTCACTCCAACCTTCTACAATAGGCTCGTAGTCAGAGCCTACAAGGAAGTACTTACGGTAAACCTCAAAGCCCTGTTGGGTCAAAGTGGGATGTTGGGTTGTGGGTAAGGATATTGTAAATTTCGATACTATACCTTATCCCTGAATAACCTACCTTTTCAGGGTTCCTTAGTATGACTTCTTTATATAAGTCCGTAAAAAGGTAGGTTTTTACGGGTTAAGGTAGGCAGTACAGGGTTTGATACATTAGCAAAGCGATTGCGGCAAGAGTAGTCGGAGTTCCAGCCATGGTTGCTCTCAGGACAAAACCAGAGCCAGAGAGCTTAGAGAAAGCTTGAGCTCCTATACCATAAACCCCTAAACCCTAAACCCTAACCCCTACGCCCTAACTTCTAAGCCCGAAACCCTAACCGGTTTTTTTTTGGCCAAAATTTTGCATACTTTTTGGGGTTTAGGTAGTGTAGCAACATGACATTCGACTGTGCATGCCTAGGATGCAGTGATTGGTGCGGCTCAGTTGGCGGAAATCGTGGAGGTGCTAACTGTTGTTTCTGAAGAAGCTGACACTTGAGCGAGGATGCTTGTTGAGAGGGACATGGTAGCAGGATCCGCGTCATTGGTATTCCGATGACGCAGGCTGGAGAAATCAAGCAGCTTTGCAAGATGGGGAGCTGCTGTTGCTGCCCGTCGGCACCCTGGTCAAGCAGCCTGCGAACAAGGTCGCCAAAACGGCATGCACCGTCACGAGCAAGTCGCTTCCGGATTGCGTGTATGTGATCCAGACGACGAAACGTGATTTCGTGCCATTTTGGCATGTGAAGGAGGCATCGTCTGCTGAGGCGACAACCAAAAAGTTCGGTGAGGTGCGATGGGAGTGAAACCCAAGACCGCTAAACCCCAAAATCTCCAAGTGGTGGCCCTTTAGGGTTTAGGGTTTAGGTTTTGTTCCCCTTCCGCACCGTGGATTTCTCAAGAGCAGGGGAGACCTCAAGCAGAGTCTGACGACTACCCAAAAAATCGAAACCGACTCTAAGCCCCTAAGCCCCAGACCCTACCTTAACCCTGAATAACCTACCTTGTTAGGGTTCCTGATTATGACTTCTTTATATAAGTCCTCAAAAAGGTAGGTTGTTTCAGGGTTAAGGTAATCCCTGAACCCACCCAAAAGCTTGGCAGGTGCTTTTGAAGGTTGTTTCTTGCTTCGTGTACAGAAAGGTCGCCAGGACGGTGCCATCGTTATTGGGGCGTTCCTGCGGTTTACTTTAAGGTTTGGGTTTCGGCGTTTAGAGTTTATAGAGTGTAGGAGTTTAGGGTTCAGGGTTGAAGGTTTCGGGCTGGGGTTTAGGGCTCAGGCGGCTTTCGCAATGCTTTGCGAATTTTCAATTGTTATATAAACCCATATCTCGGAGTTTCAGAACAAGTGGACCCTTACCTACTCCCCCCATTAGCACCCTTTTGTCCTTTCCTTTTTGCAATGTGCTTCTAGGGTATGCTAAGGCAGAAGAATCCTTGTTGAAAGGATCTCCAAATAAGGGATCCCGAGATGTGACGAAAAACTGCTGTTCAAAGAATGTTTCCAGAAATCCTAGAGCCTAACTGCACCCTTTCCTTTTGTGTCCAATAGTCGAAGCTTCGGGAGACTCTGTTAGCAAAAGCATGCAACAGCCATATGTTGTCGAACCCTGTATTCTCAACCTTTTTCAGACCCTTAAAGCCGAAACCTCGGCAGTCGTATGACCAAAACCTTTGGAAAGCTCTTCAGATAGATACTTGCCACCATGACTCAAACCTTCGGGTGGATCCACAAAGTGGATTCCCTAGGGTGGTTCCTATAAAGCATCCCCTTAAGGGTGGCCTGGGGAAGTCTGATATCGCCGCATGCGACACGAGATCGACCCCCCAATTAAGAGGCCCGGAACTCGGGGGTTTAGGGTTTAGGGGTTTAGGGGTTTAGGTTTTAGGGTTTAGGGTTTAGGGTGGCCCTGACACTAAGTCCTAAACCCTGACAGCTGAACCTTCAACGCCAAAGAGTAAACGACTCCGCCACAACGCTGTCAAACCAGCGTAACGCTTTTTAGGGTTTGTAGTAAATCAACGCCTACAAACCCTAGGCATGAAACCAGTGCCCCGAGTCTCAACGCTCAAAGCCTCAACTCAATCCCTAAAGCAGTTATAACAAAGCCTGTGAAACCCCAGATCAAATCTTATACACCCTATAAAACCATATACAAGCTTGAAAAGCCCTTCTTACATAGGAGCCCAAATAATGAATACATATTTATATATACATATATATACATATGTATATGTATACATATATATATATACAGTATATATATATATATATTTATTACTGCTTGGGGCTTCTTACCACAGCTATGCCATGAAATACGTACTCCAAAGCCCTATTCTCACAATTACGTACCCGACATTGATATCCTTACATCCCTCTAGAAAACTCAACGGAGACTCTCAATGTCGCCCTGAAACGAACGTTCTTCTAATTATCAAGGCCTCTATAGAAAACCACAAGCCCTGAATCCCTTCTAGAACCCTCAAACCCTTCAAAGAGGAACCTTCAACCCTAAGCCCTAAACTCCAAACCCCAAACCCTAAACCCTGAACCCTAAAAAAAAAACTTGAACCCTAAACCCCGAACAGGAGCCTTTGCGGCTTTTCGCTCTGGAGCCGGTTCCTTTGAGAGATTAAAAGAGAGGCCGCTGATGGGGTGTAGGGTTTAGGGGTTTAGGGTTTAGGGTGTATGTAGGGTTTACGGTTGTGCTGGCCTTTCGTACATGTTTTCAGGGTTCTTAGTCGGGTTTGACGGGTTGTTTGTGGCATTTCAATCAGGGTTTGATTAGTGTCAAGCAGGTTTCCATGGGGTTTTGATAGATTGCTTTTTGCTTTCTTTTTGCTTGTGGGTGTGGTCTCGGCTTGGGTTTCAAGTTCCGCGTGGTAAATTCTAGCTTCCGGGTTAGGGTGTGGTGCTCCAAGAGGATTGCGGGAGTTCTGAATATGAGTGGACCCTGATATCCTCCTCGATGCCCGTATCACGTGCCCTATTTAGTGAGCAGCAACACAGCCTGCTATTTCCCAGGTGGTGCGTTTGCCCTGCTTGTTGAACCTGGGTTTGCACCAGCCACGTTCCGAGCACTCCATGGGCACCATGTCCGATGTGCACACTGCATCTTGTGGATTATGCGGGAGGATCGTCTGTCCAGGACATGAAAGACGCCCAGTCTGGACGACCCCCTCCGCTACGAGCACAATGAGCGCAAGCGGCAGCTTCTAACGGAGCCCTATTCTAATTACTACGGCTCCTATATTACATGATTACATACATGTCTTGTCTAAAGAACTGGAAGGCACAAAATGGATTTGCGGATCCTTTGGAGGGTTCCGGGTTCAGGGCTTGGGGTCGTGTAGGTTCAAGTTCTAGGATCTGTCTCGAGTGTAGGTCGGGTCCTAAGGGGCCTGCATTGAGAGTTTTTGTTGAGGATTGTTAGAATTAGTGCCTTAGGGCCTTTATGGGTATATCGAGGGTTTTGCATCGGGCGTTATTGTGGATTTTAAAGGCTCGCCCACGTTCAAAACCTCTTCCCACACAGAATCCGCACCCTTGTCAAAGCATATACACCTCCTTATGACTTAGGAAACACATTCACAACAACATAGAGGATCGTTACAAAACATACTCCCAACCCTAAACTCTACAGTAAACCCCACAAAGTTGGAAACCGGATTAAGGCCAAATAGTGCTGGGATTCCCTATATCAATAATCTTAAAGATTGAGGCTATGAGGTTTCCAACTTTTGGGCTTCTACCGTAAACTCCAAAGCCCTGAACTCCGAAGGGGGGGGATCTCAGGTGGACGTTTGCCTGGTGTCAGCTCCGGGGCTCATTGTGGAGGAGGCGCAGGGGGGGCTTCGAGGGCTTCGAAGGGGGAGGCGAAGGGGGGCCTGAAGGGCTTCGGGTTTAGGGTTTAGGGTTTAGGGTTTAGGGTTTAGGGTTTAGGGGTTTAGGGGTTTAGGGTTTAGGGTTTAGGGTTTAGGGGTTTAGGGTTTAGGGTTTAGGGTTTAGGGGTTTAGGGTTTAGGGTTTAGGGTTTAGGGGGGCCTGAAGGGTTTGAAGGGCTTCGAAGGGGGCTTCGCCTGCGGTCCAGGGTCGCAGGGCTTAGGAGCTTGGGGATGTAGGGTTTAGGGGTTTAGGTTCAGGGCGTGAGGGTTGAGGTCGTCTTGGGTTTAGGCTTTGGTACAGACTTGTCTAGAGTCTGGGAATTGTGACTTTGAGTTTGGGGTTTTGGTAGGGTCTAGGGATTAGGGTTATAGGGCTTAGGGTTTAGGGTTTTAGGGCCAGCAACAAACTGTAGGTTCTCATGACACATCCTAATGTAGAAACAAGGAGCCCTGCAGAAGAAAAAGAGGTTTTTGTAGGTCAGCATAGAGTTCCTGGCTGAGGCCTGCAAAAGGTTTAGGTTTTGGGGACGTAGGGTCTCAGGCTGGGGGTTTAGAGGTGGGGTCTTGGGTTGAGAGAAGGTTTAACGAGCTTCTGGTGCACACAGCACGGCTGACCTGTTCTGTGGTGCAGATGAGCAGAAAACCCCCCCAACAAGCTGCTATGCCGGTTCCGATATCATGCTAGTTCCTGCCACGGCTTGTGGAGGTGGCGCGAGGTCGTTGTCCACTCCCAAGAAATGAACATGCTCACACGCTCGCTCGGCTACGCGCGCTTACCTTTGATGGTAACCCTAAAGCCATAAACCTTAAGCCGGTATGAGCGTTCTGCAAGGGGACTTCTGACAAGCTCCTGGACAGACTTTTTGCCTCGATGCCGTATGATGATCCTAAGCCCTCTGCCCTTGTTAAGCTGTATGTGTTGCAGCAGTATGATCACTGCCCTAAAACCTAAACCGAAGGACGCTCAAAACAGGACCCTAGGTTCAAGAATCTCCCAAGCAACCCGAAGCCCCAAACCCCGAAACCCTAGGCCCTCATACAAGCCTGCAAGCTCTTGAGACCTATAGAAAATCGTCATACAAGCAGTCATAACAAACACAGCACAGCCATGAGCAAACGTTACTGTAAAAGCCTCAATTCCCACCCAGGCCAGCTGTAAACCCGCAGCGGGGTGGCCAGTCTAAGCTCACAGCGGGCGGGAAAAGACTCAATTCGTTTTTGTGACCTTACCGACACCTCACCCGTAAGTGTGCTGGGCGCTTTAAGCCACAGAATCCCACCGAAATTGCGGCCGCTGCGGCTGTCCTATTCAAACCCTAAACCCTAAGCCCCTAAACCCTAAACACAGCCACTCCCTCTGAAGGCATGGGCCGAGCTGGAATACACAGAGGCGCCAGCCGTGGAAGGCCTCGAGAAGGCCTCAACACCTGTCAGCAGGGCTTCGTGTCTTCTCATCATATAGGGGCCTTAATAGTTACCACTAATGTGGGGGAATTCCTTATCAAAATTATAGTATAACGGGCCCCAAAGCCCTATTCTAATTGTTAAGGCCCCTATTATAGGTCAGAGCCCAAACCTCCACACCGACGGGATCAACGGTGTTCAATGACCTGTGAACCCTCAGCCCCGAACGCCCTAAGAGTAAACCCCAACAGCCTAAAGCCCGTCATAGCCAAACCCTACACCGCCCAACACTTCCTAGGACCGGCCTAAACTCTGAACCCTTTATACCTCAGGGGTCTAGGAAATGGGGTTTAGGGTTCAGGGCTTTGGGTTTGGGGGTTCCGGGTTTTAATGGCACATCCTTGCAACCCGCAACTTGGAACCTGTTTAAAGGACCAGAGCCCCGTAATTTCGGGGCTAGCCGAAAACCCCGGGACCCTAAACCATCGTTCCGACACCCCTAGACCCTGAACCCTAGTTCCTAACCCTAAACTCCCAAACCCTAAACCCCCAAACAATTATAAAGCCTAAAGCCTAAACCCCTAAACCCTAAAGCCTAAACCCTCTACCCTAAAGCCTAAACCGAAACGCTCCGGTGTCTCAAGAGGCGCCCGCCAGGCCGAGCCTTTAAAGCCATCCGCAAAACCCTACCCTTGAGGCAGCGCGCAAAAGAAAAGTTAAGGGTTTAGGGTTTAGAGAAAGTTTACGCACCTCTGGCTAGTAGGGAATGGTAGTAATAGTAGTTATAATTGTACCCCATTCCTGCATTCCCTACTAACCAAAGGTAAGTTTAGGGTTTTAGGGTTACCCATGTGAAAGCTCTATTGATATGCTACGAAACCGTGGGTGGAACACAGATGTTGATAAGCCTGAACCTGCAAAAAGCCTCAAACCCCAAGCCCTAAACCTTAGAAAGCCCCCAAGAGCCTGAACCCTCAAACACCAAACCCTGGGCCCGTTTCTGCGGATCGAAAAGGGGCAGAAATAATGCCTCGGCTCTGAAGCTTCACTCGCTTTGAGAGGACTCGGTGATCCACTCCTGCTCCTACGACCCGGGTCCAGTTCAAGTGCTCCGGATAGCATGGTTTTGAGGCAAGCCCCGCAATGTAGGAACCTGATGAAGGAACCCTGGGCCTATAACCCCCAAAATAGTAGGGTTCATATCAGGAACCCAAACAAAGGCCCAAGGTTTCTTAATCAGGTTCCTATGTTAGTCATAGTCATAGTACCCTGGCAAACAACATCGACAGTACTAGGTTGAGGACTACTTAGGATCGCCCTTTTGACCTGTGAAGCTTTATGAAGCCCAGTATGATGCTCTGAAAGACTAGGCCGATCCTTTAAAGCACTTTCTGTGCCCAAACCCCAGCAGGATAAGAGTCGCAACCCTAAACCCTAAACCCTAAACCCTACACCCTACACTTAAAAAAAAAAACCTAATTAGCCGAGGTCCCCTTGGATCGATGTGAGGGGAAACCCTCCTTAATCCTTGTCCGTGCTGGGAGCTCAGCATTTTCCTAGACCCTCCATCTACCCTCTATTACCCTAGGGATCTAAGGACTCACACATTAAGGCTTTTGGGCCCAAAGACCATACTATGTAAGGTGTTTGGGCTATTTTGATCCCTGGGGTTAGACCCTAAATGCCCGTTAGTTGGGACCATATACCCCTACTTGAGGGTACAAGGAGGGTCCTGGTTCGTGTTGGTCTTGTCGTGGTGTGCCAGTTGTGACTTTCAAACCTCGCATTGGTAGCCCATGGTTCTTCGATGGTGGCCGATAGTTGTGAATGCCAGAAGCAAGTAAAGCCCTAATGCCTCGGACGCCACGTCCCTAATACGTCCTACTTTTAAACCCCCGGTCCTACCTCAGTGAAGTCAAACTCAAATGCTTTGGCCTGGATGCAGCCGTCCTTTGGATTGACATTGCGTCCCCGAGAGGACTCAGGGTTGGGGGTAATGAGATTTTGGGTTGGAGTTTAGGGTTTGGGGCTTATAAGGTTTAGGGTTTACGGGTTTGAGATTTCATGTTGCCGGGCGTTGACATTTGCAGTCCGATTGTGATATCGAAATCGCTTTAGGATTTGGCCTGAAGTCGCATGTGGCGATTCAGGGCGTCGGGCGGGCAAGCACTAAAATTCCTCCTGGAGCGGGGTTTAGGGGGGGGAGGGTGGCGGGAGCACATGCTGACAACAGCGCGCAGCCACCGCGATTCCGCCTTCTTAAAGAAGTGCACCCACGGCGCCGGCACTTTGTAGTTCACCCCCGAATCCCCGAACACTAAACCCCCTAAACCCTAAACTCCAAGACCTTAAGCCCTAAACCCAAACACCCTAAAGCCTAAACTCGAACACACGAAACCCTGAAACCCAAATACCTGACAGCCCCCAAGCCCTCAAACCCCAACACCGCCAAGGTCGTGAAAAAGACGAACATCATCGCTCCGCCCAACTCCATGTCGAGAGCTCGTAGGCGGTTTTTTGAACAGCCTGATTAAGAAAGGGGCTTTAATAATTACCTATACTTTTTTTGAGATTCCTGTTTATAAGTGTAGTATAATGGGCCCCCAAAGCCCTATTCTAATTGTCAAGACCCCCACATTAAGGGTTTTAGGATTTAGGGCCTTGAGATTGTAGGATTTATAGGGTTTAGGGTGAAAGGGTGTTGGGGTGTAGGGTTTTAGGGTGTCGGGGTTTAGGGAATTGCTCAGGGTTTACAGGTTTAGGGTTTAGGACCTAGTTAATGTTGAATAAACTACTCGTCGTTGATTGGGCCTCATACGGTCCCCCCACGGGTTTGTTGGACGTTTCCTCCAGAGGCTTCAAGAAAGGTTCCTTGATGGATTCCTTTAGATGTTCTAGAAGTGTGTAGTGGTTTAGGCCCGCTGGCACTGAAAACATCCGCTGCGCTCCGGTCGCACGTAGTTGGGGATAAGTTTACCGATCATGGTCAGAGTTTTGGGCAACGGAGGGCAGGTGAGTAACATGATGTTTTCGGGGTTTCCGATTGAGGTAAGTTCCTACTTGTTGAGATCCCACATCCCGATGCCCACCTTGCCTGTGGTCCCGGAGAATCCCCTGAATCCGACATCCGCTCCTATTCATTTGCTTTGAGGTTATCGTAACGATGAGTCGTAGAACAAGGCGGTTTTAGTAGCTTTTGCGCAGGCCTGCAAACTCGCTTCTAGAAACCTTGAAAGGAGGCCTATAATTCAAACCCTATAGAGAACCGCCCTTGAAGCCCCAAGCAAAAAGAACTTCGAGAACGAAGGAACATACCTTGTAGAAACCCTCCAAGGGCCCTTCATTGAGAAATCCACCTTGTAGAAACTCAAAAAAAGGGACCCTTCAACTTAACCGTAAACCCTGTACCCCAAAAGTCAATAGAGGAACCCTTCAACTTAACCCTAAACCCTATACCCCAAAAGTCAATAGAGGAACCCTTCAACTTAACCCTAAACCCTATACCCCACGAGTCAATAGAGGAACCCTTCAACTTAACCCTAAACCCTATGCCCCAAAAGTCAATAGAGGAACCCTTCAACTTAACCCTAAACCCTATACCCCACGAGTCAATAGAGGAACCCTTCAACTTAACCCTAAACCCTGTATCCCAAAAGTCAATAGAGGAACCCTTGAACTTAACCCTAAACACTATACCCCACAAGTTAATAGAGGAACCCTTCAACTTAACTCTAAACCCTATACCCCACAAGTCAATAGAGGAACCCTTCAACTTAACCCTAAACCCTGTACCCCAAAAGTCAATAGAGGAACCCTTCAACTTAACCCTAAACCCTATACCCCACAAGTCAATAGAGGAACCCTTCAACTTAACCCTAAACCCTATACCCCACAAGTCAATAGAGGAACCCTTCAACTTAACCCTAAACACTATACCCCACAAGTCAATAGAGGAACCCTTCAACTTAACTCTAAACCCTATACCCCACAAGTCAATAGAGGAACCCTTCAACTTAACCCTAAACCCTATACCCCAAAAGTCAATAGAGGAACCCTTCAACTTACAGAACATCACGCCCTGGTGGCGTGCTTTTTCGTGTGTTCGTGTTTTCACTTGCACTCTCAGATGGCAAGCTCAGCAAGCTCTTCGTTTCCCGCAACATTGTTTTAGCAGCATACAACATTTTACGACGTGTTCTGAATTGACAACAAATTCCACCAAACCATTTGAAAATGTTCGGGCATAACCGAACACCGGTCCGAGAGAGATAAAGTTATGGGACAAACTTTCAAGGACATAAGGGCATGGCCTTAAGGTGTGGCTCTAGGCCTCTAGGCCTTGGAGTATGGAGGCCTGGAGCCCTGGAGCCCTGGGGGGGGGGGGCGCCAAAAAAAAAAGAAAAAAAAAATCTTGTGTGCAAAATCTCTGGCCAATTTTTTTTTTTTTTTTTTTTGGCGCCCGGCCCCCAGGGGCCATCCGGAGGGCGCATGTCTGTAAGCAGAGGATGCCTGGAGCCTTCGGCCTTTGGCACTCCCAATCCAGCGTTGCTCAATCATTTCAAGGTTTCCAGTATGCCACCAATCCTGTCCTGTCCAATGAAACATCCCTCTGTCAAGACTTTACGCTTGCTAGTGTTGTCCACCACCTAGGAAAGCGGCTCCAACACCTGAAAACTGTGACAGAAGTATGATGGGTAATTCATTCTACACAGTAAAAGTATGATGGGAATAAGATCCTTGTACCGGGACCCAAGTTCAGAAGGAGTTATTGGGCCTCGAACCCAAATGCATATGATGGTCCTAACCGTCTCAAGAGATGCTGGGTGGCGAACCCAAAACCTTAGACTGTAGAAGATATTGGACCCTCACCCAGAAACTTAGACAATGCAGTAAAAATTGCAAGCTACAATATCCTTGTTACATTTGAGGCGGAACATATATAGTTACCTGGAAGCCAACCTTGGTATATAGATGTTTGTACCAACATATATATGTATGTATCTATATACACGTCTGTGTATGCATGTTGGTATATGACATGAAGGCATGCATACACACCTGCATATGGATGTGTAAGCTTACATACACACATGCTCATGCTGTTTCCATGTTCATGCTTTTCCCATCCTTATGCACACATACATATATTCTTAATACATATGTACATACACGGGTATATACGTACATACATAAGTATCACGGAAACATGTGCAATATTTCTGAAATAAGCGAGCATATGTGTATGCAACAATGAGGCATTTAGGCAGCCATGCACTGAAAGGAAAATGGAGGGCCGCAGGTTCCTATCCCAAACCCCGAAAGGGCATGGTGGGTACAGGATGCGGAATTTCAAATCTGTGTGGAAGCACGTCCTCCACACCTGTACATATATACATCTACATATACATGTAATATATGTGTGTGTGTACATATATATATATACATAGATATGCACGTATACAAGTTCATGCATTCTCGAAGCCTATGCAACCATGTACAAGTTCGTGAACTTTGGAAGCCCATGCACGCGCACACACATGTATATGCATAAATCTATCTCTATATAAATATGCACATATAGATAGGTTTTTTTGCGATATACATGCAAGTACCTGGGTATGTAACCGCAAGGCCACGCTGCAGTTGCACACACGATGTAAATTGGAACCTTGCAAGCATATTATGGGTGGATGACACATGTATACATGCATACACACACATATAACTTTGTGTGCATCACGGAAATGGGTAATTACATTGTCTTTGGGATTTACATGGAAGTGGGTGGATGATGGCGAACAACAGGTCTTCAATATAATAACTGATTAACATGCCCTATTACACCGTAAGCTAATCCTTAAAAGGTGTGGCCCGCCCAGCCAGAAATGCAAATCACATTACGGGATGCTGGGAGACCACCAGAATAAAAACCAGAGTCTGAACACTTTAGTACATATCACGGGCTACACTTATCCACGAAAGATATATAGTGTGTAGCGAACCTGAGTACCGAAAACGATGACGTGTGTCCAGAGCATCCAAACTCTACTGGAAGACATTCGGCTGAAACGCAGTGCCGCGCATGGATGTAATGAGCCAAACCCCCGTAGAAGTTCGATGAGTGGCGGAACCACAACTGGATCCTCAAATCGATGACTGTTTTCCCAAATACAGGCAGACTAGAAGATATTGCACTCTCAATCCAAGGCTTCAATAGTAGATGACGGGGTAGCAAACCTTCAAAGGTGGCAAACCCCTCAGAGCTTTATAAGTGTAGCCACGGCTTCAGATGCGGTTGTATATACACATCGATGACGGTCTGCCTGTCAATATAGTCGCTTTTATGCTGCAGCCCACGCCACAATTTCAATCCCTTGTTGAAGACATGATATATACATTAAGTTACAGGTCAGCATTCGTATGCACATGTAAATATACACATTTCCATAAACACGCATCCATTAAAGCCAGATGCATATGTGGATAGACACCCAGGGGTTGTGATGGATTCTTAATGATTTTGACATGATATGCCAGATCACGCACCTCAACTTCAATGGAGATGCTGGATGGCAAACCTCCTCCCTCTTCCCCAACAAACTCCTACTTCGTGACATGCCCAAGACTCAAAATCAAGGGTGCATGCCTGGATGAGGCAACACAACGCTTAATATTCTGGGTGCATAAACTCGTGTGAAAACCTCTAAATTACCGAGAAATACACGCCACCAGGGCGTTGCACTCTCTCAACTTAACCCTAAACCCTATACCCCACAAGTCAATAGAGGAACCCTTCAACTTAACCCTAAACCCTATACCCCACAAGTCAATAGAGGAACCCTTCAGCTTAACCCTAAACCCTATACCCCAAAAGTCAATAGAGGAACCCTTCAAATTAACTCTAACCCTATACCCCACAAGTCAATAGAGGAACCCTTCAACTTAACCCTAAACCCTGTATCCCACAAGTCAATAGAGGAACCCTTCAACTTAACCCTAAACCCTATACCCCAAAAGTCAATAGAGGAACCCTTCAAATTAACTCTAACCCTATACCCCACAAGTCAATAGAGGAACCCTTCAACTTAACCCTAAACCCTGTATCCCACAAGTCAATAGAGGAACCCTTCAACTTAACCCTAAACCCTATACCCCACAAGTCAATAGAGGAACCCTTCAACTTAACCCTAAACCCTATACCCCACAAGTCAATAGAGGAACCCTTCAACTTAACCCTAAACCCTATACCCCAAAAGTCAATAGAGGAACCCTTCAAATTAACTCTAACCCTATACCCCACAAGTCAATAGAGGAACCCTTCAACTTAACCCTAAACCCTGTATCCCACAAGTCAATAGAGGAACCCTTCAACTTAACCCTAAACCCTATACCCCTAAAGTCAATAGAGGAACCCTTCAAATTAACTCTAACCCTATACCCCACAAGTCAATAGAGGAACCCTTCAACTTAACCCTAAACCCTATACCCCACAAGTCAATAGAGGAACCCTTCAACTTAACCCTAAACCCTATACCCCACAAGTCAATAGAGGAACCCTTCAACTTAACCCTAAACCCTATACCCCAAAAGTCAATAAAGGAACCCTTCAGCGCCTAAACCCGAAACCAGAAACTCTCAAAGGAACCCGTCGACTGAGCAAGAAGGATCCCTACAGATCCCTAAACATGCATGGTACCCTTAAAGCAACCTTTGAAGGAACCCTATTATTACTGAGTGGGACCCTGTGACCCTGAAAATAACATACCTTAAATATACCTAAACCCTTATGATACTCTTAAAACAACCTTTAAAGGAACCCTATCACTATTTAATTATTTCGGTACCATGATCCTAAAGCCTAAACCCTTCAAAAGGAACCCTATTACTACTATTTGGGTACGATGGAACCCGGTTACACTTGTTTTGGGTACCACGGACCCGTTGGGACTTGGATGTCTCGAAGGCGGCCGCGGGAAGCTGCGAAGCGATCTTCGGGCTTGGCGGAGCTTGCAGAGGCCACGCCTCACGAGGGCCTGTTGTGAGTTCTAGGGTTTTAGGGTGTTAACGTTTTTTTGGGGTTTTGGTGCAGTTTAATTAGGGTTTATGGTTTCTTGGTTTTGGGGTTGTTTTAGGGCTTTTAGGGTGCATAGGGATTTACGGCTTGGGGGTCTTGGGTTTTCAGGGTTCCATGGGTTCGAGGGTTTTAGGGCTTTTGGGCTGTTTGGATGTATAGGGCTTAGTGTGTAGGGCCTTCCTTATGGCCGTTTTGTGGGTTCTGGTGGTTTTTGGGGCTTATATCGTAGGGTTTCCAGGTTTTTAGGGTTTTTGGGTTCTAGGGTTTTTTTATAGGGTTTTAGGGTTTCTGGGTTCTAGGGCTCTTGGGTTTGAGGATGTTTAGGGCTTTTCGGGTGCGTAGGGTATTATGAGGCTTTGGGGCTTGAGGTTTTCAGGGTTTAAGGGATTTAGGGTTTTAGGGCTTTCAGGGTTTAGGGGTTCTAGGGTTTTAGGGCTTTCAGGGTGTGCAGGGTTTAGCGTTTAGGGCCTTCATGAAGGCCTTTTATGTGTTGTAGGGCTTTATGTGTTAGGGCATAGGGTGTCCTGTGTATAGAGTTCGTCATGACGGCTTACATTTTAGGGATCACGGTGTATTTAGGGCCCTTTGACCCTACTCTAACCGAAGTTACGTATAGGGCTATTAAACCGTGCAGACTTCACGAAGTGTCATTGCTCTTCCCCACAACATTGACCTGTAGTTATCCCAAACTCGTTTAGGTTTGGCTGAGGGTTTAGATTGGCTTATGGCTTTCTGTAAGGGTGCTCTAAGGTTCCGAAGCCGCAACCCTCGAAGCCACAAAGACCCCAAAGCCCTAGTCGTGAAGCCTTCAGCCCTGAAACCCAGGCCTGCATGCACGAAATAATCAAGCCCCCACCCTTATGAACCTTAAAACCCCGAGCAAGCTGTAGAACTCACTGCTTCCTCTCATGGTGTTCGTGGGTCGATGTCAGTCTCGGAAGACAACCTGAAAGGACCTTTCAAAGAAGTTGGGGATACTCCCGGGCAACCTTGGAAATCGAAGGAGGCGCCAAAGCGCTGGCGGTACCAACGCCAAGCGCAGATAGGCTCAGGCAGTTTGGGTGCCGGGTTGAAGTAGGGGCTCGGGAGTTGCGGGTACAGCTCCTTATTATGATTTTCTTCTGTGGGTCCTAAAGACATGGCAGGTTTTGTGGGGTGTAATTATCTACCTTAACCTACCAAACCCTACTTTTTTTGTAGGGTCCCTTTTAATTCCATATTAGGGCTTATACTAAGAATCTACATCTACAAACAAGTAGGGTTTGGTAGTTTAAGGTACTCGTAGGGCTTCAGGAGTTTAGGGCTTAGAGGGATTCGGGTCGAGCTCTGATTGACGGTTCAATGAGGGTGACGGAGTTTGTTTCCTTTTCATCGGGCCTTCTAGGGCTTTTTCTCCGATAAGGACCTATGTAAGGAACCCTATCTCGGTACTAGTTTCCATTAGTTGATGTGTTTTCCGGCTTCTAATGGCTTCTACATCAGGGTTTTTATGGGCTTTCAACACATTCTTCGCACTACGTGCTCGCCATCGGTTTAGGGTTTAGGGTTTAGCCAGCATGGTCTCCTTCCCTTGTGGACTGCGAGTGAGTTCCATATAACGTGGCAGACTCCGTACGCAAAAGTGGTCTTTAGCCGGTTGTGAGGCGGGCTGAGCAGCGCCCATACTAAGTCTCTTGCGGGGTCCCCGGACAACGGCAAGCACAGGACGAGAACGAGGAGCAGCCCAAGCAGGCACAGGAGAAGCGGCCCAAGCAAGCTCAGCAGGATGTCGTTTTTGTCTTCGAGCTCCCATTCCGATAGCATCCGATAGCCAAGACAGCCCTCGGCAGCCAAAGGCACCGGGCTGAGCCGTGTGAGGAACCTGAAGCAGAACGACCTGCTCCGCCAAAGGCGCTACAAGAAAGCTGATGCGAATCAGCAGGAAGTAGGAGTAGGAGTAGTAGTAGTAGTAGTAGTAGTAGTAGTAGTAGTAGTAGTAGTAGTAGTAGTAGTAGTAGTAGTAGTAGTAGTAATAGTAGTAGTAGTAGTAGTAGTAGTAGGAGTAGTAGGAGTAGTAGGAGTAGTAGGAGTAGTAGGAGTAGCAGGAGTAGCAGTAGTAGTAGTAGTAGTAGTAGTAGTAGTAGGAGGTTCACAACGGCATTTTGCCCCTGTTTTGGGGTTGCAGGGTAGGGTTGCTGCGTCACAGGCCACAAGAACCCCAATCGATCCGATGGTTCGTGTCATTACTGTCCCGCAGCAAAGGCCATGTTCTAATACATCGAGGCCATGACCCATCCCTTTTAAACCCTAAGCCCCTAAACCCTAAACCCCTAAACCCTAACCCTAAACCCCCAAACCCTAAACCCTAAACCGAGACCCTAAACCAAGGCACCGGTTCTGGAGGGGCTTCCCCTTGGCAGGTCTTAGTTGGAAGAGATCCCCAAACCTGAAACCTAAACCCACGGGCAACCTTAAACCACAATAACCCTAATAGTCCCAAGCCCTAATACCAGTACGCCTAAACGTCCGAAACCCGAAACCCTAGTAAGCCTAGTAACCCGAAACCCTTAACACCCTAAAAGCCCTAAACTCGAACAGCTCCATCTGCCTGATCGATCGGCGGGTGGCTCTATCACCTCAGGGCCTTGAGGTGAGGATTGTGGATCTTGCGCTGGGAGTGTACGGTTTTGGGGTTTGAGAGGTTTGCTTGTTTGAGTAGCTTTCTCGTTTGTTTATCTTTTGTTGCCTGTTCTGTCTCTGTTTGCTGAACATTTTGTGTTCTGTCACCTTATACCTTCCTTGGGTCTCTGTGACCCGAGCCGGTATCCCTGCCGTTGACAAGTTCAACATCAGAAACCATGTTTTCTGGACACCAAACCCCTTGACAGAACAACGCCCGCAGCGTCCCAGTTTGCACTGCTTAAGTGTTCGAAAGACGTGCATCTTCAACCCCAAACTCACCGAATATTCACAGCCCAACACCCTCAACACTTTAAATCCTAAGCCTGAAACCCCATCTTAGTCGTCCGAGTCCTGGAAGGCCGAGCAGTGGACAAGGACGGCCCCAACGCATGTCCAGAGCGTGCCCAGCCGGCCGCGCAACCTCAAAGCATGGCTCACGCTTCGCGTTGGCGTCGGTCAGTTCATGTTGGGCGAGTCTGTGGGTGGCATGGTGCAGGACTCCCGCATATCACGGATCAAGGCCGTTGCCATCAATGCAAGTTCGCCAGCTTGCAGCCGTCTGCCTCAAGCCATCTGTACCGACCCTGGCATTTAGGAGTGCTGGGTGCAAGAGGAGGGAAATGCTGGACGAACGGAGGCCTGCTGTTAGCTTGTAGAGCTGAGCTTGGAGACTGCCAAACCCCTGTTTGTCTCACTTGGGGGGTGGGGGGTCGGGACATGGAACACATCTAGGGAGGTGTGTGAATAGCCATTAGTTTTGGTGACAATTTCGACATGGTCTATCCGACATCCCGGAGTACACTGGCCTGCACCACTGCACGCTAGACTCTGGTCCATGATCGGACTAGGGCACCGCACCCTCTGCAGGTGTCTCAGTGTTGGAGTCGCTTCCTGGAGTGTGTACCACGACCAACTCTTTCAGGAAGCACGGGAGGAAGTAGTCATCAGGCACTATTCTTTTGCTTTGTTTCTTCCCCCCACTACCACTTCTTCTTCTTTAGTAGTAGTACTAGTAGTAGCAGTAGTAGTAGCAGTAGCAGTAGTAGTAGTAGTAGTAGTAGTAGTAGTAGTAGTAGTAGTAGTAGTAGTAGGCACCCCCCCACCAACTACACTTGCTCTTAACCCTGTTAAGACAACATCCATTTATTCGGTATCTACGGCACTGTCGTCATGTGCGATCATCACAAGAGGCCTCAAAATCGACTTGTCGAGTTTACAAACTCGGGCTCTTGATTGTGGACTTGCTTCTGGCGGGGGGGTGGGGGGGATGATGACGACAGTGTTACGGGAACACACCAAACCGTATCACCACAAGAGCCGTTTTTCTTGGTATTTATGGTATTTTCGTGATGTCGGACTTTGTTATGTATTTTGAGCCCCTACTTCTCGTCTGTGCGTATTAAACTTTCCTGTTTCGAACTGCTTGCAAACAAACTCGAATTTGGTTGGCAGCACCTGCGTTTTGCACGGTAGTTTGCAGCTCCAGCTGCTGTCGCAGTCTGATTGGAAGTCAAGCTTTCTTGAGCCTTGAGCAGCTCTCCAGTCTCCGCAGCTGTTTCAGCTCAACGAAACTTTGCGTCGTCGAGCCTTCGCACCCATGTTTTTCGACTACGAAGAGCTGGAGAGGCGGCTCGCGACCGAGGTGGGGTTTCTTATTGTCGTGCTCATCGTCATCACCGTCGTGACCTCCTCCTCCTCCTCCTCCGCCTCCTCCTCCTCCGCCTCCTCCAAGCAGAGTCATGCTAATGTTCTCACGTTGTTGATTGTCACGGTTGGTGGAGTTTGTGATCTCCTGCGCACCAGAGAATTTGCAGGAGTCGCACCAGTATTTCGATTGGGAGCTCCTTGAAACGCAGCTCATGCAGGCGACGCGATAGTCTGGACCCACAGGCGCTATAAGGCTTTGAAGCCCGCACTCTTTTGACCGCTTCAATTCGTGAAGCTGCGTTGAGCAAGGAGGCCGACGAGCAGTTGGACGACCTGAGTTGCATCGGTCCCAGCGCGTTGGCACATTCGAGCAGCACGCAGGCACATCTTGTGTTTTTTGCTTCCCGAAGCGTGCAATCATCGCATAAGTCCTGGTACTAAACTTACTGAACCAAAGATGGCCCAGGTTGGCCGAGATGGAGGATCGTCTCGACAAAGAGCTGCTCGAGCGCATCTTGTGCTCTGTCATCAGTGTGCGCCTGTGGTGAGCCTGCCCAGGCGAGACGACGATCTGTTCAACCTTCAGACGTTCGGCGAGGACTGCAGTTGGTCCTTCGAGGAGGCCTCACTCCTGGAGGTGGAAGGATTGTCCGGTCAGTGGTGAGCCCCTCCTCCGACCAGGCACTGCGCGCCAATCAATGGCTGGGTGGTGGCTGCAGCCTTGATGTAGGAGACGTGCGGCCCATGTGCGTTAGGTTCGGGTGGGGCCAATGGAGGGAAGGCGGAGGGGGGAGATCTCGAGTTTGTAGCGGCGCATCCCGTCAACACCTGTATCAGAATTTGTGTTTACAAGTAAAAACACCCACCAGACCAAACCAACAATCCTTAAAGACCAGTGTACCTCCAAGACCCACGCCGTCCAGCCCAATACCCCAAAAAGCTCAAACTCAAGAAACTCGAGGAGGCCAGCCAAACAACAAGACCGAACTCCAGATCTTGTAAGGACTAAACTTACTAAACCCTCAAAGCCCAATATCTAAAACGGCCCTTAACCCTATCAGGCCTAAACGGGAGTTTCCGAAAATGGGAGACCCTAAATAGTACCCTAAGTAGGATCCTTATTCTGAGGACCCCCGGTACCCCTTCGTTTCGGAAACCCTAAACCCATATAGAGCCCTTCAAAGGTACCCTTATAGTAGCCCTTTAACGGAACCCTAAGGTACCCCTAATTTTCGGAAACTCCCAAACCATCCAAATCTACGTAAAAGGCACCTTCGGGAAAGTTTTCCTGGCGGAGCAGTCTGAAGCTTCTTGCTTAGACTTCTCGGTAGCTGTTCAGGGTTTATAGGCTTAGGGCTTTGGGTGCTTTAACCTTGGGGGAGTTGTCTAGGGTTCATAAGGTTTAGGTTTTGGGTGCTGTAACCTTAGGAGATCTGTTTAGGGTTTAGAAGGTTTAGGGTGCAGGGTTTATAAGGTTTAGGGTTTGGGGAGCTTTAACTTTAGGGGAGCTGTTTAGCGTTTATGAGGTTGAGGGTACAGGGTTTAGGGTAATCTTATTGATCCCTTTTGCAACAGTTAGGGCTTACAAGGTTTAGGGTTTAGGGGACTTTATTGATCCATTTTGCTTTTTGTGGCTGGAGTTTCAGAATAACTGTTGCAGAACAGGCAGCCCAAAACCCTCAATCCGAAACCCTGACTACCCCCCCAACTAAATGAAACTTGAAACCCTAAAGGCTAACTCAACGAACCCCCTCAACCCTTAACCCCAACCTGAACACTGACCTCAATAGCCCACCACCCAGACCCCAATAGCGCTAAGCCCTAACCCCAAATACCCCTCAACCCAAATGCCAATAACTCTAAACCCTTCCCAATAACCCCTCAACCCCAAATCCCAGTAGCACCAGACCCAATATCCCCAATGGCCCTGCACCCCGAATCCGAATAACCCATAACCCCAGTAACCTTAAACCCTAAACCCAAGAACCCTAAACCCCTGCATGACCCATAATAAGGAATATACCATAATTCCCATAGTTCAGGGTCCTTACGGTAATGCAGGATGTTTATCATCCTCCGTACCCATATGACCAAGGCTTCCTCGGGGGAGGCTGCAGCACGAAAGGTGCGGCCTTCTTGGGTCTGAAATCTCTTTGAATCGCTTACTAGAAAAGAGGCTTGAGGATTGAGGGTTGAAGGGTTTCGGGTTTAGGGTTTAGGGTTTGGGGTTTAAGGTTCTTGTGTTCGGATTTAGGGCGTATAACTGTTTTTGGTAGAGAGGCTTTGAGGTATTGGGTCTTCAGGAGGCTTCTTGTCGGATTTCTCAGGGGTTAGTGGCTTACGGTGTTTCTGGGGGTTGAGTCATCAGTTATGGGGGTTGCATGGGTCTTGATTAAGGCTTTGAAGCGTCTGATATCAGGGCTGTATATAGGCTTCATGTCGCTGTAAGGGTGCTCGTGCGTGTGTGTGTGTGTGTGTGTGTGTGTGTGTGTGTGTGTGTGTGTGTGTGTGTGTGTGTGTGTGTGTGTGTGTGTGTGTGTGCGTGCGCGTTGCAAACGGTCCTAGCTACCTTTGTGGTATACGGTATACTTTCCCAAATTATATTTGTAATGCTTACTATAGAAATCCTAGTACTTTTCTATGATATAGGTACTTAGGACCCTGTGGGTGTTGTAGAGTTTTGTCAAAGAGTTGTGTAGTTGGTGTATTCAACGCTGTAGATGTACACCACTGTCTTTACACGTATACGTTCTTCTTGTTCTACGAGCTTCAATATTGGAATCACTACTACAACCCTTCTTGCTGGGAGAGGCGTTTGTTAATGACCTTGGGGATTTGTTGAGGCTCCATGGGTCAAGCAACTGCAGGGTTCAAGGGTTTCGCAGTGGAGAGCCAGCTGAGGAGGCGAGCTTGCCCACGCTACCACAATTCGGATTCTTAGCGTTGTTTGGGTCTGGGTCGGCTTTGATAAAAGGTCAATCCCGAGCCCCCAAAGACTACACCCCTGACGCTTAGGTTGAGCTCCACCGTTTGTGGGCTTTGGGGCCAAGGGTAGGCGAGCATTCGACCCCTAACATTGAGGCAGGTGAGACATGCTGGTTGTGGCAGTCGACACATTGAGGGTGTCGTAGCAGACAACTCCGACGCATAACAGAAATCCGGAATCGGCCATGTCCGAAAGATGAGAAAGACCACAAGGGTGCGGAATGCTACATCCTTCGCTACAGATCGGCGGGCGAGAGTTGTGGGTGTGCTGCTGGTGGTGAATCTGGTCCAGCTACTTCTTTGTGATCTGCAACCCTTTGCCTTGCCAACCGGTACGATGTCCACCGACCCCCACTCTATTACCATGCTCAGCAATCACAGGCTTCGGTGATTCTTATTATGGCTTAACTTGGTGTAGGTCTCAGAAACTCTACGTAGGCATGGGTTCCGTGTGGTGCTGTATTGTATATCGGCGGGTCCAACCTTAGTGCTCGTCGTCTTCCTGCTGTGAGGTCCGGTACTCTCTGCGATGTTCATCTTTTGTCTGCACTGCAAGATTTACGTCTCATGTCTGCCTCCCAAACCGCGAAGCCATGAGAAGGCCCCTTCCAAAAAACATAACCACTCCCCAGAATCCTGGAAGTCTCTCTGAAAGCCCGCCGGCAGGTGGCCATCAAAGAGGTGGCATACCAAAATCACAAGACGAGGGAGATCAACCTCCTGAAAAGCATCACGCACTCTTGCGTCGTTTCTCTGCTTGACAGCGACCTGGCGTCAAGTCAGCAATTCTGATTCCGACGGATAGTTCTTGCGGCCCCAGTACAACGAAACTACGGTGCTTAATTAGGAACATGTAATCATACTTGTCTTTTATTTCCTAAACCCTATAACACTAAGCCCTAAACCATGGAAAGAACCTAACCCCCCCCTCAAAAAAATGCTGCCTCCTCTCTCAGGCTTCGTCGAACCTGGCGAAGGCGACGCCAAAGTTCTGTGCCGCTTGCCTAAGCTTTCCATACAAGTTTTGGGGTGAAGTGGTGAGCATTTAAAGTGGAGGGTCTTGGGTTTTCGGATTTTCTGGTCGAGGGTTTACGATATGCATTGCGTTTGCGGATGCATCTGGTGTATAGGCTCTATAGGGCTTATAGGCGTTCTCGCATAGGGCTCACAGGGGAGGGTACAGGGTTTAGGAATCGTGTTCTCGTTTGTTTTCGGTTAAGGTTACACAGCATGTGTCAGTGTGGTTGTTTCTGTGTTTGTTTGCTTGACTGCTTGTTGGTTTGTCAGTTGTTGTTCCAGTCCTGTTCTCATAGTAATTCCTTTTTGGGGTTCATATTTAGAATCCTATGAGGTACTCCCCAAAAGCAACTACTATGGATCCTCTGGGTAGGGCTTCAAACAGCCGCAGTGGAGACCCCAAGCGCTGAACCCTGGACAGCCGAAGCCTTCGTCCTCAAACATACGATTTTTCCACACCCTCAAAACCTCCCCGTCTAAAGCCTTCACGGCATGAGAGTTTCCGAGCATAGGGGACCCTATTGCAGTACCCTGAATAGTAGGATCCTTATTACATGGACCCCAAAGCAAGGTACCCCGAATTTTCGGAAACTCCCACATCGGTCCAAAGCACCTCACTACTATTCCTAAACCTTAAACCGACACCATACACCCTGTTTGAAGCCCTACCCAGAGGATCCTTAGTAGTTCCTTTTGGGGAGTACCTTATAGGATTCTAAATATGGACCCCAAAAAGGAAGTACTATGGCGCCGTAAGGTGCACCCTAAACCCCAAACCCTAAACCCAAACGCGCCCCACCGAGTTCAGCCTCAGCCAAGGCATGGTTTTGGAATACTTGCCCCAGAACCTTCATCAGAAGATCGGCCGCTTTCCGCTCATGGCTCCGGGATGAGTTGTGGACTTAGGTCTCGGATTTCAATTCCCCTAAACCCTAAACCCTAAACCCCTAAACCCTAAACCCCAAGTTGGGGTTTAGGGTTTAGGGCTCATGGTCTGGTTCATGGGTGAATCACAGGGATCGGCAGGTGGGATGAAGGTAGGTGGGGTGAGCCCAAGTAAAGGTCACTAAGAAAGCTTACCTTCATCCGATTTTTGTTAGGCCTCTAAGTTAATCCTGACTTGGGCTTCAGCAAGTTTGGACTTAGGGAGGTAAGGCTTTTTCATTCTAGGTCGAAAGGTAATACCCTGACTCATGTGACAGCTGACCAAATTGAGAAGGGCTTGAACCGTAAACTTTGTAATACCGTGCTCTAAGGCCGTAAACCCGGAATGTTTACACCCTCTACCCCTAATCCTCAAACCGTCAATGCTTTAAATCCCAAATCCCGAAAATCAAACGCAAGCCATGCCTAATAACAGTACCTAAACCCCCAAAAGTAGGTAAAATTATGGCCCAAAACCCATAAAGGGCTATTATTCTACATACTTTTGGGGTCCAGGTATTCTCCAGACCACGAATCTACGCACAAATGCCTCAGCTCGGCCTTCACAAGCCCACATTCAACTCGAAATGCCTGAACACCCCTATTCCCCAAAATTTGATCCCGAGATGCCCCAACCCTAAATGTAGAGCCTTAATAATTACCCATACTATTGTGGGTGTTCGCTGTCATAAGTATAGTACAACGGGCCCCAGAAGCCTATTCCAATTATTAAGGCCCTTAAATCATAGAGCCCTGATAGTCTCCCTTCTAATAGCCCTCATAGACCCCTTGAAAGGGAACCCTCATTCTAGAGTATATAATCATTAAGGCCCCTATATTAACAGCCAAACGATCTCTCGAACATGCGGAAAAGAGGTGGGGAGCCGCTGTGCCACGCGTCGGCACTTTATCTCTGCAGTCAAAACCCACAGAAATATCTTTGGAGTTGGCGCTTACAGGTTGTCAGGGAGTTTGTGGGGGCGTTTAGAGGGGATGTCTGAATGTTTGCTAGTAGATGGTCGGGATTTAGGTTAGTTGAATCTGGTTGGGGTGTTGGCGTCGAGCCCAACGCACTCAATTAAGTCAAATCCCGTGCTCCGGAAGCCCCCGCAAAATCAGGGTTGACGATTTAGGGTTTAGGGTTTCGGTTGAATCCAAGGGGAGAAGGAGGGACCCTCAATGGGGACCCCTACCCTATAATGGGCTATATAATGGGTATAGCTATATTAAGGGTATATACCTAGGGGTCCTTAAGGGTCCCTCCTTTGACCCTTCCATTGAAGGCCCAGAGTTTCGTCTTTGCCTCGTGGTGGGGCCCAAAGTTCGGGGCTTCGGGCTTACCTGGACCCCAAAAGTATAGGGACGTTTAGGGTTTAGGGTTTAGGGTTTAGGGTTTAGGGTTTAGGGTTTAGGGTTTAGGGTTTAGGGTTTAGGGTTTAGGGTTTAGGGTTTAGGGTTTAGGGTTTAGGGTTTAGGGTTTAGGGTTTAGGGTCCAGGTCTGGCGGGTGTTTTTAGGGCGGGTCAAGGGGTCTAGGGTGTGGGGTTTATAAGCACAAGGATCTTCCAAAGTTCTCAGACTTCCCATGGGCTGCTGGCCGTTAAGCTGCCCCGAGTATGAGATATAGGGGAGTGAAGAATCAGTGATTGTATAATGTTGTTGTTTTCCGAATCTATTGTTGTAAGATACTGGTACTAGAACCCTAAACCCTAAACCCTAAACCCTAAACCCTAAACTCTAAACCCCGGCACACCTGCTGCAATTTTTCAGGCATCCTCGTATTCGGGTTTCTTTGCGTCTTAGATGTCCCCGAAAACCCCAGCCCGAAGCCTCGATCTAGGTTTAGGGTTTAGGGTTTAGGGTTTAGGGTTTAGGGTTTAGGGTTTAGGGTTTAGGGTTTAGGGTTTAGGGTTTAGGGTTTAGGGTTTGGGGTTTAGGGTTTAGGGTTTAGGGTTTGGGGTTTAGGGTTTAGGGTGCAGGATCGCGGTTGTCGTGACGATGAGGGTTTAGGGCTGGGGTAGTAGTGGTTGGAACTTCGGCTTAAGGTTGGAGTGTGCCGCTTATCGTTGAAGTGTAGAGTTGGGGTTGAAGCATTAGTTTAAGCTTCTGGTTTAAGCGGTGGCTTTATGGTTCAAGCTCACGATTCAGATGGATTTAGGGTGCAAGTTTTGGTTTGAAGTAGTGTGTAGGTTTGTAGATAGGCTCGTTGCAGTCGGGTTATGTTTGTAGTACCTACGTTTCAACCGTTTGCCTTGGTTCAGGGTGTGTAGACCAGATCCTACGTGAGAGTTGTGTGGGGTTGCCGGATTCGTTTCTGCAACCTATACTAGCGTATTTTCAAGTTTCTTATAGTATTGTAATATATGGGAGTTTCCGAAAATTAGGGGTACCTTATGTTGGGGTCCTTATAATCAGGATCCTACTATTCAGGGTGCTATGGTAGGGTCCCTGATCTTTGGAAACCCCCATATGCTCAAGCTAAACTCTCAACTGCAAATCGTTCGCTGTGCTGTCAGACGCCTTGGAGTCTGGACCCAACGGTTGAAGGAAGGCACGTCACGTCGTTTATTCATTGCCAACAAGAGTTTCGTCAGGTAGCTCCACAGCCAACTGAACCATGGCACTTGATATGAACATGCTATGTCCATCTTCATAGACAGCTGCAGCACAATCCGAACAGAGTCTACGGTCACACGTCACTCTCCCTGCACCGCAAGAAAACATTGAAGCCTAAATCGTAAAGCCTACATCCTAAACCCTGGCCCCGTAAAGCCTCAATCCTCCCTCACAGCCTTACACTGTCGGAGTCCCAGAAGCCATACAGTGGCAAGGTGTCGAGCTTCTCCCTCCGTTCTGTGAGCAGATCCCACGATTGAAACATGATGCCTTTCTTCCCCTGAACATGACTCTGAAAAAACCCTACACCGTAAACCAGTAAACCCTCAAGCCTAGACCCTCAGGTGTCGAGGATGTTCGCTGTTTTTCGTTCCAACTCCTTCGGGCGCTGGCACACTTAGCCGCCTGGACCCAGTCCACTACTAGGACCTAGAGTAGGCCCTTGTTCCCTTTTTTAGGATTCAGGTTCCCTTATAAGCCCCTTTAAACCAAAAAGGGCACCCTTTTCATTCCTAGGTTACTCTTGGGTCTAGACTACTGTGTTTGCTTTTGGGGTTTAGGGTTTTCGGGGCCCTTGAGGTTTAGGCAGGGCTTGGGGCCTCTGTGGTTTCGGGTTTTGCATGGTAAACCATACTTGTGCTGCGAAATTGCGGAGTTTGGGATTTTTGCTGCTTTTATTGTTGGTAGGTGGCGAGGGTTTCGGGTCTTGGGTTTATGAAGCCGGGACCGCAATACTCAAAGCAGAGTGTGAGATTTCATACCAATCGTACAGTACACTACATGACACTGCATTGATTAGTTGCACAACATTACACGCATTACTCGAGATTACACGACGTCACATTACCGGACACGTAGAAATAACATAGACGACAGTTACGTTACATTGCAGTATACGAAATTATATAACCTACATACATACATTCATACATACATAAGACATACGTACATACATACATGCATACAGTCATACATACATACACACATGTACAGACACACATACCTACATACATAGATACCTACACACATATGTATATGCACATACCTGCATACAAGCACGCAGACATACATACATTACCTACATACATCCATACATGCATACATACAGGCCCGCCTTACACACCTTACCTTGTGTCTGTACATGTATGTGTATACGGTACTCAGCCCACCTCCAAACAGGGCTGGGCCTAGGCTTTTCTGGGGAGCTCAAAGTCCTCCAGGGTTCAGGCTTTGCAGCTCTGAAGCAAGGTTGTTACCTGGACCCCAGATTTATGTAGAATAATGGCCTTTTTATGTGGCTTGGGCCATTATTTTACCTACTTTGGGGGGGTTAGGTAGTTCATGAGTTGAGGTATCTTCTTCAAGGGCTGGATCAGATCAGAGGACACTTTTTATTCTCCTTATACAGGTGGGAAAACCCTGTCAGACTCTGAACCTAAACCCCGACCCCTAAAGCCTCATCCCAAACACTTCTGTTTCGATCTCACCAAGGATGGAACACGCATCGTCCATCGCGATCTGAAGCCTGTCGCTCGGGCACTGTAGCAGTAAGGTAAAAGCCAAAAAGTTGGAATATGATTATCCTAACCCTTCTATGGTAAATTACAGGGTATCCTACCATGAAACCATATTCCAACTTTCTGGAGTTCCCTGTAAAGCCTAAGCCCTAAACTCTATTGGGTGTTGAGCTGCCCTTGCCTTGCGACCTGAAGATTCAAGCCCGAGAACCAATACCATACACGCCCTAAGCCCACCACTGTGTTTACAACAGAAGACCTAGGACCCAGAGTAGGCCCTTATTCCCTTTTTTAAGGTTCAGGTTCCCTTATAAGCCCCTTTAAACCAAAAAGGGCATCCTTTTTATGCCTGGGTTACTCTTGGGTCTAGAGACGATAGAACACAAAAGCCAACCCGGCAGCAAAGGCACCTAAGGCCCTTCAAACCCTAAACTATAACATACACACAAAACCCTTATAGACCCTAAACCCTAAACCCTAACCTAAACCCTAAACCCTAAACCCTTAACCCTTAACCCTTATAAACCCTAAACCCTATCGACCCTGTCCCCAAAGTAAGGAGAACATCCTGCTCGATCCGGGCTCCCGTGCGGTCCGAGTTGCTGACTTCGGTTCGGCCAAGGCGCCACCCAAGATGCTCTTTTTGGGGTTTTGAGGGTTCAAAAGCCTAAACCCTAAACTCAAAGCCGCTAGTGAACGAAGACCGCATCGCGCGTCGACTTTCGACCCTAGCCAATCCGGAAGAAGAAGAAGAAGAAACTCAAAAACGCGTTCTTTTTTGGGGTTGTCGGGGTTGCAGGGTCCAGGGTCTTGCGGGCTTTATCAGGCTCAGAACTTGCAGGGCTGTGCTTAGTTTCGGGGTTTTTGGATCAGGCTGTATCCGCCCCCGGATGTTCTGGCTCGGGATTTGGGCCTCTCCGCCCCTTGGTCTTGCGAGGGCCCTTGTGCTGCCGGCATGATGTGGGGCATCGGATCTTTCGTAGTCTGGTAGGTCTCGCGGGCTGTTGCTAGGTGCACTCCCGCTGTACAGTTGGTCGCCGGCGTTACAGCAACGCCCACCCTTTTATGCATAAGACGCTCAGGATCCTAGCGTGCATGAGTGAGTGAGTGAGTGAGTGAGTGTGGGGATTTTGTGCACCCAAACCCTAAGCCCCAGACCATCTGCCGGTTGCATAGATGTCAGGGACACCTTGAGATCTTTATCTCTGAGACTGGAGCATGGGTTCAGAGTTCGGGGCTATGGCTTAAGGATGATAGTAGGATTTCGGGTTCAGGGACAGCGTTTTCCTTTAAATGCCAGACAGGGTGCCAACTCGGGTTTATGAAACATCCACAAGAACTAGGTTATGACAGTTCCTTTTGCTGAGGTCTCTTTTAGGATTGCGGGATCTGGAACTACAAAAACGTAGGCTATGATTCTATGATAGTTGTAGATAGGGTTTAGGGTTTTGGGGTTTAGGGGTTACGGGGTTCTACATCGCTGCTGCCGCACAGGTTCTGGATGGCGAGCCTTCCAGCAGCTTTCGGTCTGCATCGGAAGTCGTGACGGGCTTCATGGGTTCCTTTAAGGGTTCCCTTTAAGGTACAGCGACAGTTTAAGGTTTTTGGTGCAGAGGTTTGTGTGTTAGAGCTACTTTTTGGGGTTTAGGGTTCAGAGCTATGGTTTGGCGTTTGGGATTCATACAAGGTCTGGAGTGCCAGTCGGACTCGCACTGCCCAGCCATCCGTCGCAACATGGGAGAGCCTTACACAACCTCCGTGCGCTCACCAAGGAGCCCTAAACCCTAAAATCCAGTATAAACCCCACAGGAGCGTAGCTGGCAGAATCAGCGTGGTAGAAGGTGCGTCAAAGCCCCATTCCATTTGTTAAGGCCCGATGCCTCACCGAAACCCGGCCTGTGAGAAGCTGGTTTTACATCTTGATGAACAGACCAAACAGACCCCTAAAGCCTTACAAAGACGTCGGCAAGCTCGCACCATAAGGGTTCCAGAGAAACCTGCAGCAACCACTCACTCTAAATCCTGCACCCTAAAGCCATCAATGCTAAAATGTGAAGCCCAACCCGAAATGACAAGATAAAGCCCGAAACCACCAAGCAGCAAAAGGCCCCCAACACTCAAAGGGGAAAAGGAGGGACCCTTAATGGGGACCCCTACCCTGTAGTGGGCTATATAATGGGTATATCATGGCTATATTAAGGGTATATACCTAGGGGTCCGTATTAGGGGTCCCTCCTTCTACCCTTGGAAACACGAAAAAGCCACAGACTTTGAGGCTTTGGAGTCTGGTTTTCACAATGCCTTGCACTACAAAAAGCTTGTCCTCAACCCCAACCCTGCTTTAGAATGTTCATAAGGACCAACAACACAATAAACGCCTGGTCTAGCTATAAAGGGCCGTTTATACCAAGCTCATATGGGAGTTTCCGAAAATAGGGGACCCTAATATGGTACCCTGAATAGTAGGATCCTTATTATAAGGACCCCCAAAAGGGGTACCCCTAATTTTCGAAAACTCCCATATGGCAGCCCTTACCAGGCAAACTGAACCCGAAGCCCATAGCAGCCCTCATAGTAACTCTTACAGGAGCTCTCACCGTGCCCCTTCAAGGAGCTCTCAAAGTAATCCGTTTAGGGTTTAGGGGTTTAGGGGTTTAGGGCTTAGGGGAGAAGGACCCATTATAGCAAGTTACAGGAACCCAGCGCAAGAAAACAGTGGCCCAGGTTACATTTGCTCCCGGTGGTGGCGAGCACCCGAGCTGATATTCGGGGCATCCCGCTATGGCACCAGCGTCGAGCCTTTGCTTTTTTAAGCAACAAGAAAAATCACTTGTTTAGCGTGTTTTGCTTGTTCTGTTCATGCGTGTGAGAGTGTGTTTTTTCTATGGTGTTGAGTTTCTTGTGCTCCGGGTGTAGAGGTGCTGTCTCAAGGTTCACTTACGCCTCTGCTAAAAGAGGAGAGAGGCAGAACTATCGTTGTCAGCGTGTTCCTTCGTGAAGCGCTGTGGCTGAGTGTTTGGAAAGCTCAAGCGACCTATACATTCTCTAGCTTCAACATCAAACATCCAGTCTCAAGCTATGGGCTACAGATTGGGTGTGTGTGGGCGAGCGATGCGGGGTTGATATATAGAGGCCTGCAAATACTTCCCCCTAGACCCTATGTGACTAATTGGCCATAATTTTGCTATGTTATGCTTCCGAATCCCGCTAGCCCCAAAACCCTCGGCCTTGAACGCCTGACTCAAGGGCCTCAGCTTGGTAGTGCGTCGTTCGGAAGAGGAACTACGCCCGCCTCCTCAGCACTTAAATAAATAATAGTTCTTGAAATAGCGGTATGAACAATCGTATTAACAATAACACTGGCACGACTAACAATATAAGTATACATCATATTTGTAACATGCGGTGGGCGGCGGAAGACTGATTATTATGCTTTTCCTCAGGGCCCCTCCTATAGTTCTGGCATGGTATGCCCAGTTTGAGCAAGACTTAGAGACTTACCCTGAAGCTAAATCCAGGAACACCTTAAACCCGAAGAACCATGAACCCTGAACGAACAAAACTCTATATACACGCTATAAACCCAGGCCCTAGACATCCGCATAAAGACCCTGTTAACGAAACCCATAAGAGGAATCCTCTTCAGAGTTGTAAGGCCTTGGCTGATGTCCTATAGTAAACCTCTAATCGAAATCCTTCATAGAAACTCTTTTAAGAGATTTTTAACATTTATAGGAACCCTCAAAAGGAACCCTCAAGAGAAACCGTTTGAAGGAGCCCTTATAGGAAGCCCGTGAGGACTGGTGGTCCTGCGGCTGCATCACAGCCGAGATGATGCTTGGGCGTCCTCTCTTCACTGGCGAGTCAAGTTGGGGGCAGATGTACGCCGCTCTTCCTGGTCTTAACCTGGGTCTGGGGGTTTAGGATCTACGATTCAGGGTATAAGGCGTTAGGTTGGGGGCAGATACAGGCCAAAGGGCTTCGGGCTAGTAGTTTAGTTTATTTCCACAGGTTCTGGAAGAAGTGGTAGCTGAGAAGATAAGCTTGGCCTACACGATTGGCATCCTCTCCGACCCAGGAAATAGCCGTCAGGGTCCGTGTAGTCACGCAAAACAAAAACAACATGTATGTAGGTATAAATAAATAAATAATATATATATATATATATATATATATATATATATATATATAAATATTATATTATATGCAGATATGTATATAGGATCGGAGTTTACAATTTTGGAGCCCTTTTTAGACGAATATGTATTTGCTAGCGTACCCTGATGGTTAAACCCTCGGTTCCGGAGGTGAGGTGAGGCACATATAGCTTAGGGTTGAGGGTATACTTCGTAGTGAAACTGGTATAACCCGCTAAACACATGTTTTTGTAGCCTGCATACAGAGTTTCCAAGAAAGGTGGCCCAACACCAGACGCCGTGAAGCTTAAACATGAGATCATGCGTTTCTGTGCCACACAGCTACTGTGTAGGATTTGAAGCTGCTGACTTACAAGGAGCAAGACTTCCAGATGAGATCATGACACGAACTTTGGCTTTTGTTGCAGTCCTCTGTGGTCTCGCCGAGATGCTAAGCTTTAGGCACGAAGCGGATTTACGGGGTAAAGTTTCGCGCCGAAATTGACGTTGTGGCATGTCGGACCTACCCAAAGCGACATAAACTCCCTATCAAGCCAACCGACAGTTCCTAACCCCAGGTACCTAAGCGTTAGGTACAGAGAAGATGTAGGAAGTCGTGCAATACTCCAAACTCTACACCCATGTTGAACCCCCAGCCGCTGCTATGGGGATATGAACTCCCGGGTGCTTCGAGAACCCCACGATTACCAAATGCGTCCTGATGATCCAACAGCCTGCTGTTTCAGGGATATACCCTAATGTAGATTAAGAAACCCTGGGCCCATGTAAGGAACCCTAATAAAGGCCCAAGGTTTCTTAATCAGGTTCCTACATTAGACATATTCTGCCATAACCTACCTAAGGATTTTGGGCTAAGTGCAGGTAAACACTGAGACCTGCAACGTACGCTCCGAAAGCTCTGAGTCTGAACACCACAGTCCTGAGACCTTAAGCCTTAAACCTTAGATTTTTCATTGCTATCTTTATGGTAGTATGATATGTATATATATATATATATGCACACACACACACCCAAAACCTCAGTCTAGCGAATTACTAAGGCCCCCACATTAGGCTGATAGTTGCGAGGAGATCGTGCGAGCCTTGGGCACCCCGACGTTGGAGGAGGTCGAAGCCATGCAGGCGAGAAGCGCGGTCGGTTTGGGGATTGGGGGTTTCCCCTAAACCCTAAACCCGGGTTTATGGTCTAGGGTGCGATCGGTTTAGGGATTAGGGCCGGATCAGGGTTTTCGGGTTTAGGGATTCGGAGTTGCACCAATACGATTAGGGTTAATCTCCAGCCCACCCTAAGTACTAAGACCCGTGATCCCTCAAGTAAGCCCTATAAACCATAACCTGTAAACCGTCAGCGAGATAATGCGACAAGAAATCCATGCACTAGTTGCGAACGCCTCAAGCAATTCGCATAAGACCCCTGATGCAAGGGTTTACAGTTCAGACTTCGGGGATTAGGGTTTACCCAGGGTTGAGGGTTAACCCTACAGAGCTACTAACCCCAGAAACCCTAGACCCTGAACCCTAAATCCTCCTTGAACCACATGTGCACCCATAAGTCAATGAGCTCGAGTACATGGGCTACCCACTTCGGATCTTCGATGACTACATGCTTCTGTTCGATGCTGACTACATGGATGGGTCTCACCTGCGTGTACCTGTAAAGGCAGACCTAGGTCGCAGACTCTGGTCATCACGCATTAAAAAAAAGAACCCCAATCCCTGAATCCCTAAACCCCTAAACCCTAGACCCTGCACCCTCAACCCCAAACCCCTTTAAGACGAGTATCTATATTCTACCAATAGTAATACTAATCCTCAACCCCAAACCCCTAAACCCAAATCAAAGCTTCGAGGCCGGCGGTGATTGCCGACTGGCCGGGCACTTTGCAAAGCTGGCGGAGCTCGAGCGACCTGCATCCGCCTGGGAGGAGCGGAATCCAAATATCAGTATATATATATATATATACATATACATATATAATTATCTATCTATCTATCTATCTATCTGTCTATATATACATATATATATATACACATTTTTTATTTCTTTGTTGTTTTAAGGGGGGGGGGTGTAGGGGTTTTGAATGAATGCGGTTTAGAACGGTGTTCTTTGATTTTACAGTGTTCTCGGGCTTTTGGAGGAGTTTTTCAAGTTTATCAAAGGATGTGTAAGGGTTTGACCGCGGTCTGGATAGTTGGGAATGAGGGCAGGGAGGTTTGCATGCTTGAAACATCAGACAAATCCGTTATTACCAATGGTGACACGATTGCCGAAACACAGCGCCACGTCAGCGGCATGCTTGAAATTTGGAGCATTGAATTTTCTTCTTGGGCAGGCATAAGTTTTTCAGTTGTTGTTGCACCCTCTTACCCGCCACAACCTCAAAGAGCACATGAGCCAAGCGGGTCGCTGCGAAGCCCCAAAACGTAGTAGCTTATTATTATGAGCTCATGCGCCTTTTAGCCTTGATACCCTCCTTAGTTTAGGCTTTTGGTCCACAGGCCAGCCCTTGATATGGCCCCGAATAGAAACTGTAACAGGGTGCATAATTCTATATAGCCCTGAATATAAACCCCTAATGTAAACTGTTAAGAGGGTGGGGACAGTATCCAACCAACGCACCAATCCCGATCCCTAATATGTGGACCTTATGAATTGGAATAGGGCTTGGGGGTATATTATGCCATTTTTATAATAAGGAGCCCCCAACACCAAATTCTAACTAGTAAGGCCCCTATATTATAGCACCCTTATGGTTCCCTTATAGTAATCCTTAGAGGCCCCTTTAAAGGAGCCCTGCTCTACTTCGTAAGGCCCCTACATTAAATGCCAAAAAGGCTTAGACAAAGTGTGATCTTCCGAGAGTTAGGGGTACCTTATCTTGGGGTCCTTATAATAAGGATCTATTATTTCTGGTACTGTATTAGGCTCCCCTGTTTTCGGAAACTCCGAAGTCGTCCCAGGAGCTCCTCCCGGCCTTCGCAGAGGAGCGTCAGGCACCGAAATTCAGGGCTTCCGAAAATTAGGGGTACCTCATTTGGGGGCCCCTTATAAAAAGGATCCTATTGTTTAGGGTACTACATTAGGGTCCCTACTTTTTCAGAAACTCCCGAAATTCAGGGCTTCAAACACACAGATTTCCTGCTATCCATCTATCCACCTATCCGTTTGTCCATGTACCTATCGATCAATCCACCGATGTATCGATCTGTCCATCTACCTATCTAACTATCTATCTGCGTCTAGCTGTGTATGCATCTATGCTTCTATCTATCTATCTATCTATCTGTTTTAATGGATCCACCTAGCTATGTTTCTATATATATATATATATGTACATGAATATATATATATATATATATATATATATATACATATATATATATATATATATATATATATATCAATCTAGCTATGTATGTATCCGTGTATCTATCTAGCTATCTATCTCCCGCTCTCTCTCTCTCTCTCTCTCTCTCTCTCTCTCTCTCTCCCTCCCTCTCTCTGTTACCAGCTATCTAGCTATGGATCTATCTGTCTACCTAGTTAGCTATGTATGTACCCAAGTACCTATGTATCTGAAGTACCTATGTATCTGTCTATCTAACTATCTATCCATCTATCCAACTTTTGATCTATCGATCTATTGATCCATCTATCTATCTATCTGTCTACCAAGGTGTCTGTCGATCGCCGTATGAGTATGATGTTATGTCCATCCATCCATCCATCCACCTATCCACCCACCCACCCAGCCATCCATCCATCCATGCATGCATGCCTACACACACACATCTATGGGTGTATATATATATATATATATATTCATACACACACATATATATATATAATATATTATATATATATGGGTTCTTGGATCCGAATGAGCTTCTGTCGTTTCTCTTGCAATAGCTTGCTGCCACTCTGCAGTTAAGGCTGAGTCGAGCTGCGCCTGTCCCTTAAGTGATACCAACACCAAGAAGCCCGTGATCCTGACCCGTTAAAAATCGTAAAGCCCTGTAGGCCTGAACCCCAAACCCCTAAACACCTTCAAGGAACCCTTATAAGATTCTGTTATAGATCCCTCAAAGGAACCCTTATAAGCTTCTGTGACAGATCCCTTCCCTTATAAGATTCTGTTATAGATCCCTCAAAGAAACCCTTGTCAGATTCTGCGACAGATCCCTCAAAGGAACCCTTATAAGATTCTGTCACAGATCCCTTAAAGGAACCCTTGTCAGATTCTGCCACAGATCCCTCAAAGGAACCCTTTTCAGATCCCTCGAAGGCTCCCCCTAGCAGAAGCCCGCAAGCCCTGAGTGAAATTAGGGATCCCTACCTTATTGGGGTTCTGTATAAGGGGGTTTATATGGGATATCGGACCTATCCAAATTTTTGCTTATGTGTTAGAAGCTGCCCCCCGCCCTGTAATTGTCGTATAATGGGAATATAATAGGGCCCGAATAGAATCCTTATAGTGACTATTACAGGGTGGGGGCAGCTTCTAACTTATGTGCTTTTTTGGGCCCCATAAGCATTTATATAGGGATATCCCTACCTTATTGGGGTTCTTTATAAGGGGGTTTACATACCCTAAACCCCAAACACTAAACCCTATCCAAATTTTTGTGCTTTTTTGGGCCCCGAGTGAAAGGCTCTCGAGCTCCCGGAGTCTCTGTTGAGCTTCGACCCGGCGAAGCGCTTGCATCCGGCGGTGGCCATGAGGTGCTAGAGACTCCTAGGGTTAGGGTTCCTTTAGGGTTCCTTTAAGGGATCTATAGGGTTTAGGGGACTCCAATACCCCTTAATTAAGGAATATATACCTTAAATTATAATGGGATCCTTAATATGATTTAAGGAATTCCTTAATTAAGGCGCGCGCGCCTAAAAAAAACTACCCTGAAGACAAAACCTACCCAGGAGCGGCCGAGGGAAGTGTACAAAAGTGTGGCAGAAGCAAAAACGGGACACGATTTCGTGTCCAGTTTTCTGGGCGCCCTAGGCGACCATCAGTGCTATCATCATCGATGTCAACATCGCTATCATCCTCACAGCCACCATCGATATCACCATCATCTTCATCATTCTCATCATCATCGTTATCATCATCGTCATCAATGTGTTGAGCAGTGGGCTTTTTGTGTGCTGGGAAAAGCCGGCCTGAGTTTATTCTCCGGACCTGGGCTGCAAAGCCAGTCTTACGGCAGAAGGTGAAAACACTGGTGGGGCCGATGACTTTGAAGGTCGCGGCAAGTTTGTTGAGGTTTGTGGGTGGAAAAGGTATGGGGCAAAAGGTCTTTGCACAGTCACCTTTGCCAGATCGCTAGGTCATCATCATTGCTACCACGATTGTTATCATCATCGTCATCATCATCGTTGTCATCATCGCCATCGCCATCGATATCATCGTGACCATCGTAATTTTCATAATCATCGTTGTCTTCCTCGTCGTCAACATTTCGAGCGGTAGTTTTTTTTAGGCGCGCAAGCCTTAATTAAGGAATATACCTTAAATTATAATAGGATCCTTAATATGATTTAAGGAAATATTCCTTAATTAAGGGATATTGGAATCTCTGAGGTCCGAGCTTGAGGGCTAAGTGGGTTTGGGCTGTGGGGCTGAGGATTTTAAGCTTTAGGCTTCAGGATTTAGGGCTAAGGGTTTAGGCTTGTTCGTGTTGAGAAGTTTGGGTTTAGGATTTTTAGGGGATTAGGACGCATGTAGGGGTTTAAGGCTTATAGGGCTTATGGTGTTGTTGTTCAGCTGGCTTTACATGGGTTTCACGGGATTTATCAGGCTTCTGGATGTATGCGGTTTAGGAATTCCAGTTTGGGCTTAAAGCGGGCGTTTCATTCATCCTAAAACATCACGTTGAACATTCAGTGTGCGCTATCCTTCAGCTGACCTTCAAACTGAGGGATGCCGCCCACCAGCAATCATCCGCCCCCAAACTCCCTAAACCCAAAACCCTAAACCACAAGAAGCCCCAATCTCCTGGCAGGAGCAGCTTTTTTCAGCACCTGGCTGATGATCCAAACCCGCTGCCGCCGAACCTCGTGGATTACAGCAGCTCAGCCGCCTTGGAGGGCCGAGGATGGGTGTTTAGGATTCGGGCCTAGGGCTTGGGGTTTAGGGTCAGGGGGAAAAAGTTTGAGCATGCAGGGGGTTCAGGATTAGGGCTCAGGGTCTAGATGTCGACTATGCAGGCCGTTTCAAATTCATCTGCAGTTTGCAGGCATTTCATGGATCCACGGCTCTTCCTTGCGAAGCAGATTCACTTGTCTCTGACGCCTAGCACGGTTCGGGGGGCGCTTGAACTCCGCACCTTCCTCGGTTTGCTTCAGGGTCGGTTTAGCTTCAGTCGCTGTTTTGCCTAAACTCGTACGAGAACCTATGTAGGCTTGCAAGCCTCAAAGTATCTTGTATATGTATGTTTGTATTGGTACGTATACAAAACCTCATCCAAACCCATAAACCCCGTCAATTATTGATGCCCTTCTTTACTGGCCTACGGTTTGTGTATCTTAGGTAATAAACCTCCATAAGCCCGAGCTATTCGTTATGAAGCACCTAATAAAGTTCTAAACGCCGTATTCCAACTAGCACTTGCAAACTGTAGGAGTCTTCTTGCATCAATGCCCACATGATCTGAGTAGCTCCCAAACAGCCGCTCCCCTAAAGTTTGCATGAGCAACACTTGAAGTCACAGCAGAGTAAACATCACAGACATGTTGCTCGTATGGTTTCGAAACAGCTCCAACCCCCCCTCCACATAGTTTAGCAACCTGTGAAGTAAACGACAGCTGGTTCGAATTAAAGCATATTGGCGAAGTTCGGCAGTGGCACATTCTGAAATTGCCTGCTCGGATAAGGTGGTATCGGCTAGACACCGTCACCTTCGAAAGAAAAGCCGAAGCCAATACGGTGACCCCTTGCACATGCCCAAAAGCCGTCATCCCCAAAGCATCGGCTGTAGGCTCGGACCCCTTACAGCCAGATTTCAGGGCAGTTAGTGGCACAAACCGCACATGGCCCTCGAAGCGCCGCAATATCAAGCCATGCCCCGCTTCCTACGTGCAGCCAGGGTTTTGGGTTTAGGCCCCCCCCCTTATGCTCTGTACGACAACTGCATAGTAAGCCTTAGCTAAATGCCCAAGCCCCGCAGCCCTAAACCCTCCAGAACTTAATCCCTAAACCCAAAGCTCTATATAGCACCAACCCCCAGAACGCCCTACACCCTAGCCTCTAAACCCGAAGCTCTATACTCCTTGCACCCTAAAACCTAAAGCTCTGTACTCGTAGCGCTAAACCCAAAGTTACGAAGAGCTCAGCGCTAAATCCCCTGCACCCGAAACCCGAAGCTGTTACACCCGAAACCCAAAGCCCAAGGTGAAGAAGAGTTGAGCACTTGCGACACTATGGCAAAGAAGAAGCTCTGGGCTCTGCGGCACATGGTCCAGGCACGGCCGGTGGACGCTTCCGGGTAGGCGTCTGAGGCCTCAAAGTTTCGGGTTCAGGTGTTTCAGGGTTTCGGGCTTTCAGCTTAGAGTTTCGGATTTTTGGGGGCTGATAGGGGGGGGTGGAGAATGTAGCGTGCGTGTTCATGACTGAGGTGGGGCTTAGGACGCGAGGGTGTGAAGTTCAAGTTCTTGAGTTCAGATATGGCATGTCTGGATTGTTGCGTGCATTTGGGATTGAGTGCTCGCGACATTTATGATCAGATAGTTTTCCTTGTCGAGCCGTTCTACAGGAACCCTTGTAGTAGCTGATATTGTTATAGAGCTCTTTCAAGGAGCCACGATCCGCAGGCTTCATGTGGAGCTCTGGCCTTCTCAGACTTAGTACGCGGACTTTGGTACATTGATTCTTGTGACGGGTGTCGACGACGAAGATGATCATGGATGGTTATGACGGTGGTGAGGCGGATAACAACGAGTATGATGAGTACGATGGTGATAGCTGTGGGCGTGGCGATGGCGGTGGCGGTGACGATGATCGCGACGATGATGATTATAATGGTGCTCATGGTGAGGATGATGTTCTTCACACCACTACGCAGATGGTTGTTCTCGTGAAAGCTGCTCCCAGAACCATCTAAGCCTGAACCATAGTTAGACATCCTGCAACCAAGTTTGCCTACTGGCGCATAAAACAGAACAAACGTTTACGTACGATATAAGCAAGGAACTCTCATGGAGTGCTTTGTGATTGAGAAATGAGGAAGGATACATGCATTCGACAACAATGGGATCGCAATATTCTTTGTGTTGCCACATGTGGGTTCGTGTTGCCGCACAGCGTGCTTCCTTGGTGGTCTTGGCTTCCCATCGGTTTAGGGTTTAGGGTTTACGCTGAAGCCCTAAATCCTTTACCTGTGTGGGAAGCCACTCGTGAGGCCCGCAGCCCGTTCATCGACACGGAGAGTGTCGGAAAGAGGGCTGGGTATGAGGAGGAGGACCGACAGGCTACTCAGCTACTCCCTAAACCCTAAACCTTACTGGGTTCAGGGTTTCGGGTTTTAGGGCTTATAGGCCTCCCTTGGGCCCTGAAATCCTTTCAAAGCAGTTGCTACAAAGAATCCTGAGTTTCCAAAAGGGGCCGCAACCCAGGCTTCCATTTGCACTTAAAGTTGTGGGTTTAGGGTTTAGGGTTTAGGGTGCTAGTTTCAACTCAGGCGGTTTAGGTTTCTCGGCTTTGAGGTATGCGTTGGGGTTTGGAGGGTCACCCTGTTGCGCAGGGGTCTTGACATGTTGCAACGTCTCTTCCAGTGTCACCCTCATGTTTCCTCCATGAGTTGGCAAGTACTATATAGAGGACCTAGGAGCCTCAACAAAAACCAATACTACTTCGTGGGTTCATTAGTGCCTTAGTATAGCTACAGTATAGTGGGCCCCAGAAACCTAGTCTAATTATTCACGCCCCTATATTATAGTAGCCCTTGTAGACCCCTTTACCTAAACCCCCAAAAGTAGGTAAAATAATGGCCCAATACCTATAAAAAAGGCCATTATTCTACATACTTTTGGGGTCCAGGTAGGGGATCCTAAACCCTAAACCCCTATACCTTAAACCCTAAACCTTAAACCCTAAACGGTAAAAGGAACCCTCTTCAAATTATTCGGGCCCATACATTGCGCACCGATGGCCAAGTTTCGAGGTCGGGCCGGCGAGCCTCCCTCCACGTTCTGTTATAGTATCCCTTCCCTGAACCCGAAGCTCCCTAAACCCTTAACCCTAGGCCACTAAACCCCAAACCCCAAAACCCTCGGCTCCTAAAGTGTAGCTAGATTTTATTGTGGTATCCTTAAGGGAGGGGGGTCCGAGGGGGTAAAAAAGCCTAGTGATCCCGAATTCTCCCTAGTACTCCCTAAGGTTCCCTTACAGTCCCCTAAGGATTCCTTATACCCTCCCCCCTTGAACCACCCTCCCTTAAGGATCCTATAATTCTGGCAGGGAGGGGAACCCAGAGACTCCAATATCCCTTAATTAAGGAATAGTCCTAAAATCATATTAAGGATCCTAACATAATTCAAGGTTTATTCCTTAATTAAGGAATATTCCTTAAACCATATATTACGGATCTTATTCTAATTCAAGGTATATTCCTTAATTAAGGAATATTCCTTAAACCATATATTACGGATCTTATTCTAATTCAAGGTTTATTCCTTAATTACGGGGTATTGGAGTCTCTAGGAACCTTGTGGCGTTGAGCATACCCAGAGGCTCCATAGTAGTTCCCTTTGGGGATGACCTTATAGGATTCTAAACATGGACCTTCAAAAGGAACTACTGTGGAGCCTTAGGGTAAGCATGCCTGCATCAGAGCTGGGCCTCTTATCTGAATGAAAACACTTTTCTCAGATCTGAACCTGTAAGCCTGTGCCTAGAGACTCCAATAGCGCTTAATTGAGGAATATACCTTAAATTGTATTAGGATCCTTAATATGATTTAAGGAATACTCCTCAATTAAGGGATATTGGAGTCTCTGGGTGAAGATTAAGCCGCATAGCCTACATCTCGACAACTGAAGCCCATTAAACTCGCATGGCTTCCCGGCGCTAAGTTCGAATTCCGTCTGCCACTGTAGCTCCCTGAAGTTTGTTTCCTTTCGGCATTGGGAACCCAAGGTGCCGGCCCTAAGCTGTGAATTTCACCGCCATCCGAAAACGCAACATCACAAAAATGTGCGGAGAACACCCCCCCAAAACCCCAAAACCCTAATTAAACCCCAAAACCCTAAACCCCAAAACCCCTAAACCTCAAACCCCAAAACCCTAAACCCCCAAAACCCTAAACCCAACACCCCAAAACCCCAAAACCCTAAAACCCGAAACCGTAAACCGTGAGAGTTCGCGGGTTTTCCGGGTTTTTAGAGAGAGGAGAGCCGAGACGCAAAGCGCCGGCGAGTGGGTGACAGGCGGGTCACTAGGGGAATCTAAGTAGGGTTTAGGGTTTAGGGTTTAGGGTTTAGGGTTTAGGGTTTAGGGTTTAGGGTTTAGGGTTTAGGGTTTAGGGTTTAGGGTTTAGGGTTTACGGAGGGGTGGAAAAGGGTTCTGAAAAGTTTTCAAAAAAGTGTTCTGGCTTTACAGTGGGGTTTTATTGGGCGTAGGATTCGGGGGGCATAGGGTTTATAGGGCTGTATGTTAACGGATTCAAGGTGTTGTTGTGGTTGTGAACATGCTTGACAGGCCGTTTTGCCAGTATTCAGGGGATTTGGTGTTGATGTGCATTCTGTGGGGCATCACGTACGTTAGGCAGCAATGCTCCTGTGCAGCGTCTGCGCCATGTGGACACCCAAGCTGTTCAAATGAAGTTGAAACGCTCGCCACTTCTCTATGCCTGCAACTCCCGCTTCCCTAAGAAGCGACATTGAACTTGTTGACCGCGATCCATTTGGGGTTGGGTGGCACATCCGTTCACATAAAGCGTATCGGCACCACTGCCGGGAATGGGGCAACTGCCCAGATGTCGTTTATCTGGGTGGTTAGGCTAGTGCAAACCCATTTCGGTCACGTGCCATGTCGTTAATGTACACGTGGTCAGCTTCAGAAAGTCTGAAGAAAGAGGCAGCTTTGGTTTCGAGATGTTCGAGGGGTTAAGGTAAGGCTTAGGGTCTGGATCTTGCAGTTCAAGTTCCTGCGGCATTTCGCGAGCTAGAAACCCTCAGACCTTCACGACTTGGACACGTACATAACATTTTACGCATGCAGCTGTACTCATAAATATACGTGTGTGTGTGCATATATATATATATATATACATATATACATACATACATACATATACAGCTACAGTGTACACATATACGTCGAAATATAATGGTATACAGAGTACATATACCGAGGGCTTGCTCCTCGATCTTCCGACCCCGTTTTTCGGTGTAGGCCCGTCGACGACCTGAGCGACATTCCATGATCGTCCCTTTGGTGTTCTTCAGTGCCTGGTGGCTCCTGGGAGTCCAAGCAGATATTTTCCCAAAGGGTCCTCTGTACTGTTATGGGGTATACTTCCCTAAGTCATAATAGCAATTCCTATAGTATGGAAGCCCTACATTCTACTATATCGGTACATAGGACCCTTTGGGATTGACAAAGTTGCAACCCTAGCAGTTTACTTCGTCGGGCCTCAACACCTGGGCAACAGGTGTATAGCAGCGTATAGCATACACACATCTAAATATATACTTCTTTGTTTATTTAGTCTTGTATTTGTATGTATGTTTGCCTTTACATTTTTTCATGTTTGCGTAGAGAGAGACGGAGGACAATGCCCAAGCAGACTTGCTTAACACAAAAATCTCCCCTCCCGGGCCGCCGGAAACGGTCATCTCAACTCTTCGTCCGGGGAACACATGCAAGGCCCGACGATCGCGCCTCCAAGACGAGTGCGCAGACTGGCGGTGATTTAACAGCAAATCAGGCTGCGACTGTTTTGTTTCACGCTAGCGAGATGCAGGCGCTACCCGTTTCGCCCCAAAGTGGGCAAACGCGAGATCATCTGCCCCGACTACAAGGCTTCTGATGGTTGTTTCGAGTTTGATTTGCTGCCGCCGTCGAAGAGGTGCCTCCACGCCTGCTTCTCCCGAAGACGAAGACTGCGAAGGGACCGCCAGCGCATCAGGCGAACAGGACAGCGCCTGTGCCTCTTCCGGCAAAGCTGTGCCCCGCAGGCGCTTCACATTGAGCGTGCGGACCGGGGCAGGGAGGATGTGCTTCTGCACATGGGTTTGCCGACCCATGTGCTCCAGCACATCAGTTCGAAACTTAAGGCGGGATCCGCGGTTCAGTACAGCTTAATAGAAAACAGCCTTCAAAGTCTACATGCCCATGAAACTTAGAAAGCCATTAACACCTTCCAGAAACCCCACTTAAATTCCTGTGCTGTTTGCTCCTGTGGGAGCGGGGGAGGGGGGGAGGGGGAGGGGGGGTTGGGACGTTGGTGCTTGGCGGTGAGGTTGCCCTCACTGTCATTGCAGTGCGTGTGTGCGTGCGTGCGTGCGTGCACGCGTGCTTGTGGGGGGCGGGCTTTTGCTGGTGAGGTTGCCCTTGACAAGTTTGTTGAGGCCATTGCAGCCGAGGCTTTTACTAATCTACTGCAACTTGTAAAGCCACTGCCACTCAGGGCTGTAGACGTTCAGACTCACCTTGTCGCCACTATGCTGTCTAGGAAGGAGAAGAGATACATGCTCACTGACCCCGCGTTTGACGACTGCGCTGAACGCTTCAGAGACAGAGTTTCCACATCGTGTTGCTGCGCCCCTATGGCCCGTCTTAGAATTAAGACGTCTTTGATGTGTAGGCGGACATGTTCGTCGCACCTCGAAGGCTGTAGCGCGGATCCCCGTTTTGTTACACAGTGCAAGCTCGCTTCAAATATCATCCAGCCAGCAAAAAAAAGAGTTCGGATGGACATGATGAATACGTACACATGTACATTGGGTTTGCAAATTGGGGCGCTGTGGTTCCCAAACCTCCCCGCCTTCTGTTTATTCCGTGCATGGCTTGCTGTCAAGAACATCGCGCCATCAAATAGAGTTCCGTCAGTCACATAACTTTCATTGGGCTTTTCAGGTTTTCCAGATCCATGATCAGGCATTCTGTCTGCAACTGCGGGGGCTGCGCTGTAAGCCGCGCAAAACCCGTGATGCATACGTGCATAGGCTTGCAGCGCCCCCCCCCTCGCGGCAGCAGCAACAAAAAGATACCAGCAAAAGATGCCACAACAAAAACAACACCCCCGCCCCCGGCAGCAACAGCAATGAAGAAAACACCCTCCCGCAGCAATAACCTCGCCAATAGTTTTGGATGACGGAAGCGAAGTTTTCAATGTTAACCTGGATCCGGGCACCCCTAGCAACGGAGTACGCCACGTGGTGCCTGAACGGAGATTTCGACACATCCCGCATCTCCATCACTTCTGATGGTGATAGCGATGTGCTCCGTGGGCTGGTCTGGCAGCCAGCACATCAAGGAACCAAAGTGCCCCTGGCTTCCGGCGCTGTGAAGCAGGGTGCCGCCAGCGACCTTTTCGCGGGCCTGGAGGAGCGCTCACTGGTTCTTGACTTGTCGTGGCATGGTCCATGCACCAAACGTGCTGGGAGGACCGGCTGCGCCGCAACGGTGGCGGGGTCCTTTCTGTCGACCCTTGTGGCGATGCCGAGACCTACTGGGAAGCCCGCGGTTTTGACCGGGCTTCCTGGGAGAAGCTGCAAAAAGGTAGCCTTTAAACTTGCTGTTGTTGCAAGTTCGCTAGACACAGAGTGCTTCGATTTTGCCAGATTTCTTTTGGCTTTATGGGTTTTCGCACAGGTCTCTGTCAGTGCAGGCGTTGAAACCCAGCTTGAGAATGCAGGCTGAGCATGTCGGAATTTGCTTCAAGCTGTTCCATCCTTCATCAGCTTAAAAACTTTAGACATCAGGCTCTATATACTGCAAACTACGTGCTCCAAGAAGTGGGACATTGAGCCCATTTAAACACGCACGATCAAAACGGAGTCGCAATTCAATAAACGCCAGATCGTTGTGCAGCCTGATAAAGCCTCAAGACCCCAGAAACACGCACTAAGTGCTGACACAAATCCTATGCTACATTGATACGAAAAGCGTCATTAGGACCTCCTGGGTTGGTTCCAATTGGCACCTTTGAGGTCACGGGTTGGGCACCGGACAACCTCAGCTTCAGGCATTAGGCTTTAATAGGTGCAGTATTAGATAGGGCTTGAAAAACTGAAGATGTTTTCGGATTGTGTAAGGTTCGTGACGGACTTGACAGAGCTTAGGGATTGCATTTCAGGTTGATAATGTTTAAGGCTTTCAAGCCTTCAGAGGGAGATCTGCAAGGAAAACTCGGGGAAGTTAGTCAGAGGTCGTAAGTCTGGTTATAAGTAGGGTAGGGCTTGGAGTTTAGGGAGAACCCTGGCCAGGTTACTTATCAACCCCAAAGATATCGGGCCTAGAAGACCCCCCCCCTTCAAGGGCGATTCTGTAATTGCTAAGAACCCTGCACCGAAACCCTTAGATTTGCAGCCATCCCTTCTGCCCAGGCTCTGTTCTTGCGAAGTGAGAGAGTGGCAGAGCTGCTTTTGACCCCGTCCTCAGTCGCAACGGTTTGAGTTTTGGGGGTTAGGGTTCCGGCTTTGAGTGGGCGTAAAGCACATCATGGCCTTAGGTTGTGCCCTTTTATCGCGCGGCTGAACACTACAGTCGACGACGAAGGGCACCTTTACTACTGAGGGGTCGCCGGGCTGCCTAGAACTAGGGGCCAGGTGTAAAGCCGACATATGGGAGTTTCCGAAAATAAGGGACCTTAATATAGTACTTCAAATAGTAGGATCCTTATTATAAGGACCCCAAAATCGGTTACTCCCCAACTTTCGGAAACTGCCATATAGTCCCGAGTGTCAAAGTTGTGTTGTTGCACTTTGTCAGTCTGGTTCGGTGTCATCGAAAAGCTAGTCTGGAGGTGCACGAGGCTTATTTCCAAGAGTCTTTTATTTCCGGCGAAGCGAAACGTACTGCGACTGGGGTGCCGGGGCAGTTTCCAGAAATGCTAGGTACAGTGTGCACCCCGGCTAATCCAGCTGCCGCGCGAGACTTTTGGGGTTACTGCGAAGCTGTTGTTGCCCTGAGCCAGCCCAAACCCTAAAAACAAGAAACGAAGGACCCCAAATGTGCCGAACCTCTGTTTGGTTGTTTAGGACCCTGTGGGGTAGAACCTGCTGAGAACTTAGGCTTTCGGATTGAAGAGGCATCTTGGGTTATAAAGTTTGCTCAGGGACCTTACCACTCCCGATGAATCTTTAAGCTGCCCTTTTGAGATGAAGTTTTCCACTAACCCCGACGGTTTGCGTGCGCGGCGAAAGTCAACAATCCATCCGAAAGCGCTGTAAAGACACTTCTGTTTCCGCAGAGCCATGGGTTAGGGTTTAGGGCTCCGAGGTTTCTCAGCGAGCCTCTTGCCTTGAGGCATACTGTATGCTTCGGGCTCAGAATCGTGGATCCTAGACCTCGTCTGGATATGTTGTCCGGGTGTTTGGGGATAAAGATGTAATCTTGTGCCTGAACCCTAAGCTCTAAACCTTTTAAACCTTTGAACCTTAAACCCTAGCTACAGGGCTGGACCAGCTTAGGCTTCGCATTCGTTTGAACCCGATGCGAGGCTGCGCGTAACCTGGAGTTTTCATCCGAAACACAGCAGCCCTACACCCTAAACCTAATCACCCTCAAACCTCCTTGCCCTAAACCCTGACCAAAATCACCCCAAACCTGGAACCTCAATCACCCCAACCCCTGAACCCCAATCAAACCGTTAAAGTCAATCTCCGAAGCCCCAGTCTCACTTCGGAACGGGTCGGTTAGGGTTCAGGGCGTACTGAGGGTTCCGAAGGGATTATGCTTGCAGTAGGGTTTAGGATTTAGGTTTAGGGGTTGAAGATTGGGATTTAGAGCCGAGGGTTCTATCGGGATAAGGGTTCAACAGGGCTGGTCTGTAGGCCACAGACCCGGGTTTCCATGTTGCAAAGGATCTGCAGTAAGAAGCGCTTGAACCCCAAAGCCTACGACAACCGGCAGATATTCCAATTCCAGTTCAGTTGCAATTTCATGAGACCCGGGCTGATTGTATAGCATCCCAAAATTTTCCCTGATTCGAGACTGAGATCGTCCCTAAGCATATTGTAACACACTTAGAAAACCACAGAACAAACCCTAAACCCACATTTTCAAATGAACCCTATAAAAGGAACCCTGTCGTATGAAATTATGTGTAAGGCCCCTTATCGTATGCCCTTCGGTTAGGGGTACTTATTTGTTATTCTAATCCCGAAGAAACAACGAAAATTTCAATTTTTGCTAGGGTTCTAAGTTCAGTATAGTAAACCGTAAACCCTAAACCCCAAACCCCTAAACCCTAAACCCCTAAACCCTAAACCGGGCCTCAATTCTAACCTGCTGCTTCAGTATAGTTCGGTTAAAGGGAACTCCAGAAAGTTGGAATATGGATTGATGGTAGGATCCCCTATAATTTACCTTAAAGGGGTTAGGATAATCATATTCCAACTTTCTGGCTTTTACCTTAAGGGAGCTCTAAACTCTCGGCTGTGGAAGCTTTGGCTTGGTGTCGGTCGGGTGCGGCGCAAAAAGACGCAAGGTGCTCTAGGGGATTAAACTAGGGGAGGCAGGGTTCCGGTGCTTCGTTGTAAGGGTTTAGGGTTTAGGGTTTAGGGGCTTCGTTTTAGAAGTCTAGTTTCAGTTTTCGGATTTCAGGTCAAAAGCTTTAGGGGTCTATGGTTTTCCATGGTTTGGCCAACGACCAGACATTTCCATCGATTCTAGGATACCGTTTGTTGTCACGAGGGTTAGCAATACTATTCCTTACAGTTCCTGACTATAACACGTTGAATTATTCTGTACCGTATACCCCCCCTCCAGCAACGCTGACGGAAAACTGCGATTCAGCGAGGCTTTCGAGCTTCGTGATCCGTTTGGCAGAGCGAGGTCTACAGGCTTGCGGTTGTTTGCTAGTGTCGCCAAGGTTGAACTTGTAGAAACCAACTTGGGTAAATGGGTTGTTCGATGATATGGCTGGTTCGCTTGAATAGCCTCTTAAATATCCTATAAAAATCTCCAGGGCAAAACCCTGCTCTACTTGGTGAGGCTCCTTCCTCGGCTAGAGAATACGGCCCAAGTGGAAAAAACAACCTTGAATTCAGAAGGCAAAACCCGGAACGCTACCATAATCTACTACCATAACTTACCATAATGTGCTATACTGCAGCTTCTTAGGTTAACATATAATGGGTACGTCTCCTAGGCAACAATTAAGTAGTAGGGTTTGGTTTCATTAGGTACTGTAGTTTGTCAGCAGACCAGGAGGTGCGGCTGATAACCGACATCAGCGCTGCCAAGGTGCGAGAGAGAGTGTGTGTGTGCTTGTTTTGACGGGCTTAGATTCATAATTTGGCTACGAAGGTGTTGGGGCTTTGGGGTTTAGCTGTGTTGGTTGACCGTTGAGGGTGAACTCACGCTTGTGACGCGATTTAGCCTCAGATAACCCTGCAGGCTACAGAAAGGGCGACTGTGGGGCCTGCGTTTGTGCATGGGCACCCAAAACCCAAAACCCAAAACCCAACCCCTAAACCCTAAACCCCAAAACCTAAACCCTAACCCCTAAACCCTAAACCGCTCTCAAACCCTCATCAGGGTGCCTTGGCGAAGCTCCTCGTCACTCTGCCGGGCTTCAAGCCTCCACCGGGACCGCCTCAGGCCGAGTAATGTGCCAGGGTTTAGGGCTTACGTGGCTAGAGTTAGCCCTTAAAGTGGGCAAAATAATGGCCCAATTCCCTTAAAAGGCTATGGTTCTACATACTTTTGGGGTCCAGGTAGGGTTCAGTAGTTTAGATGTCCGGCCTGAGGACTAGCACATATCGAAAAGAAGCTTATGTGGATAAGAGCTTGTAATATGGGTTTGAAAGGGTGGTTCTTTTCAGCCGGGGGTTTCCAGAATCAAAGGTGTTGGTTTTGGGCGTTTGGGATTTAGGGTTTGATATGTAGCCTTAGTGACTGATGAGCAAAGTGCCTAGTAGACTATCAAAAGCTGGTCCCTAAACCCAGCGATACTCTTTCTTAGTATTCCGACAAGGATATTGCGAGCTAGTTTGACCAAAGGATACTCTTTCTAACTGTTCTGGCATCGATATTACGAATTTGTTTGGAATACCTTGTCAAACTGAAAGTTTACCTACTGCCTCAATCTAGCCCTAAGAATTAGGAACAGGAAGGCCTCCTACGTACCTTGGGGGTCCCCGTGAAGTTTGGGGCTGCCCTGCAGCCTGAAGGCTGGCAGACTTTCGGGCCCAGATAAGGTCTAGGACCCAGAGCCCTTATTCCCTTTTTTAAGGGTTCAGGTTCCCTTATAACCCCCTTTAACCCAAAAAGGGCATCCTTTTTATTCCTCGGCTACTCTTGGGTCTAGTAAGGTGTTGAACCGCCCAAACCTGCTTTTTGTAGGGTCGCTGCAAACTCTATGTGAGGGATCATAGCTTCTAGCTTCTCTGGTCGTGCCCTGAAGCCTCTTATGTATTCGTGTTTCATCTTCAGGGATAGGAAGAGAATCCCCTGATTAAGAACCCACTGCATTATGAATCTACAGGACTTACTAAAGGACTCGATCTCAACAAGTATGCCACAATGGCTCTAGCCCTTAGTGAGGGGGGAGGGTTTCTGAATGAATAGGGGGTCTACTTTATTGTAAACAGGATGCTGGGGTGTTAGGGTTAGGGGTCGGGGGCTCGTGCTGTAGAGTGAGCTACGGTTTAGACTTGCGGCCTAAACGGCCTTAGGGGTGTAGGGTTTAGCGTCAGGGCATAGGCAGCAGAACAAAAGCAAGACAACTCTGGCGTACATCTGCAGGCACCCAACTTCATGATGGGAATGATGGCCGGCTGGGCCCTTACCAACCTCAGGGCTTACAGGGTTCATATATATACATATATATATATATATAAAAGGCTATATAAGGCCTCAGTTAAAGTCCCGATGCACCTTTATTTCCCAAGTCTCACACTCCGAGCTGGCACGAACTCCCTCTGACAATAAATGTCCACAAACCCCGCTTCCCTAGCCCCATTTCGCGTTAGTTGGAAGAGCCACAGCTGTGAGGCAAGGAGCCACTTTTCACGCAGGATGTGCTGTACACAGGATCCTAGATACTGTTATCGGGGATACTTCCCTACATCGTACTAGTAAAAGTAATTCCCAACATATACATAAACATAAGTACTTAGGATGCGTTGGCTAAATCCAAACACCTTGAAGTGCTTATCTGCCTCTGAGGCTGACAGTTTACTTCTTTTTTGATCTGGGCAACTATGCAAGTACATTAGAAGAGACTTTGTGTTGTTTGGGGTGAAGGATGTAAGTGGGCAGTAGATACTTAGAAGCATCCAGTTGCAAGCCCCAAGAAGTATAGAATGAGTTAATCTGAGGGATGTTCCCTCAGCCCCAAGTATGGTTACCAACCCCTAAAATCGCACTGCCAATGACAGCTAGATAACACCACTAGATAATACCAAGGACTGTACAGTTTACTTTTCCAGCTACTAAGGAGATGGTCAGAAGCCCACAGAGTCTGATCCTTGCAACCGGAAAACCCCCAAGCCATTGAAAATGGAGTCATTTCGATTTAGGGGTAAGGTTTTTTTTTTAACTTGCCCAGCACCAGGCCCTTCCACACCTGGGTGTAGGCTATGGAATGTGCAATGTAAGCTACCATGCTAAGGAAGGCATGTTATTCTCTGTCCACCCTTAGTGAGACATGTTGAAGATGTTCCTAAACGAGACCCCTTGTGACACCTTTACACCAACCTTTACTGGGCATCCTACGATCTGAAAAATCCAAAACAATCCCTAGATGATTCAAGCACGCTATGCCGCCGTATCATCGAATGCTGAAAGAAACTTTATAATATAGGACCCCTCAAAGGAACCCCGCAAATTGATGGAGCCCTATTCTGCTTACCAGGGCTCCTTTAACAAGCCACGGCTTCAAGGTCCTGACACCCCCCCCGCGGCCCGAAACCATGAACCCTCAACCCTAAACCGTCAAAGCCTAAACCTGGGACGGCGACCGCCCCAAGGTGCTTCCAGTGGACAGCAACCCGGGGCGGGTTGGAGGCCTCTTGAAAGCTTTGGGTTTCGGGGTTTAGGGGTTTAGTAGGGTTTGAGAACAGGGTTTAGAGGTTTAGGGTCTCGGGCCTTGGGTTTAGGGTTTGTGGGCTGTTGAATTCGTTGAATTGGCGGATTTTACATGGGTTTCAAGGTCTCATCGCTGTTTTTTTTGCCATTTAGGGCCCTCACAATAGGGATATGACCATTTGAGGTCAAAGTTAGTTCGCAAAAAGAGCTCTGTAGGAATCTCATTGTATAAATCAGCAGACGGAAAAGTGGCCCGTACAAGACTAAAGCTCTCAAACCTAGAGCCCCGAAACCTGAACCTTCAGCCCTAAGCCCAGAAGAAACCTTTTGACCCTGAGACCCAAGCGCTAAACCCCTAGACCCTAAACCCTAAACCCTAAACCCCTAAACCCCTAAACCCCTAAACCCTAAACCCTAAACCCCTAAACCCCCCTAAACGGAGCCTTAAACCTTGAACTCTAAACCCTAAACCCTAAACCGTGGAGCCTTAAACCTTGAACTCTAAACCCTAAACCCTAAACCGCGGAGCCTTAAACCTTGAACTCTAAACCCTAAACCCTAAACCCTAAACCGTGGAGCCTTAAACCTTGAACTCTAAACCCTAAACCCTAAACCGCGGAGCCTTAAACCTTGAACTCTAAACCCTAAACCCTAAACCCTAAACCGTGGAGCCTTAAACCTTGAACTCTAAACCCTAAACCCTAAACCGCGGAGCCTTAAACCTTGAACTCTAAACCCTAAACCCTAAACCCTAAACCGTGGAGCCTTAAACCTTGAACTCTAAACCCTAAACCCTAAACCCTAAACCGTGGAGCCTTAAAGCTTGAACTCTAAACCTTGAGCCCTAGAGCCCTACGAAACAGCCCTGGAGGCCCTAAAGCCCCAATCCTTGAACCCTTGAGCCCTAAACCCTACCTATAGTCTCCATTGTAGTTCCTTTCTTGGTTTAACTATAATTTTATATTAAGGATCCTAAAAGGTGACCCCAAAAAGGAACTACAATGGAGACTAAAGGTAGAGCCCTAAGCCCGCGAAGCAGAAATCCTTGAACCCGTGAGCCTTAAACCTGAAACTCTAAACCCTGAACCCTAAACCCTAACCCCTAAACCCCTAAACCCTAAACCCTAAAACCCTAAAACCCTAAACCCTAAACCCTAAACCCCTAAACCCCTAAACCCTAAACCCCCTAAACCCCTAAACCCTAAACCCCCTAAACCCCTAAACCCTAAAACCCTGAGCCCTAAAACAGCCGAGGTTGCAGACCGAGAGCCTGCTCGGTTTGATGCTCGCGCCGACCTGCATTGATACGGCGCTGTACAAGGAGAGGCTTTGGGGTTTGGGGGTTTAGGGGGTTTAGGGTTTGGGGGGTTTAGGGGTTTGGGGGTTTGGGGGTTTAGGGGTTTAGGGGTTTTGGGGTTTAGGGGTTTAGCTTTGGGTTTACTTACGGGTTTGGTGGGGATTTAGGGCCGAAGGGTTTAGGGTTTTGGGTCTTAGGGTCCCGCATTATAACCTCGAATCCCCAAAGCCAGTGAGAAAATCTTCTGTGAGTGCTTAGCCGCGCGGGCCTAAGCCCTACCCTCCACAGCTTCTAGCGTAAGAGGGTGCGGAGTGGATCGGAGAGCTTAATACATCTGCATACAGAATTATACACACATTGTACATATATACATTATATATATATATATATGTAAACAGATGCATGTATAAATATGCAGAGATACATTCTGTACTGCACTATGCCCCGGCCCGAACCGTATCTAATTTCCCTTGATAGCCCTAGATGGGTTTGCTAAGGTTCACTATGACATGCCCCAATACCGTAGTCTGACTTCTCATCGGTTCGAAGGTTCCAGCACAGGCAAGGGGGGGTTTAGGGATCGGTCCCAGGTCAGGATTCAGGGTTTCAGGGTTTTGTGTCTAGGACGCTGTCAGGATATGCCTTTCGCATGAAAGGATGCAGTCGAGAGTGGTAAGACGCAAGTCTTTAAGGCCTCAGGCCTCCATGATTCCTACCCAAACCCCCCAAAGTAGGTAAAACAATGGCCCAATACCCATAAAAAGGCTGGTATTCTACATACTTTTGGGGTCCAGGTATCCTGCATCCCCCAACTCTGACAAAGCCCGGAGCCTTAGCCACAGCTTGAGCCAGAGATCTGGCGACCAAGTTCCCTAAACCGAAGCCCAAGTCGTGAAGCCCACAGCCGGAAGCTCTATGGGAGTTTGCGAAGATAGGGGACCCTAATATATTTCCCCGGAATAGTGGGATCCTTATTATACGGACCCCAGAATAAGGTACCCTTGTTTTCGGAAACTCCAGACCTGCCATATCTTAACCCCAAAGTCCCAAGTCCTATACCCTGTAGCACTGTACATCTTCAGAAAAGGACGCTGTGGGAACCTATGGTTTTGTAGTTTTCCGTATCGGTTGCATGGTTTTCGGAAGTCTCAAAGCGTTCTTTTTGGGTAGCATATAATAGTTAGCTTGCAATAGACATGGAATTCAAGATTTCCCGAGAAACTTTCTAGAGGTATCTTGGATCTTGGATTCCGGGGGGGGGGGGGCTATTGAGGTTCAATCGCCGATATTTAACCTCAATAGCCCCCCCCCCCCCGGAATCCAAGATCCAAGATGCCCCTAGAAAGTTTTTCGGGGAATCTTGGATTCCATGGTTAGGGTTTATTGAGGTTCAATAGCCGATATTTAACCTCAATAGCCCTCCCCCCGGAATCCAAGATTGTCTGAAAAACTTTCTGGGGACATCTTGGATCTTGGATTCCAGGGGGGGGCTATTGAGGTTAAATATCGGCTATTGAACCTCAATAGACCCCAGCTGCATTCTGTAGGGTATTGCAGATGGTATTCTGTAAGGTACATCGGGGGTATATAGGGTGCATTGTACAAGGTATTCTACACGGTATTCCATGTAGGTGCTATTCTAGAACGTATTTTATAAGGTACCCTACAGGCGCCATAGGGTATTCAATAAGGTATGTCTGAGGTATATGGTGGGGTCTTTTATGATGTATTTTGCAGTGTATTCTATATGAAATTCTCTAGGGTCTGTAAAGAAAGGGTGTGTTCTATATGGTACTTTATGATTATGATGCTATTCCTCCAGGTTCCTGGTTTCCTTCATAGAAAACCCTTACTCAATTATAAGCTCCAATAATAAGCTCCAGTTCAACTAGGGGAATTCTCAGCTCTTGGACTCCTTTCGATTTTCACTATTTGACTGCTCTATCCTTACGGCGTTCTATAGGTATCCCATAGGGTACTCGAAAGGGTATCGGATAGGGTAATAATATCATATCATGGCAATATATATATATATATATATATATGTATGTATGTATGTATGTATGTATGTATGGGGTATGCGTTTTGCATTCTATAAAGTGTTCTGTGAGCGTTCTATCGGGTACTCTATAGGGATTTTCTTAGGATTGTATTCTTTAGGTATTCTTTAGGTTATGATATGTGTGTATATATATATATATATACGGGCATGATAGGTTTTCTTAGGCGATAGCGGGTGGCATATTCAATCAAGTGTGCGTTTATATATATATATATATATGTGTATGAGGTATCTAGGGAGGATTCTACAGTGTATTCTGCATTATATTCTTTATGAAGTTCATTATGGCATATAAGGGTGTGTTCTGTAAAGCATTGTAGTATAGGGTATTCGCCTGAGTTCCTGACTTCCTACAGAAAACCTCTACTCAATAAGCTACAGTGTAGATGGTGAGGGCGAGATCTTATGCTCCTCCTGGTTGTCCTTATATAAATCCTCATAGGTTTTCGATACGGTATTCTACAGGGTTTATGAAAGATATACAGGGGGTATCTTGCATGTAGATGATATTCCATGAGGTATTCTGCAGGCTATTCCAGATGTCTTTGTAAGGTGTATATATATATATATATATATATATATATGTGTGTATATACACATACATATCGGGTACATTGCGCGTACTTTGCAGAGTATTCTATAAGGTATTCTATTAGGTACATTATAAGGTATTGTATAGGGCATTGTAGAGGGCATTCTATAGGGTATGTAAAGGGTGTTCTGAATGATATATATATATATATATGATTCAATTTAGGTGGTATTGTAGAGGGAATCCTATAAGGAGTTCTATAAGCTACAGGGTGTTCATTAGGATATATGCAAGGTATATAATCGATATTCTGTAGGATGTGTTGAAATTCTTTCAGGTATATAGAGTGCAATGATGCGTCGCAACTTGGAGGGCTTGAGGGTTTTCCGGTTTTGGTTTGATAATTCTATGTTTGCTTTTCCTTGGTACGTCGTTCCCGACCACTACAAACCTTGAAAACGATAGGTTCCCACAACGTCCTCCTCCCTACATCTTACCCCTCTCCAGGAGCACAGCGCTCGCCAGGCACTTCGGCAAAAAATCGGGAGCTCTGAATCGGTCTACTGGAGGTTAGGATCTTGAGGAAACTTTAAGTTCAGAGTTCAGATCTTGGGGATTTAGGGTATAGTAGGGGTTTAGGGCCTATAGGGTTCAGGTCAAGTTTAAATAGGGTATAGTAGGGGTTTGGGGCCTATAGGGTTCGGAGCAAAGTTTAGGGCAAAATTTAGGGTATAGTAGGGTTTAGGGCCTAGGGTATAGGGTTGTGGGTTTTATGGTGTGGGAGGGCTTTGGGTGAATATTGAGGTCTGAGTAGTAACATCACTGGTAGTGTCCGCATATAGTTTTTCTCTACAGTCGGTGTACAAACTGCACCGAACCCGGAATCTGACTACGGCTCTACACTGATTCCTCATAGCCCTCTTCAAGACGCCTTCAGAATCGATACAATGTCATGAAACCCTCAGGAGGACACATGATGACGATCCATTCCGACCCCTTTTTTGCTTGCCTTCAAGGCTTGTTTCGAAAAATTGACGTTTGCACTTCTGCTGCACCGTCGCTTTCCTGAAGCGGTGTTTCAAGCTTCAGCAGCTCCCGGAACCCTGAACCTATAATCGCGAAACTCTAAGCCTCAAGCCTAGAGGGCCTAGGCCCTAAACCGTAAAGCCCGAGCCCGATACTAGACTGGAAGCCTAAGGGCCTGAACCATCAACCCGAAGCCTAGATCCTAAACCCTGAACACCATCAGCCCTAGACAACAGCAAAAGCCCCAGACCGATCGCTCGATCGCTCGACGCAGGTGCACTTCTCACGGGGTCTGGCCGGCCGCTCGAAATCTTCCATCGAGTCGGCCGGAGCCCTGGGTAACTTTTCGCAACTTTTCCCTCAAGGGATCCCCTCGTACAGGAGCAGGAGCATGCTGACTTAGTGGGAGTAGCTAGTCCAGTATGTAATTACCTTCCTCATGGTTCTTGATGTACTTGTAACTCCTCATGGCTCTGAATACAGTTATAGTCTCTGGTTTTTACTTAGACGTGCAACAGAGGGGCCGGAATAGATCGCAATGCTACTCCTGAGGTTCCTATAGTTGTCATTCACAGTATGAAAATCCCGAATACCGTATTCTAACTATCATGCTTGTTCGGCCCCTATGTTGCCATTACAGGGAAAAACTCGGGCTTAAAGCGGTTCCTGCTACTATAGGGGCCTTAATGATTAGAATTATACTAGATTCATTGAGGCCCTACATGTGTACATGTTCAGCCATACAAGGCTCCAGGCCGGCATTTTGAATCCGATTGCAGGGCGCATGGGCCCAAAGGCTTCGCCTGCAGCAGTGGAAGTTGGGAGTGCTTCTGCGGAACTTTGCTGGCACGACGTTTTGCAGGAGATTTCGACCTCATCGACGGACCCGAACACCGCACTTCTCCGAACCCTTGCGAAACAGCTGGCCCGGGAAATTTGGGAGGAACGGCACAAGGACCCAGGCGAAGGCATTGCGCATTCCTCTACCTGCCAAAAGGGGTTTTAGCCTGTGAGGGTTTAGTAGGGATTAGGGGTTCCCATAATAGGGTTCATATTAAGGAATCCCCACCCCAAGAATCTTAAACCCCCCCTTCTGGCCTCCCATCAATGGTCCGCAGTATATGATTTGGCCTACGACCACTTCAGCACGTTGCCCAACAGGAACTGTATTCTTATACCATCTTAAAGCCTTGAACCCCAAACCCCAACCCCTGGACCCTAAACCGTACACCCTACGTGCAAACCCCGAAAAATCCGCGAGTCTTAATCGAACCTGAGGCAACAACAAAACTATAGCTTTTGATATTGAGCCCTGGACCTTAAGTCGTAGCTTTAAAGCCTATGCCCTAAACTGCAACTCTGACCCTACACCTTAAACCGGAAATCTAAGATCTACCCCAAGCCCCTGTTTGTCGCTCACATTTGGTACGATGTTCGTCAACCTCCAAATCCTTCAACTCTGAGCCCCTAAACGGTTTGGGGTTTAGGGTCAAGGGTTGTTAAGGGTTTAGGGTTTGGCTTCTTAGCTGTAAACTAGTAAGCCCTGACTGTAATATAGGGCCCGAAATAATTGCCAACACGATTTTTGGGGGGTCCTTATTCTACTTATAGCATAATGGGCCTCGCAACCCTTTTCATATTCATGTCGTAGAGCCTGCGCCCTGGGGCATGTCTTGCTGGCTGAGATCCAAAGACTTCTTCGAGACAGCGTTCTGGAGGCTGGAATTGTAGCGGTTGAGAGTTGAGGGTTTCGGGTTTTTCAGGCATTATGGGAGGTCTGGAAAATTTGAATGGAATGTGTGGGTGTATTGCGGTATATTCTAGTAGAACTATAGAGGCTATAGCTACTGCTTGTAATTATTCCGACTCGAAGGTTAACCTGTCCTTCCCTTACAATACGAATAAGTAAGGTGTGGAGTGGACCCGGAAAGCCGCCAACGGAAAGCCAGCAAGAAGGACAGTACCAAGTATGCGCACAGCTACTCAGAGAATGACCTGGAATATAGGTTTTTGGCACCCAAAGACCACCTCGTACTGCTGTCTTGGATGTGAGTCTGTGAGTGTGAGGCGCAATTGCTGCTACTGCACGGTGAACTTTGCACTCCGATTAGGTTGAATTCAAGAGTGAGTTTTTAGCTCAAGCTCCCGGGCTTTCAGTTTACATCAACGGGTTGAGAACTTCGTGCCGAAATGCATTGAGCAAGCTTTATGCGACAGCCGCAGTCTTATAGCCAGCGAAATATTTGAACAGTTTCCTTTCTCGGAAGCAGTCCCGCTTAAAGCCCCAACCCTTAACCTGAACCCGAGAGCCTACACGGGCCTAAATCATAAAACCCTTGGTCCTCGATCCAACGATCGTCTCCTTAGGACTTCTTTTTTATGTATTTCTGTTCATATAAAACGCAAGAGAATATGTTTAATACCCTCCTGGGTTTTATATAGAGAATATATTTAATATTCTCTTGAGTTTTATATGAACAATATTATTTTCATTATGGTTTTAAGGGGGGGGGGGTACCTAAAACCCCAAAGTAGCTAAAAGTATGGCCCAAAACCCATAAAAGGGCTATTATTCTACATACTGTTGGCGCCCAGGAATGGTAGATCCAAGACCCGGAAGAGCGTCTTGTCAAAGCCCAGCCCCGCCGAAAACGATTAGGGGTTTAGGGTTTAGGGTTTGGGAGTTAGCGTTAAGGGTTTAGGGGTTTAGGGTTTAGGGTTTGGGAGTTAGGGTTAAGGGTGTACGGGTTTAGCGTTTAGGGTTTGGGAGTTAGGGTTTGGGGGTTATGGGGGTAGGGTTTACGGTTTGGGAGTTAGGGTTTTGGGTTTGGGACTTTGAGTTTTGGGTTTAAGGATGTCAGGTGCCCTTAGGGCTCCTCATTATAGACATACTAAAACATACACACAATCGAGGTAGAGGGGCTCCTTTGAAGCCCTTCCTTACGTCCTAAGCTGTACCCCGGCCCTCACACTTGAGATGGCAGGTCCTGCGACAGGTGAGCGCAGTTGTAGCGCCTCTGCTTCGCACTGACGAGGCGCCATGTAGGATTTGAATTCAGGAGTTTGAGGCTCAGGGCTTTTGAAGCTTTGGCCTCATGGATCATGGTTTATGGCGACAGGTGTAGGTGGGTAGGTGTAGGTAGGTAGGTAGGTAGGTAGGTAGGTGTGTGTGTGTGTGTGCACCTTATCGGCGCCCATGTACCTGTGTGATTTATGCTTTGTCTCCTGTGGTTGCAGAGTAGGAACCCGTTTAACCGTTTAACCATTGAAGAAACCACAGTTTTCCTCGTAACCCTATATTTTGACGGGGCCTTATACTATTGGGTCACATGGACCCTCAAGCTAACCTTTCCATCGACTGATGCTGACAGTTGAAAGCTTTGGGTTCTTCGCGTTTTGGTTTAGGTTTTATTTGCTGGTTTCAGCTTGGAGAAGCCGAGGTCGACCTGCACTGAAGCCTCCGGATGCCCTAAACCCTCAGCTTCAACCCTAAACCCTAAACCCAAACCCTAAACCCTAAACCTTAAACACTAAACCCCTAAACCCTATAAACCTTAAACCCTAAACCTCAAACCCTAAACCTTAAACCCTAAACCCTGCTAGTTGGTAAGCACAGTTCTTGTCCAAAGGAGCTGCCTCGAGGGGATCAGAATAGGCAAACCGGTCAAACAATTCGCTTTCCTCTGCATGGCAGCTTGAGCTACGTTCCTTAGCCTTTTGTTATCTCTTGCCGAAAATCATCTGAATCCCTTGTTGCCTTACGCAGCTTGAGTTACGCTCCTTAGCCTTTTTGTTACCTCTTGCCGAAAATCATCTGAGTCCCTTCCCAAACGCTCCATGTACCCATATAGTAGGTACTTAGCCTTAAAGTAGCCACATAGGGACCCCTTTAAGGCCTAAGTACCTACTATATGGGCACATGGAGCTCTAGGGCTTGTTGCCTTACAACGCCTGCAAAAGCCCAAAGCCTGATTTTCATGCTTCCTCGTGCAAGGCCTCGAGACGCCACGTTCTCTCCTGGTATGCAGCTCTGGTTACTGGCTCCCAAGCCAAGTGCGAGGCTGAGGGAAAGTAGACTTGATTCGGCGGTCTTGTCGGATTAGGATGCAGGGTTTCTATACTCTAATTACAGTTTGTTTAGACAGATGTGCATACCGAGTCAGATCACAGTGTTTGTGATTCAGTCGAAGAGTCATTTCTTGGGGTTACGGTGGAGATATTATGGAGGTTTGCGGCTGTGGAGTCCTAGGGCTTTAGTAGGGTTTAGGGCCTACCTTAACCCGGAATAACCTACCTTTTTCAGGACTAATATAAGGAAATCATAATAAGGAACCCTAAAAAGGTAGGTGATTCAGGGTCAAGGTAGTGCTTTCGGATCCAGGGTAATATTCAAAGGGCTTCTTGGGGCGCAGGGCGAGCAGACCCAGGCTACAGGAGTTCACGTGAGCTACTCCCTTGGCCCATTGGGGCCCCTCTGGAGTTCTCAACATCTGGGAGTTTCCGAAAATAGGGGACCCTAATCTAGTATCCTAAATAGTAGGATCCCAATTATGAGGACCCCAAAATAGGGTACCGCCATCTAGACTTCGGCGGCTGAACCCTAGACCCTAAACCCAGGCCTTTCCCGAAGAGGGGATTGTCATGTAGGTCCAGGGACCCTTCCATCGACCCAGAGGCTGAGTATCCCAAACTTTGTGAGCAAATTTGATACGTAACTCTAGTCTCCTTAGGATTTTTTTATTCTATATTTCGTTCATATAAAATTTTAACACCCCAGAGAATATTAAGAATAGTATCTTTAGTGTGGTTCTAAGGGGGGTATAGGTAAGGATCCAGTATAAAGGGAGCTCGGAGCCCCCCCCGGGTGTCTTTCGAGCGTGATGCCGAATCTCATGGACGGAAAGACAGGCTGTTCAGCCAACGCTTCGACAGATCCAAGACTTAGTAGCTGAGTAGATGCTCTTTACACTTTTTGGGAGAATATTACCCGCTACGAAAGCGAAAGTGTACACGTTCTGGGGCTTATGAACTCAGCACCTAAGAAGAAGTGCCTAGTACGCTCTAAAACCTCAACCTCTATGTAAGACCCTGAGCCCGAAACCCCTAAACCCATAACCCAAGCTCACACACCCTGAACCCTAAGCCATATACCACGTCCTTAACCCCTAAACCCGAAACCCCCAATCCTGAACCAGTTCCAAAAACGTAAAGCCATCTAAGAAGCCTAAATATTACAAATGGACTTATTATTCCTCTACAGGGAAACCCGATGCTAGTGTACACGGAGCGCTTGTAGTTACCTATAAATGAACCCTGCAGTGAACCCTATTCGAAACGTCAAGGCCCCTATATTACCCGACATGCCGGAAGCCTTGAAACGCCAAGGGCCAAGAGTGCCAACCTCATAGACCAGGCCCTGATTTTACAGGGATGAGGCTTAAGGGCTTTAGGCGTTAGGGCTGTTAGGGTTTCGGGTTTAGGGTGCCAGAATTCCTAAGTGTTGTTGTTCGAGTTCAAGGTTCAAGGTTTAGGGCTGAGCTAGGGCTTCATCTTTTTGTGGCGGCGTTTGGGGTGTTATCTGCATCCCACCGCATTGCATAGTGGGTTGCATACTGGGTTTTAAGGTCCCCGACGTGCCCATAAGATTAGGTATGTGAGTTAAGCCCGGTAGCACTTGTACGCTAATACTCGGGGTGTCCACATGACCATATGGGAGTTTCCGAAAATAGGGGACCCGAATACAGTACCCTAAATAGTAGGTTCCTTATCATAAGGCACCCAAAATAAGGTACCCTCATTTTCGGAAACTCCCATATTTTGGTTGCTCGGGAAGGGCTTCGGGAAGAGGCGTTTCTTGTGTTTCGGACCGAAGGTTCCTGAGTACAGGGCTGAGGTTTAGGGTTTTGGGGCATAGGCTTAGGGTTTGGTTGTTTTCGGTTTGGGTAGTTCAGGGCTGTTGACAGTTCGGTATTTTTGAGGATTCACAACGATGTGGATTAAAAGGATTTGCCTAGGGTTCGAGCTGTTCTCTCCAAGTCTTCAAGTTGCAGCCCCTCCAGCTTCCCTTCACCGGATGTCCTGCGTAGCCGAGTAGGTAAGCTTTAGGCTTGTTTTTTGGATTCTGCAGGTTATGAGCTGGGCCATGAAGAGAAGTTCATGCTGCTGCAGATCTCAGTCAGACAGCAGCCATCCCCTTACGCCCGGCACTCCTGCACCCTAAACCCTAAGTTTCAGCGTACGAATGGCCGGAATCCATTGATCGATTTCCAAGATCCCACGTAGCTATCACTCGTATTGCCCCCCCAGAAGATCGTTTCCAGTGGATCGAAATGGGGGTGTAAACATCTCGAACGTGAACGAAGGAACGTGGCAAGTGTCTTACAGAGGAAGCCAATGCATTGACGCCTTGGGCAATGTTGACTTCCTGCACGGGAGTGGGCAAAGATCAAAGTACCGAACATTTCTCAGTTTACCATCCCTCAAAACGAGACGGCTTTAGACAAAGCTCCATGTGACGACTTAAACAGTGCCCAAACATCGAGAGGGAGTTGGTCCAACCGGGAGCCAAGTCACGCTGGCCCAGTGTGCGCAGCACAACTTTGCACCGTGTGGAGCCGCACCTTCAAACCGGAAAAGGAGGTGGGGACCCCTACCCTATAATGGGCTATATAATGGGTATATAATAGCTACATTAAGGGTATATACCTAGGGGTCCTTATTAAGGGTCCCTCCTTTTACCCTTGGGCACCTCCACCGAACCTTGGCATGGAGGTCTTTTGGGGCTTTTGCTGTGCTCCCATGGCAGCTCACAGCGAACCTGAATGTGATACTGTAGGGGCCTTGAATACCTATTCTCTCTTGGTGGTTCCTTTTTATAATTATAGTACATCAAGCCCCAAAACCCCCTTCGAGTCATTAAGGCCCCCTCTGTCACTTGCTCGCAATCCTTGAACCCTTAACCCCTAAACCCTAAACCACTAAACCCTAAACCTCTAAACCCCTAAACCCTAAACCGTAAACCCCTAAACCCTAAGCCCTAAACCCTAAAGCAATCCTGGAGCCCTCTGGCCCAAGCTATCGAGAACCGAAGCTCCGGAAACCTGCAGTTCCCAGCCCTGGACCAGAACTTTAAAATCGAATCCTTTTCCCCCCCCTCCCCTCCCTCCGGGTAGCACGAGAACTGCAGAAGCACTGATTTTTCGTCTATGGTTCTGATGTTTTAGAATTCAGGGATAAAGTTTAAACAGAACACGCCTGGCTCCGGAGCTGGCGCGACAGGCGCAGCGGAGGAGCCCCAGCACCGGCTCGGGCGGTTCTGGCCCTGGCCCCCTGGCCCTGGCCCTGGCCCTGGCCCTGGCCCTGGCCCTGGCCCTGGCCCTGGCCCTGGCCCTGGGTTTGGCCCTGGCCTGGGTGGCCCTGGCCCTGCCGTGGCCCTGGCCCTGCCTCTGCCCTGCTGCCTTGATTTTGGGCCACCGCCAGACCAAGCCACAAACCTTGGCGAGAGCGTTGAACCTAGGCGTACACCACAACACACGTCTCGCGTGGTGGTGTGCGCGGAGCATCGACAAACCCTAATCCCTAAACCCTAAACCCTAATCCCTAAACCCTAATCCCTAGTCCCTAAACCCTAAACCCTAAACTCTCTCGACCCACCGGTTCTGCCAGGGTCACGGACCGCAAGGATTTCTGTCAATGCTGGAAGGGTCGCTGGGAACTGAGAAGCTCCAGTATCCCTTAACTAAGGAATATTCCTTAAATCATATTCAGGATCCTAATATAATTTAAGGTATAATTCCTTAATTCCGGGGTATTGGAGTCTCTAGGAACTGAGAAGCTCCTGATCGGCCGTAAACAGGTTTAGGGTACAGGGTTTAGGGTTTTTGGGAGTTTGGGTTTAGGGTTCAGGGTTTGGGTTTTTTGGGAGTTTAGGTTTAGGGTTTGTAGGGTTTAGGGGTTCGTTTTTCTTGGGAGTTTAGGTTCAGGGTTTGTAGGGTTTAGGGGTTTAGAGGTTCAGGGTATAGGGCTTGTAGGGTTTATGGTATCGGGACCTGGGTAAGTAGGAATAGGCCTAAAAGTGCCACCGGCTCGCATGATCCTCCGACCATCATAGAAGGGTTTTGCATACAACACCCAATTCTTCTTATTAAGGCCCCGGTAGTAGTGTCTACCCACTACCAGAAAGTTTAAACCATGAGGCGTGGAGCACGTAGACTCTTGGCGGCCGAGTTCGTGGAATGTGTAAACTGTTGGGGGCTCCGAAGCCCCAAAGGCTCTAATCCTTGAGCCGTAACCACAAACCCCACATGCTTAAAGCCTACCTAGACCCCCAACTAACCAGCCTTTATTGTAATCCCTAATTTCCTCTTAATGAGAACTAGTATATATAGAGCCCTCTAAAGGGTACTTGGGGGATCCTGGTAAACACTGTTTTTGTCTTTCAGGGTTTGGGGGTCTAGGGCTCTGCAATACCCACCATATGTCAATCTGAAATCAGAAAGTTTAACAGTTTCTTTCTGGGGCATATTCGGGAATTCTTGTTTGGAGTAGCAGTCAAGTGGGCAATAGTTAAGTTGTGGGGAAACTGTAGTCCTAATTACATTCTCTTAGAGGTTGACCTGTAGCTCCTCGAAGATACTGAACAGTTTTTTCTTTCCGCAAGGTCCAAGTACCGAATAATCATATATTCACCAAAGTCCTAACCTACATAACTACTATCCTAAAACCGAGTACCGAATTGTTGGGTCCTTTCGCTAAGCCCGTGTGCCCTCCTGCGCCGGCAGCGCCGCAAACCTACGATTTGCCCTTGTGGGTTTTAAGCCGACTTCGGACATGCATTGGGTACTGCCCCCACTCAATAATAGTTGAATATGCTTCATAATTAATACAGATAGATAAATTAGGACCTTAATAGTAGCCCTATTATAGACTCTACGTCCTGGTCGCGCGCGTCTTTTCCATTTCTCTCGGTACCTTGGAATTGCCAACATCGCCCAGCTGCGCCAGGTCTTTCGTGTGGCGGACCATTCTTCCAGATGCTTGTATGCCTGGCGTCGTCTTCCCTTTGTGGACGCCATCCTCAACCTAGTCTTGCTGCGATTTGTAGCAGTTACACATGACCATCACAGTGCCTGCAATGTTTGGTTCACTTGCAGACTTACAGTGCGCCATGCGCAGGAGTCCTTCCAACTGCCACTTCATGCGCACAGCGCTCGCGCCAGCGCGTGTGGCTACATAGCCTGGCATGGATTGGACACGAACAAGCTCTTGTCCGCGATTTCCCTGCTCCACACCAGCAGATCCATCGATGTCCGCCGGGGTCAGTGTCAGGGTTTCGGGTTGTATGGGGTTTCGATTTTCTTGACCAGGGTAGTTGGCAACTTTTCTTAGGGCCTCTGGGGCATAAGATTTGGGTTTAGGATGTCAGGGTAGTTGTCCGTTTTTTGCTTGTTTGGGTGTTAGGGTTTGACATTTATTTGTTCTAAACTAAGAAGGTTTGGAAGCTTTGAGTGACACGGCTTTGGTCGCTTGAAGTCAGGACTCCTTGGGGTCTTGCCTTCATAAGGTGTAGGTTTTGAGTCAGTCTTAAATCCCTTTGTGCCTGAATCATCGAAAAACCCGTACCCGAATACCCAAGCGCAACACCATACCCCCAGAACAAACATCGGAGGGCGAAGACAGGTGTTTTTCAGGGCGTTGCATAATCATATACCAACACTACTCCTTAAAGGGGCTCCTTAAGACAATTCGCGCGAGCCCCCAAAGCCGTATGTCTATATCAAGCCCAGATATGAGGGCTTGGTACACCTTGAACCCAGGCCTTTATCCCGCAACACAAACTCCCAAAGCCTCACAAATCTCCAGCCATCTGAAACTACCATGACTCACGTTTTGCAGGTTCTTAGACCCTAACCCCAAAGGCTCCATGTACCCATATAGTAGGTACTTAGGCCTTAAAGGGGTCCCTATATGGCTACTTTAAGGCCTAAGTACCTGCTATATGGGTACATGGAGCCTTTGGGAACACTATTGATTTTTCTGGTGATACTACAACAAAACGAACCCTGCCCTTCTCCTAGCTTTTCAAGCGAAACCGGCAACGATCGTACTGAGGCCCATGCCTTTCGAGATGCAGATGCAGATGCAGGTCATGAAGGCGGCGTCTTGCGCTTCAGTGTTTGGGGTTTAGTGCTGTTGGTGTTTGGGGTGTTTCCGGTCTGGCTAGCAGCTGGTCCAGCCTGTTTCGGTTTTGGTTTGTAACGGGGATAGCATTCGAAACCCATTGTGCGACCAGACGGTGGCTTACCTCCAACCTCCCATTCGAGACATGAAAAGACAAAAAAAGCACTTCGAAGTGGACTGCTCCCGGTCAGAAACTTTTGAACATCCTCCTGCCTCAGACCACTGAACGCAAAATCCCGAAGGGCCCAATACCCCAATGACATAGACATAGACCCTAATTGCAGTCCTTAAATCTTGAGCCCCCAAAACCCTATAGTATTCGAGCACCGAGTTGACCAGGCCGAACCGGATCTGGAAATTACATCAGTACATCCCTCTTGTAGTTTCCCATTAAGTAGTCGTTAGTAGTGTGGGGTACCAGGTTGGGGTGTTCAGTTTGCATATCATCCATTGTAATATCCATGTTCTACCGAATCAAAACCTGGCGCTTGGGCTTCGGAGTAGGTGCAGCCTGCATCACGCTCAGACAGGCCGTCCCAAAACTCTATCCTAAGAAAGCCGACCCGGAACCGTGACACCTTAATTACCCTTGACACTTGCCCCTACCGCGAGCAGTGTACAGTCCATGGGCAGTGAAAATCCTGCGAGTTAGCGTCCCAAAAACAGCGAAGGTGAGGACGGCCGGTGGAGACTTCATACCTTCATCCGCCTTCACCGAGAGACCACCTATCTGCAAACCTCGGATAGCCACACTCCGGGAGTTCATCTACAAGTGTGTGGCTCCCAGACCGACCCGGCCAAGGTGGCCAGGCATGAGCGAGGCAAGTTTCATCAGGCTGGTCTCCGAAGGCTCGGCCTCTCCTCCACGGATGCTGTGGTGCAGGCCGAAGGCAAGGACGAGGATATCCCCTTGGCTCAGCTGGTGCTTGTGGAGGGAGATACCGGGTCTAGGGTTTCAACGGTTTCAGGAGTACAATTTTAATGTGTTCATTGATTTGGGTATCCTTGGCTAAGGACCGTGATCTACAACCTACGTATGTCTCTACACAACCCTAAGATAACAATTGCCAAACCCTGCACCGCCCTTTTAGAGGCCTTACATACGCTATACCCCTCGAATCTAAACCCCTAAACCCGAAAGCCTTATGTACCCTAAGCCCTAAGCCAAGAACCCGTTAAGCTCGCTGAGACAAAGGCTCAGAGCCTGGGTTATGCGACCTCCGGGACTTGTGCCAGGCTCTCAGGATCACGGGTTTCGGGCTTAAGTTTAGGATCCTCAGCTTCCTTAGTCTATGTGGCTATTTACCTTCAGGGGTTTATGGGTTTTTGCAGTTCAGCGATGTTCAGCGTATAGAGCTCTATAGGTTGTTATAATTTCCTACTTCTGGATTTACTATATGCTGTACCGTATGGGCTCTTTCTGTGCTTTGTTATGTTGCTTCTTCGTCCTGTGACTTGTACCAGTGTGAGGCCCCCCGGGATCTCGTGTCTGTGTGTATTTCAGTGTATTGGCTTAGGGTTTAGGTTTAGGGTTTTGGGCTTGGTTGCTGGTTGTTCCTTTGTGTGCCACTTGACTTAGGGTCTCGCAAGCATGTACACGAAAAAGCATACTCGCACTCGTTGTTGCCATCGTAGTGGAGTGGGAGCAGCAGAGCAGGACAAGTAGGGGTGGAGTCGGAGTCGGAGCAGGAGCAGCAGGAGCAGCGACACGAAGGCACTACTGCCAATAGCAGAGCCGCAAGGCAAATCAAACGGGCCGAAAGCGTGGAGGAAACACTTGTATGCACATGTGAAGCAGGTTCAGCGGTAGTTCCAACCCCTAAACCCGAAGCCCTCAACATCCCCTCAACCCCCAAACGCCAGAAACCCTGAACCGTCAACCCGCAAACTTTCCTAACCCTCAACGCCCTAAACCCTCAACCCCTATAAACATTCCTAATTACTTTCAAACCCTAAACCCTAAACCCTCAGCCCCAAAACACAAAACCCGAAAACCACCTTCCGGCCAGCTCAACGCCTTCTGGTCGCTCCTCGAGCTCGTGAAGCCCATCAAGCTGTCCCAGGTCCGTCGGGTTTGTCAGAGCTTCTATGTAGTTTTGATCGGGTTTAGGGTCTAGGGTTGTCCAGAGCGTTCAGGTAAAAACAGGGCTTTTAGAGTGTTGCAGCGTTTCCTGTAGGGGGCTGCAGCCGGGTGTAGGGTGAAGGGCCGTATGGGCGGAGAATTAAGGGAAGTTTTATCTAGTCTTTTTGTGCGTGTTTGTGTTTGTGTTTTTGTGTACGTATGTACCTATATACGTCTTTTTTTGTATGTATGACTGTATGTTTGTCCGTATATCTGTATGTGCGTGTGTGCCCATGCATGCATGTACCTACACATGTATGGAAAATGCTGATCGCTGTTGGTTCTGGACAGACATACATACGGACGTACACACATACATACCTAGATATATATATATATATATATACACATATGTAGACGCATGCCTGCATGCATGTATGTATAATGAGGTATTATACGGCAGCAATGACCCGTTCCTTCGGCCAAGAAAAACTGTGCGTCTAGCAGGCGAACTGATGGTTTTGGAGTGAGGCTCGCATCAATTGGCATACTTGAAAGGCTCGGCTTGAGGGTATAGGGTTGTTAGGCATTCGACGGCTTTTGGGTTTGAGACTCTGCCTGCCTTGCAGACCAAATGACCCCTACAAAGTATCCGGCTCTGTGTCTTTCTGTAGCAATGTACATGAGACATGCTCCACAAGTTTAAGCAGTAGGGTGTATTTGGTCCTTATGGCATTAGTTGGGCAGGCTAACGCTATATGTTTAGCCGAGACTCCCACAAACTAAACCCTAAACTTCAACCTAACAGGAACCTAAACCTGAATCCCCCAACCATCCAAGAAGCCCCAAAACTCCGGCACCCTCTACCCTAAACGCAGATGAGGCCTTTAAGCTTCTCAATGCAAAAAACTGAACCCCAGACTCCCAAACAGAAACCCTTTAAGGATCCCTTTAAGGAACCCTTTAAGGATCTCTTTCAGGTACCGACTCTGGAAGCTTTCTACTTGCTAAGAGAGGGTGAGCTCGACAAGGAGGCCAGGCTGGTGCTCGCTGGGCCTTTGGGGATTGAGGTTTCGGGGTTTAGGTTTCAGAGCTCAGGGGTTGGGTGTGTCGGGCTGGTTTCGGACCCCACAAGTATGTAGAACAATAGCCCTTTACGGGTTTTGGGCCATAATCTTACCTACTTTTGGGGGTTTAGGTAAGCTTCTTCGGGCTTCCCTGCCGAGGTCATCGGAGGCTTCCTCGAGGAGGCGCGCTTTGGCGACTCCGAGGAGGTCGCCCGGCCCGAAGGGGGCGGGGGTTCCAAAGGTGTAGGGTCCTTTAAAGGGCTCCTTTGAAGGGTTCCTCCTTTGAAGGGTTCCTTTAAAGGGCTCCTTGAAAGGAACCCTTTCAAGAAATCCACAAAAAAGCCTTTTCAAGGGTTTCTTTAATTGCTCCTTTAAGCCATCTATCCGGAGTTTTGGTTCAGAGTTTAGTATTTCCGGTTTTGGGTTTAGGGTTCCTTTGAGGGCTCCTGTAAGCGATCTATTGGTTGGTTCTGGGTTTGGAGTGTAGTATTCGCGGTTTGGGGTTTACGGTTCCTGTGTACGGGGTTTAGTTCGGATGAATCAGATATTAGACTGGTGTTTAGGGTTAAGGGGTTTAGGGTTAAGACTTGTAGGTGTGGGGTTTAGGGTTAAGGCTTATTAAGGCTTTTTGGTTTTGGGTTTAGGGTCAAGGCCTTTGGGTATTTTAGGGTTGATGGTGAGGGTCAGGTCAGTTTGTAGTGGTTCATTTGATTCAGGGGTAGCTCTAAGGATTCTGTGCAGGTTGACGGAACTAGGATTATTGCATAGGCTTGCTCGTGGTTTTAGGATTGCTTGCTAGGTTTTTGAGTTGGAGCTGGTTAGCGGGCTCTTAGGCTTAGTTTTAAGGCTTCTGTAGTGTATCCTGCAAGGGTTCCGAAAGGGTTATAGGGATTTTTTGCGGGGTTTAGGGTTCTGGGGGGGGTTTCGGTTTGCCAGGACCTCCCAAACACTCTTCAACAGAGCCCCTTGTGGCTGTGGTCCCTAATCACGGGTATGCAGATGCAGGCTTTCGGGCGAGGTTTGTGGTTAAAGTTTAGGGTCAGTTTCTATAGTCCCCTTAGGATCTATTTTTGTTATTTGCGTTCATATAAAAACCAAGAGAATTTTTGAAAATGGTTCTAAGGGGGGGGGGTACAGGTTTAGGGTCTGGTTCAGGGGCTAGGCTAGCGTTTGATCTTCCTGCTCGTTGCTCCAACTTACCATAGCCTGGCAGTTGGCAAACAGGGCCGACGGTGAACCGGACCGCTATTGGACGCAACGAGCAAGACTTTGCCGCGAACCCTAAACCCTAAACCCTCGCCAGTTCCAACCTGGACATGGTGGCCGCGGCTCGCGAACGTCCGCGTGCCGGTTTGCTTCATCCGGACGCGGCGACGAATGGGCGCGGGCTGACGGAGAGCCTGATGCGTCCAGCAGGTTGTGTTCGGAATGTCGTGACAGGCGATGGTACTGGAGTCCAACAGCACCGATTGCAGGGCTCCAAGGCGCTCTACATGAGAGCATAAGTCCAGACCGCACTGAAAAGGAGATGATGATCCGATACTTTAATATAGGGCCTAGGGTAGGCATTCCCGCCGCTACCTCATTTCGGCAGGTGGAGGCAGCGAAAGGATTCGTGAGCTCAAAAGGCTTCTTGAAGGACGCTGCAAAGCCCGAGGCTCAGAGAGGGTGATGCGCGGTCGTTAGGGTCAAGCTTCAGGGAATTGTGTTTAGGGTTTCAAGGACTGGTTCACCGGTTTGGTGCCGTTGGGTGCGGGGCCAAATTTTTAGGTTGAGGTTAAACAGGTTCGGAGCCATGGATGTACATGGTTTAGCGGCCGTGTAAGAGCGAGCGACCGAGAGAGTGAGAGAGCGAGGGAGAGCGCGAGAGAGAGAGAGAGAGAATCATGGTTGGATTTAGGGTGAGGGGGGTGGAGTTTGGCGTTTACAACGGGTTTTCGGGCCTGCCGCTGAGGTTTCCAACGCAGATCTTTTGGCTCACCCTGCGGGCCACCTGTCAGCATCGTTCAAGCGTTGTTTCATGTAGGGTTTACTGGAGTGTGGGATAGATGCTATGGGGTCGGACCTAACGCCTGCAGTAAAGTTTTCAGAGGTGTCTGATGGAGTACATGGCCTATATACTACCTGAACCCACCGATGTTGGTTAACCCCAGACCGTCCATACTATGCAATACTAGCGAGACAATCTGCCCCAAAACCCTATTCTAATCATTGATCACGCCATATTTCTACAGACCAGTGAATCCGACACCCTTAAAGTAGCCCGTAACCCGAAACCCTACACCCGACCAACGCTCTCCCAAGGCATTCCACGTCCTGCTGGTGCCGGTCATGAAGGAGACTTCCTGACTGACTGGATTAAGGGTGGCGGGCTTCTCAAGGACTTTGTATCCGAAGATGCACATGCTTGATATGGGCTTGGGGGTTGGTAACGCACGTGCCTAGCAACATGCTTGCCCTGATAGCCCTGAGGCAGTGACAACCCGGGGCCCTGCTCTCTTGATCCTTAGGCACCATCAACCCTAAACCCCCTACCGCCCCTAAATCCGTTTACGGTATCAACCCAATGAAGATGAGGACTGTGTCATCGGAGTTCTGCATTTCGGGGTGAGTTGCATTGGTGTTCCTTTTGGGATAGTGTCTTGGGATCTCGGGTCAATGTGATTGAGGGGTCAAATTTATCCCGTAATGGGATTTCTAGAACCACGCCCAATTTGGACGGATCGTGCTTTTTGGGGTACATTATAGAGCAGACTCTAGCGTCATGTAGAACCGAAGGTGCATATGGTGTTTGGGTTTTTTGTGCAAAGCATGTGCCAGGAGAACCTTTGCATGCTCTGTGCCGCGAGCTTCTTCCACGGCAAGAACATGGCCACCATGGAGGCAATCCATGACCCTCTAATGGATCCCTTATCTCAACCCGTTTTAATGTTAGGATCATCCATAGGAGTATTAGGATAATTCATATGAGTCCCCTCTACTAAGCCCCTAAACCCTGAACCTCAAAACCTGAACCCCAAACCTTAGAGCCTAAGCCCTAAAACCCCCTATAGATCCCTTCAAGGAGACTTTTAACAGACTCCAAGTGTCAAACTCAAAGCTCTGACTCCGGGTCGACGACACCGCTGGGGGATAGAGCTAGGCAGTAGGAAATGCCTGAGCCTTTTCAGACAGCCATTATGGGGCTTCTTCGACAGCCATTGGTTTTGAAACGCCCAGAGGTAGAATCCCCTCATTGCCCCTGGTATTGGTACTATACCACACCCCAAAATTCTTAATCTGCTTATTCAGGCTTCTTTCTAGAGGCTTGAGGTTTCAGGGTTCCTATGTCCACAATCCCTGCGTCTACCGTCAACCCTAAACCCTAAGCCTTTGCAGTACCGACCAACAAACAGGCAGATGGAAAAAGGCGTTTAAAAAACAAACTGCAAAGGCAGAGACGGCTCATTCCGGGCTCTTTCCTCATAGGGATCCTTAGGGGTGTAGGGGGAGGGGGGGTAGGGGGCCTTAAGGCCCATAATAAGGACTAATAAGGACTAATAAGGCCTATTTAAGGAAATATAGTCCCCTACACCCCACCCCTAAGGATCCAGATGATTTCCTAAACCGTCAACCCTAGACTCCGGACCGTCAACCCAAAGCCTGGTGAAAAGAACCGAAGCCCCTAAGCCCCTAAACCCTAAACCCGAAGCCCCTAAACCCTAAACCCCTGAACCGTCCCCAAACCATCAACCCCCCAGCAAAAAAGCCTAAACCCAAAATTTCTGAGTTTCAGCTTCCTCAGGCGGCCATGGGTGAGCACTTCGTCTACGACGCCCTCCTCGGAAGCAGCGGCTTTTTAGGAGCCTTCTCGGCTTTTCCGGTCTTGGAACGGGTTAGGGTTTACAGGGTTTGGGGTTTATCGGGTTTAGGGTTTATAGGGTTTAGGGTTTAGGGTTTGGGTTTAGGGCTTGGGGTTTAGGGTTTTTAGGGTTTAGGGTTTATCGGGTTTAGGGTTTGGAGTATTATAGGGTTTAGGGTTTGGGGTTTAGGTTTTTTTGGGTTGGGGTTTAGGGTTTATGGTTTTTGGGGTTTGGGGTTTGCGTTTTGGGTTTAGGGTTAAACGTAGCTCCAAACCCTCTGAGCCCTAAAGGGTAAAATTGGAACCCCACTGCACAGATGAAGATTGATGTTACGTTGATGCTGATGCGGAAGATTATGAGGATATGCTGTTGTATGAGGAAGCAATCCTGAATCCGATGCCCTAAATCCTAAACCCGAAGCCCTACACCCTGCTTAAGAACCCTAAATCCTAAACTCTAAACCTACAAACTTTTTTTTTGGACCCTCAACCCCTACAAACTTGAGGCTTCTTGAGTTCTTCAACCCCGAACCAGGAAACGGCACAGTCTGGGGCTTTTTCTGAGGATTCATTTTGCGGAAGTCGAAATAAGGTCACCGAAGACCGGGTTCAGTTGGGTCTCGACACGCTAAGCCTAAACCCCTAGACCCCTAAATCCTTAAACTCTAAACACCTTAAACCCTAGACCCCCAAACCCAAACCCCTAAACTCCTAAACCCAAAACCCCTAAACCCCTAAACCCTCATTAAACCCTAAACCCCTAAACTCCAAAACCCTAAACCCCTAAACCTCTAAACCCTAATTAAACCCTCAACCCCTAAACTCCTAAACCCTAATTAAACCCTAAACCCCTAAAAACCCCTAAACCCCTAATTAAACCCTAAACCCCTAAACCCTAAACCCCAAACCCCAAAGCCTGAACCTTGCCCGAAGGAGACCTCGGGGTGTTCCTGAACTTGGCCACAGCCCCGGGAGCAGACGTAGCTTCGGGGCTTTGAGTTGATGCTTTATAAGGTTTAGGGTTTAGAGTTTAGGGTTTAGGGTTATAGGATGTTTAGAGTTTAGTGTGTTTTAGGCTTTAGGGTTTATAGGATTCAAGGGCTTAGGGTGAAGGGATCAAGGGTTTGGGGTTTAGGGTTCAGGGCTTGGGCCTTTGGCTTTAGAAAGTCGGCTTCCTGAGTTTTGGGTGTTATGGTGCCTTTTAATATAGGTTCCAACAAGGGGCTTGGTGGTGACGCGAGATCGACGAAGTGCCGAGTCGGTCCGCCCCGCTTTCGCTAGCAGTTGCCCCCCATGCGAGGGGTGCTTGCTCGCAACGTGGGCTCCAAAGCCGAAACGCTATGGTTCTGGGACATTCCTTGTGTGCTCATTTCGTAGCGGTACTTTACTTCAGCGGCAAGCTGCAAGAGGGTCGGGCTGTATTAGTTGAAGCTTCGCTTGTGGTGGTGGCTGTGCTGCTGGTGGTGGCTCTGCCTGCGCTCCATAGAGGCTCTTGGTCTGCTTCGGGTTTATCGTGGTTTTCAGGGTTCAGTCGTTGAAAGTCTTTCAGTCCCTTGTGCTGCATTTTAAGGCAACCAGCATAAGCAACAACTGCGGCTTGGAACCCTCTAAAAAAGGCCAGTTGTACAGGTCATATGGGTAGTTATCTAAATTAGGGCCCCTGCTAGGGTCCTTCGTATAGGGGTGCCGCCTTCTTTGGGTTCCCTCAAAGAGACCCTAGCTTTGAGAACTACCCATATATACCCCAAGCTTGAATCCCGAACCTTTGATTGGCACCGAACGCCCTGGTTTGTAAAGTTCTGAGCTCGAAACCCCGAAGCTCTAAATCTTCACACCCTCGAGCACTAAACCCTGAGCACCCAGACGGCTCACGCACACACAGAGAACAAGAAGCACACACACAAAACCTAAACCCATAACACTCAACGAACAAGTTGAAGACAAATAACATTAAACACCAAGTTTTAAAGCTACGCTCTAAGGCCCTCAACCCTAAACCCATAGACCCTAACCCTACAACCCTAACCGTAGGCATCGCAGAGTCTGACCAACAGTCCGAAGAGTTTGCCAACTTCTATACTGAACACAGCTGGACCCTTGACGGGCTGGGCCTGCGTGGATTGCTTCCTGCCTGCGCCCGAGAAGACGATTCCCTTCGGCATCTTGCTGGCGCATGCTTGCGCAATCTCCACCAAGCTCTCCGAGGAACCTACGAATGCAGGCGTTGGCTGCCAGGATTTACAGTAGAAGCCGGAAAGTTGGATTATCATTATCATAATCCCTTAAAGGTAAATTATAGGGGATCCTGCCATTATTTCATATTTCAACTTTCTGGAGTTCCCTTTAAGGGTTTAGGGTTCAGGGTTGATGTTGACAGTGAACCCAGGATGGACAACTATCCTAGAACGGTGGGCGCGGGACAAATCCATGCCGTGGAGAGGTATTGACTGCAGTGAACATCTCCCAGTCGATAGTTCAAAAAAGCCCTAAAAGCTGAACCTCTAGACCCCCTAATTAACCCCTAAAATCCCTATGGACGTTTTTAAGGAGCTTGTACAGGAACAAGTTAAAGGAACCCTCAAACCCTAGAAAGCAGGTCATGGCCTTCTGCCTCAGCGCAGCATTTCCGGACAAGGCCAGCGCTGAGCTACAAATCCGAAACGAGGGGGCTTCCTTTTGGGGTTCCTGTGACGCTCCTTTTAAGGGTTTGGGGCTTTAGGTGTCTAGGGTTTAGGGCAACCTTCAACTGTAATAGCTCCTAAACTCTGAGCATCTCTAAACCCCAAAAAACCCTAAACCCTGAACCCGAACAAACCATAGCCCCACACACATATTGTTCTAGTAGGGCTTTTCTGTATGGCAGTCCGTGAATGTACATGTATATAGCTGTTCGGGCTATGATACAAACGGTCGCAGAGTGGGAGCCATGTAGACTCAGTCCGAACTAGATCTAGTGAGCGATTGGCTCACAGTTAAGGGCTTCGGGGCTTTATGTTTTGGGGGTGTTGTGCCCAACCCTCCACTATCCGTTGGTTGTTGCAGCTTTTGAGCTGGGCTCACCTGGGGCTTCTTGTTGGCTTTCTGTTGCTTACAGCAGTTAGCACACATTTTATCAACGTGTCGGATGGGTTTGCCGTGGGGTCTGTTCTACACCACGTGGATCCAAGTACCTGCACAACGCATCATGGTCATAAAGCCATGCTTGCAGTAGTACTCCCAGTTGTTGCGTTAGGCGGTCTCCTTCTCAACATTGGAAAGTACGTGCAGGAACAAAGGCAAGCCTGGTGTGCAACCTGGAACATCGCTGGTAAACCCCTTTACCGTCGCATGGATAGTTTCAGCTTCAAACAATAGGGTTTAAGGCCCCAGATACTCTGCTCTGCGGATACCTTAACCGCAAATGTCGACCTTTTTGTGGTGTTTGCCTCCTCACTTTCTTAGATACGCTCTTGGCAGAGGTAAGTTCTTTGGGATTCTTTGGGCGAAACCCGCAGCCCCAGACACGACCCTAAACCAGGGTGTAGAGTTTGAGGTTTGGGCCCCCATGGGGGTTCGTAGGCTTTCGGGCTTTGGGTTTAGGGTTTGGGCTTCAGGGTTCATAGTTCATAGGAGGCCAAAAGGGGTTTTAGCCTATGGGGGTTTAGTAGGGATTAGGGTTCCCATAATAGGGTTCATATTCAGGAATCCCTACCCCAAGAATCTTAAACCCCCCTTTTGGCATCCCATCAATAGTGTTTAGGGTCTGGGCCCCCAGGGCGGTTCGTAGGATCGATCAGAAGCTGCCAGAAGCCCAAAGCAGCCAGGCGGCCGACTTCGCCGGAGGCACCTCGAAAGGATCCATCCTCACGGATGAGGCGGCTTGGGGTTTAGGGTTTAGGGCTGTAAGCAAGTGTTTAGGGTGAATAAGTAAGGTTTGGGCTTTAGGGTGTAGAGGGGCCAAACTGACCGGTAACAGCGTGCAAGAGCCGGTAATAGCGTATAAGAGCCGGTAGGTACTGGACGAAAGCTTGAGTTGACGATGGGTTGAGCTGCTTCTGCTGGCATTGCCGTACCCACTCTGGCGAGGGGCTCACTCAGAGAGAATGTTGAAATCTACTGCAAGGCACCCTTGCCTGCAAGCCCATGATAGAGTCGAAAAGCTGAAAGAGATGCTGGCAAACCTGCCACCGTCCAATCGCGGAGACCATGCCAAAAGAGACGCCCGTCGATGGGTGCAGAACTCTTTCGTCTTCAAAGTGAAGCCGTTCACAAGAGTCGCCAAGGCAGGAACGGCTACCTCATGGGTCCAAGCCTTTCTGCTCTTATGTCCCTGACTTCAGGAGACACTGGATGAGCTGCAGCGTGACGGTGTGAATCCAGTGCGTCTCACGGAGGAGGCGACGTGTGTTGCAAGCGGGGCTGGAAGCTGCGCTCGCAAGGATGTATGGCGACGCCAAACGGTGCATGAAGCACGCCAGTCATAAGACGTTGTGGCCGTCGGATATGCGTCTCGCCGCGCAGATCCGTCATGACGATGCTTTGTTTAAGAATTTAGCGCGCGCTCCGGCGCGCTTTATGCCGTTACTGTTCTTTTCTTTTTTACGCTAGTGTCGGGCGCTCTCCTCAGTGGCTGTAAGTAAGGGTTTAGGGTTTATGGGTTTAGGGTTTAAGACTGTAGTACAGGGCTCGGAAGAATTGCGGTTCAGGGTTTAGCTTTTAGTAGCATCCCCTGAGCCCCCTCATAATTATAGTAATATTATAGTGTACTATTGTAGTCCGCGTCGAAACCCTATTCCAATTGCAAAGGCCCCTTTTCTAGTGGTTTTGGTGGTGTAATCAGGGTAATTGGAGCTGTAACGGTCTTAGAGGTTTAGGGTTTTGGGTGTTGTTTCAGACTGAAATTTATATAGGGCATGGGGTTCAAGGCCGAGAGGTTTTAAGCTTTAGGGTGCAGAGCTGCGGGATGAGAACGGGTTGAGGGCATGGGAGGACGGCTCTGGGGACCAAGGATCGAAACCCTATAGAAGAAGCTTCGGTGCATATGCCAGTTGTGGTTGATAGCTTAAACGTAAGATAGAGCCCGACCCACCTCGTCGGTCATTCCGCAAGGACCTTCGGGACTCCACATCAAAACAAGTTCTTGATTCCCGCGGGGGGGGGGGGGGGGGGGGCCTTTTGCATGATAAAACCGCAAGCGAGTTACAGCCTGAACACCCGCAATCCAGTGGTAGCGTAGGTAACCTTGAACCTTTGGTGGGGGTACTATAACCCAAAATTAAGTATTTGCAATTGCTAAGGTTAACCTTGAGTTCCCGAAAATACTCCTTATGGTCCCTAGCGCCCCCTCCCTCCATGTGCACTTCCTTCTTCACCGCTTTTTAGGATGCCCCAGTTAACATTGTCAACCCCACGTAAGGGAAGAGCCCCAAACCCTAATACCTCTAACCCCTAATTTTCAGCCTGGTGATGGGACAGTTTCAACAACCCCAGCGCCGGAACGCAGAACTCCAGGTCGCGACTGTTATGGTCGTTTACGGGCTTAGCAGGACTTTTAGAGGTTGTTTTTCAAAGTGGGGTTTTATAGATAGTTTTGTAAGAAGTGGCTCTATCTTCCAAAACGGGTCCATGACAGCGAAAGCAGGCCAGGTCAGGATGACAAAGGGACAAGAAGTTGTGAGCCCAAATAACTCTAAGGCCCCAGAGCTAGGGGTGCCTTAGTCAGGTTAAATACTGGGTGCTGCATAGGGAACTCGTTCCCTTTGCTTCTACAGAAACACCTAAACACTAAACCCAAACATGCCAAAGCCCTAAATCCGAAACCCGCAATAAAAGTCATTGTGTTTTTGGTCCAGGGGCCTATGGTATAAGGGCTTCAGAGGCTTCCCTATTCAGCCCCAAAGTTAGGATACCATGAGACTATACGAAGACTAATAATACAAAGTCACCACGGTTTAGGGTTCACGGTTAGGGTTTCATGAAGGTCATGGGAGCTTTAGCTCAAGCCCAAACAGACACTCTGAGCCTATCCAGGTGACACCTCAATGGGCGGTTCTGCCTTCGTGCATCTTCGAAGACATCATCGAGGCCTGCAGTGCGCTACGGTTTAGGGTTTAGGGTTCAGGGTTTAGGGTTTACATGAGGATCCCCTTTCTCAGTAGCCAAGTAGGCAACCTTTTAGGGTTTGTATAACCCTACCATAGGTTAACGTTTAAGTTTTTTGGGTTAGGGGATTCGGCCATTAAGATTTTAAAGTGCCGTTAGATACTGAGTGAGGATCGTCCTTTGGAGTACCGACAAGAGAGTCTTTCTGCGACAGTCGCCCGAAGCCAAACCCTGAGCCCCCCAAACTCCTTTCCCTGTAATCCGAAGGGTTCACGGTTTTAGAGTTTCCCGAAAATCGCAAGGCCCAAATCTAAACCCTAATCTGTATGTTAAACCCGAAACCCGTAAACCCTATAAACCTCAAGCCCTAGGCCTTGAACCCGTAAAACCCCTTCGTAACGCTTTCGTAGTCGTACATAATAAGCCAAAAGTAGGGTCCTATGTCACGACGTGACAATAAGGTTGAATTGTATTGTAAGCATACATATATATGTATGTGTATATATATATATATAGAGGGAGAGAGAGAGAGTTCTACATATATGTATATATACACACACACACGCATCTTTCTATCTATCTATCGACCGATCTTTTTATCTGTCTATCTATCTTTCTATCTCTCTCAGGCTCGCTTTTTGCCCATGAGCCGTCAAGCCATGCATCGTAAGGTTCACTTCTCTAGCCCCAGACATCGTGCCGTAACTGTTGTAGAGCAACAGTGTCACCGTTGAATTATTCCAATCTTAAGCTACACTCTTCTCCACCTCAAGAAACCCGGTCCTATTCATTCGTCTAACCACTCAGGACCCACGAATGCAAACCCCAAAACCTAGCTTATAAAAAGATCACAGACGGCCTATACACCGGTAGCCCTGGAATCCCTAAACCCGCTAGAAGCATTGTCAGGGTTTTAGCCATGGGAGTTTAGGAGGGATTAGGGTTCCCATAGCAGGGTTCATGTTCAGGAATCCCTACCCCAAGAATCTTAAACCCCCCGTTTGGCCTCCCATCACATTGCAACAAAGCCACAGAGCTTCAAGCAACCTTGGAATCTCAGATCTTGGAGATCGTGATCCAGTCCAACCCGCAGCAAAAGCCCTCCTCGGAGGTCTCGCTTTCTTGAATTTTGGGTTTAGGGTTTAGGGGTTTAGGGTTTAGGGTTCAGGCTTTGGGGTTTAGCGGTTTAGGGCTTAAGAGGGGTTCAGGGATCGAGGGGGTTCTGGTTGAGGGTTTAAGGCAGTCTTCTGCTACAGCATTCGGCTTCCGCTGTAAAGATGTTGTAACGGTTTGATAGGGGCTGTAGGGAGTGTCAGGACATGAGAAAGTGTTTGTTTAGAATTGGGCTAGGCATAATTGACGTACCGTAACATTGTAAGATTCAGCCCGAATCTGAAGCGACCCTCCACAGGGGACTAACGCCCTCAACAGAGTTCGGATGGACACATCGTTCACCTTCCATCTGAGACAGGTGGGGCCGGGAGCGGTTCTCAGAGGGCTAATCCAAGCCGGACAAAAGTGGCATCAGATGACCGACAAAGGCCGACAAAGGAGACCAGCTGGGGCCACTAAGGCTAGTAGTCTTCGGAATGGAAGCACGGCTGAAATTGCTGCTGGCAAGCGAGGAGGCAGGCCATGCCGTGGAATTTCGACACCTACCGCGCGGTTTGCGAATGCTGCTCTTAGAGCACAAAAAGACCAGTGAGGGCGAAAGGCGCGGAATTGGCCCGTGTAGGGCTTCGGAAAAATGTTGGATGGTCAGATCGCCGCGAATCGTCAGTTGGTGGCAGACTCCAAAGGCCATTTGGCCGCAGCTTCTGGCCAAGAGGCCCCGTTGGCGATGCATGCTCTTGATGTTCAACTTACAAAAAATCCATGTCTGATGTAGGGCATGAGTTTTATAGCGTGTAGGCCAGAAGGTTTAGAGGTTCGAGGGTTCAATAAAGGGGCTCAAGAGGTTTATAGGGTTTCGTGTTTAGGTTAAGGGTTCCATGTTGCTGTACAGGGTTAAGAAGTGTAGCACTTAGGGTTCAGGGTGAAGGGCTTTGGGTGACGCAGGATCGCTGATTGTGAACGAGAGTTCGGGCATCTTAGGGGCCGTTGAAATGCAGATTTTGCTTTCCGTTGATGGTAGCTGTTATGCTTGATTGCTTGAACAGCCATCAGACTTAGACAATCAGATATGTCTTCTATGTAATACAGGGGCCTGAATAATTACATATACCATTTGAAATTTGGGGGGCCTCCTTATTACAGTTCTAGAACAATGAGCCCCAAGACCTTCTTCTTGTTATTCAGCCCCCTATATTATGCTACCCTTTTTCGATCCCTCATAGTAACATAGTAGCCCTTATAGACCCCTTTAAAGGGAACCCTATTCCAATTATTCAGGATCCCTTATCGTAATCCTTATAGGTCCCGCTTGAAAGACCCATTCGGATCTGCCTTCCGGCCAGCTTTTCCTGCATCTGGACCCGACGCTTTTGCTCTACCTTGCCGGCTGCTGAGCTGGTCTCAAGGTTCCCTAAACCCTAAACCTCTAAACCCTCAACCCTCAACCCCTAAACCCCTAAACCCCTAACCCCTAAACCCCTAAACCCCTAAGCCCCTAAACTCTCGCCCTCTCCAGGTTCAGGGTTTGATATTGGGCTTGTATTGGGGTTTATGGGACTTCATCGAGATGCTAGCGGGATTTGTGGCGGGTCTTGTAATGGGGGGGATCTCTCATTGGAGGTTTCTTATATGCAGGATCTGACTGTTGAGTGTTCGAATTTAGTTGTCCCTTGTTGTTGCAAACCCCTCCCCGCCTCTAATTACAAGCAGAGCTGCCGACATCCCAAATTCTTACAGCAGAAACCCCCACACGCTAACCGCCAACCCTAAACAAGTGCACCCTGTAATCCCCGATGCTGCGCCGTGAGCCGCAACACGTCAGGGTTTGGGGCCTGTCCCTACACTGGGTCGGCCCTGTTTCCCGAAGCACCATCTAAAGCCGCTCCTTGATGTTTAGAACAGGGCTTGGGAGGTGTAGTCATAAAGGAACCACAAAGGGGATATTGTTATGGTCATTCCGACGCCTAGGCCCAGATTGAACCTGAAACGTTGGGGTCTCAGGCATCCGCTCGGCCAAGGCCCTGAAAGTATCAGGACCCTCGGTCCAACTGCCCTTCCTGCAGAAGTTTTTGGTAAATCACAAATAGGTGGTTGTCGAAATGATGGTCCCTTTTTGGGTACCCTAAATAATAGGTGCCGTATTATATCAAGGACTCAAAAAGGGACCCTAATTTTGACAACCACCCAAATGGAGGTCCCTGAAGACCCAAACCCATACTCTACACTTCAAGCCCTCGCGAGTAAAGGATGTTGGGGTCTCATGTGGTCAAACCTAGTCAAAGACCATCCGTGCCCTGAACCGCATGACGGCAATAGTTGCCGAAAGAGACACAGACAGGATCATGCTCAGGCTCCCGGTAGCAATCCACTGAGGATTTGGGGTTTCGGGATTCGGTTTCGAAAACCTAAATTTCAGATGGGAGGTTCTACTGTCATGTGCGAACTGATGCTCAGCTTCTTAGGTGACCTTCATTCTGGGCAACGGGCAGCATGTGAAGAACCCCAACCTGCGCGGGAAGGACCGGGAGCGGTCTTAACAGCAAGACGTCTCATGCTTTTTACAGTTTCTCTCAGCCCCAAACCTCGAACGGTAAGCCCCAAAACCTAAAGCGTACCTAAACCCCCCCAAAGTCAAGTAGGTAAAATAATGGCCCAATACCCATAAAAAGGCTATTATTCTACACACTTTTGGAGTCCAGGTAATAACCACCCTCAACCCTGACTGTCCGAACCTTCGGCCGAAAGTTCTGGGACTCGGTTAAGAGAATCTTTCACTTTCCGCCGCAGTGGAGTGTTGTTCTTCTCTCTCTCTCTGGCTTACCTACGCTAGTGAGAGAAGTGTCGCATCGGCATGATCGCATTCACTGTCTCGGGCGAGAAAGAACATGAACGCTCCGGCTGGTCGCAACGGAAACAAGATCACACCTGAACCTGCTGCCGTTGCTGCACTCCGCCTCTTTACAAGCCGGGATTGAAATTGCTTTAAGTGGGGGGCACTTGTAGTTGGTCGCTGAGGGGAGAAGCTTTACACTCTCTGCGGCTTTCCCCCTACGAAAGCCCGCAACATCCTGGGAAGCTGAATCTTGCCTCTGATTTTTGCATTTTACTCAGTGAAAACTCTGCTAAAATAGAGGTCGGGGTACTGAATATCGGTAGTAAGTGTAAACATGTACCCTGCAGGCATTAGTTGATAACCACCGAACCCTCAATCCTAAACCCCAAAAGGCCCTAGAAACTTGAGTACCCCGTGCTTTCTCCGGGCTTGGGGTGTCCCAGCTGCTGCCCCACATGTGCAGCCGAGATTGTCGAGGATTTTGGCCATTCAGGTTTAGGGTTCACCTCATACCTGGACCCCAAGAGTATGTAGAACGCAGAATCTTCACTCAACGTAGCGCTCAAAGGCCTTTGCCACCGAAAGCCGTCGAAATTCCTGGTACCTTTCCTTAGGGCTCCAGCTACTTAGTAGGTAGGTAACTCACCATAAAACATAGTACCCAAAACCCTAATTAAACCCTAAACCCAAAACCCTAAACCCTAAACCCTGATCCCTAAACCCTAAACCCTAAACCCTAAGCCCTAAACCCTAAACCCAATAACCCGTCCAAAAGGTAAATGGAGCCCCAAAGTTTCGCAATGCAACGGAAGCACGCCGCTCTCAGATGCCAGAGATGCGCCCAAGAGCTTGCACAGCACAACGCACTGACATAATGCAGGCCTTAAGATGATCATCTATACTATTCTGGCGGGAACCTTATTGTACTTATAGTATACTATTCCCCAAAACCCTATTCTAATAACTTACTTCGGCCCCTATACTATGTAAGGCTTCTGTTCAACACACAGCCGAGAAACGGATCCAGTTCCGATAGGCACCCTGAAAATCCTCTTCTGGTATACCCCTGAACCCCAAAACCTTCAAACACCTGCAAATGGGAGTTTCCGAAAATTAGGGGTACCTTATTTTGGGGTCCTGATAATAAGGGTCCGTCCTACTATTTAGGGTATTATATGAGGGTCCCCTATTTTCGGAAACTCCCATATAAAGTTTCAACCTTAGGCTCCAAAGCCCCACAGGCCCTCAACCCTACGACCCCCAAAGGCCCACATGCCTGAAGCCCTAAAGACCCTAAACCCTTAAGCCCTCAAGACCCTAAAGACCCGAAAGCCTTAAGAACCCAAAAAGACCCCTAAACCCCCCCCAAACCCGCAACTTCCAAGCAGGGGACCCTAAATAGTAGGATCCTTATTATACTAGGACCTGGAGCAGGCCCTTATTCCCTTTTTTTAGGGTTCAGGTCCCCTTATGAGCCCCTTTAAACCAAAAAGGGCACCCTTTTTGTTCCTAGGCTACTCTTGGGTCTAGTATAAGGACCCCAGAATAAGGTACCCCTATTTTCGGAAACTCCCAAGCAGGCGGCAACGATCCTGAAGGGTCTCATCGGGTCCGGCTCACAGGTTCAGGGCTTTTAAGAGCCTTCGGGCTTTAGGGGCTCATTGAGGGCTCTTAAGAGCTCTTAAGCTAAGGGCTCTTAAGGGCTCTTGAGGGCGCTTAAGGGTTTCGGGGTTTAGGGATCAGGTTTGTTTTTTGGATTTTAGGCTTTGGAGTTGAGGGTTTCAGGGTTTCGTAGTTTCGGGTTCCGGGTTTAGGGTTACAGGGTTTAAGGTTTGGGGATGAGAGTTGTAGTGGTCTGCGAAAGGCTACTCGGATTTATCACGACGCACCACCCATATTCCTGAAGCCATCTTGTCCACCACCCTCAACCCCATAGGGACACTACCCTGCAAGGTTCACGCTTTCAACGGGGAAAAGGAGGGACCCTTAATAAGAACCCCTAGATACATATATATATATATATATATATATACCCTTAAGGGTCCCTCCTATTCCCCTTTGACACTCACGGTCATCCTGATGCTGTCCCAGAGATTTCCTCAGTATAAGTTGTATATGTTACACTGTTACACATTTCGGATAGCCATTAACAGAGCTCCTTGAAGGAACCCTTAAAGGGGGCCCGAAGAGCTAGAGCAGGGTTTGAGGTTTAGGGTTTAAAGTTGAGGGCTTAGGGTACAATATAGGATTAGGGGTTAGGTTTCAGGGTATTGGGTGTGGAGTTGTGGGTTCGGGGTTGGAAGTTTAGGGTTGAGCATTTAGGGTATATAGTGTTGAGGATTTAGGGGTTTAGGCATAGAGCCTTCTAAGGGTGTTAGGAGGATTTCATAGGCTTTGGTTACCTATGTGAACATATGGGTAGTTGTCAAAACTAGGGTCCCTCTTTGGGTACCCGAATTAGTAGGTGCCGTAGCGTATTACTTGTAGGGACTCAAAAAGGGGACCATAATTTTGACAACCACCCATATAGAGCCTGTGCAGTTCGAAGACGTCTATTTTCAGGATCCCGTTGAGATCTCAGGGGCCCCCAATGAGGCAAGCCGTGTTTTTCGGTATTTTAGGGTGTTGAAGGCTTCAAGATTTAACATACCTAGATCCCCCAAAGTAGGTAGAATATTGGCCCAAAACCTATAAGCAGCTATTAAGCTACATACTTTTGGGGTCCAGGTAGGGGTCTATCTGAATGGCAACAACACGAAGTGACACATAATGTTTTGCTATCTAGGGGAATCAGGCAGCAGTAGTGTTTATCAGTCCGACCCCTGTATTGCTCATAGGCCCCCTGTTGGGCAAACCTAAAATCGTTCGCCGCAGGTCTGATCTACATAAAAGCCTCTTAGTCCCAATTCCCTCAAATTTTGGGGGGGTCTAGTCTGGCTTAGGTTTGTCATTACCTTACCCTACCGGGCTCGTCAAAAGAGGAGATTGCGAGAGATTGCAGCGCGGCAACACCATCAATCCGGACAATGCAGTGAACGCCGTGCAACCCAGAGCCAAGACGGTTCCTTCCTCATGTTCTCGACTGGAAACCGCCCACGGGCTCAAATGCATCCGCTCATCGAGCATCTGATCTCGGACATCGGCCAACCCACACATGTGTGCAGAATCCGCACGAACCAATGCAGATCCCCCTGGAATCCTTGGCAACATTGCCGTGAGCTATGAGCCAAACGCGAAATTACTTGGATTGTTGCACATCTTTGTGCCAAAGCGGACAGTCCTTCGAAGAACCATGGCTTGGACTTCCACAGCCACCACGAAACCCTAAACCCTAAACGCACCAACTGACGCGAGAAAAAAGGCTTCAAGAAGACAAAGATTTAGACACAGAAGCCAGGAACCCCAGCTACTGCCACCTCGTCGAGAATTCCCCGGTTCTGATCTCCGGCATCATTCCCGGGTCAGGGCCTCAGACGAGTTTTTTGGGTGCCGGGGGTAAGAGTTTAGAGGTGATAGGGCTTAGGGCCTAGCGGTTTGATAGGGTTTGGGGTTTAGGGTTAACAGGTCGTTTTCTTGTTTGTAGAGGGTCTCGGTTAAGGGTTTAGCGCTTTAGGATTAAAGGCTTGGGGTCTTGGGAGTCTTGGGGTTAGGTCGGGTGATGAATGAGGTGTCAAAGCTTGACAGGGGGGTTTTGGGGTTAGGTTCTCAAGGCCTAGGTCTGGGCATCGGATCATGATGATGATTGGGGTTTAGGGTTTAGGGTCATCATGCAAAACGGCCCAGCTGGCATCTGTCATTGCATTCCCAGGACAGCCGAAACGCCCGAGACCGAAACCCAAGCCTCCTCCGTACCGTCAGTCTCTGGAGGCTTCACATCTTGCGAGCCCTTGCCTTTCAACAACCGTAACATCGACCTATCTATCTACCTATTTAGCTATCTATTTATGTATATAGGTTATGTATGCATGCATGTATGCATGCATTGTAATGTAACGTAATGTATGAATGTACTATGTGTACATGCATGCATGCATCTATGTATGTATATATCATATAACACGGGGCTGAAAGAATGGAAATAGATGAAATTAATAGGTTTCCCTTGTAGTCGTTAAACCACGCTCTGTAGGGGTCCCTGAAGAAAGCAAAAGAGAGCAGGTCACACTTCCTTCACATCAGCCCCTCAAGTCACAATGTCACAAGGCTCTGGGACCAGGATACTTTATTGTGGTTTCTTTTTTTCGTTCTTGCGTTTGTTGTCGGGATCTCGGCCAAAATCGATGGTTGCGTACCTTCTAAGCCGAGCCCCTTGAACTCAGATACTTACCCACAAACCTTCCACCCTCAACCCCAAAGAGACTGAACCTTAGCGCGCTACAACAGAAGCCCCTAAACCCTACACTCCGCAATCGACTTCAACTCCCAGAACCTTCCTATGTATGAAAAAGCTACTAAGGAAATCCGAATGAGGAACCCCAATTTAGATTACCAATGCTGATGCCAGGGCTCCGTATTACACATATGCCATAAAGTACCCCAAACCCTATTCTAGTTGTTGAGGCCCCCATATTCAGGGTTACAGGGTATCCGTTTTCCTGCAAGGTGCATTCGCGTCTTCACGGCCGTGGAGAAGACGAAGCAGTCGCTGGCGGCCAAGACGAAGAGCCCGATAGGGGTCTAATTTCGTGTGTTACAATGTTTTATGGGGTCTAATTTATTACTTGTGTTACAGTACTTCATATTCTACTATATCAGATCGTATTCCATGTTGCGGAATTGTGTTATGCAGTGTATTCTGGTATTAAAAACAGCACAGCATATTACTACATGTTTTAGTCATTTAAGCGCTCTATGAGAAGGTTCCCAGGACTGCAGAGGAAGACTTTGGGTCGCTGAGCTTCGACCAGCTCCTGGAAAAGTACTTGTGCACAGCTTCGGCGTTAACCCCCGACGAGATTTGAGCAAGGATCCTTCGACGTACCTGTCTTGAAAGTCACCGGGACGCACTTTGCGGCGCGCGGTGCTTGAAAGGCCTCGTCCCTGAATCCCAAACCCTAAAACCCCATAGCTTTTGGACCCGGTGGACCATCAATCATGGAACACGAAAATCTGCAGCAGGTTGAACGACTGATAAGTCTTTCGAAATATCAGGACATTTGGGAATAAGTTTGCTGTCACTTTTGTCAGTGCTATGATTCTCCCCTTGCTACAGTGAGCCCTAAACCCGAAACCCTGGTTAGCCACACGAACTGAGGTGCCTCGCCCGGATTGTAAAATCTGTGAGAGTCGAACGGCTGATGCAGAGCATGACGGCATGGGCTGTGGTCTGTATGCACGAGGAGTGCAGCCACGAGAAGGCTTCAGTGAAGCCTCTCTGGGTTCAGCGCTATCCTATAGCTGCTATTCAGTCTCGTGAGACTGTGATCGCCAGGCGCGCAGAGGAAGTGTGCACAGAGTGTAGCCACGAGAAGGTTTTAAATAGTGAAGCCTCGTCTGAGTTCAGCGCTATCCTATAGCTGCTATTCAGTCTCGTGAGACTGTGATCGCCAGGCGCGCAGAGGAGGGGCAGCTAAGGAGCCAGGGATGATGATAGTCACTGATAGTCCCTATTAACACATGGAGCTACAGAGCCAAAAGAACCCCCAAAACCAGTGTTAGGCTGGTATAAAGGTTTTAGCATTTGGTGTTGATATATCCTTTCAATTACGGTCCCCATGTTATAGGTACTACTATGACACACAGGCCTTTTTCTAAGCATTGAGGCCGCTGGCTGGTAGTGTCAAGGCGATGTGCGGGTGGAAGCATTTTACAGAGATTAAGGATGTAATGTCTGGGATGCTGTTCGTCTCTGTCCTGGAATAGCAGTCTCTCACCAGGAGACACTCGAATCCTGAAAGAGTCATGTGGTTTAAGAGTTTCGGTTTTGGTGGGTTTGGGAGTTTATGGTTCTTATTTTTTAGGATCTACAGAAGTAAGCCCTGAACTTTCCACCGATATCCACTTGACAATGCCAATTTCACCCTGAGCCCGAAGCCTCGAACCCCCAATTCCATCCTTGAGACATGCATGGAAGCCTCAGCTTCACCTAGCACTAGTAGTAGTTCAGCCAGAGTATAGCATAGCCCAAATTACTCCGTCCTTCCAGAGCTCTGTAGGATAATGCGCTCGAAAATCAACCCTCAACAGTAGGATCCTAACACGCACCACCTAGTAGTAAGATTAAGAAAGTCCCTTGTACTGAACCGTCACCCCTCCAACCCAGATACTACGACATCCGAATGCAGCTGAAGTACCAGCTGCGGATTCCCATCATGGACCGGGTTTGGAGTGTTGCGTTGGGAGTTGTTTTTCCGGAAGCATAGGCTTGCATATATTATCTAATGTTCGATGGGGGTATTTGAGATTCAACGCAGTCGAAATGGCTCACTCATTTCGATTACATTCAAGGCTTCGGGTCGCGGGTTTCAGCCCCAAGCTGTCGGAAAGCCCTTTCATTCCTTCATAGTCTCACCGTAAGCATGCATTAGATCGATTTCTGAAGATAGCACAACATATCCTGAATTCCTCGATCTAACCATTGAACACCCCATGTGCAGGTAAGCCCAACAACCCCGAAGGGTTATTTGGGATCAGGGCCCGTGCACCTAGCAAGTCGGATGTGCGCATCGTCGTGTGTGTTTTGGGTAGTGTGGTGCTTTCTGATGCGCATAGCTGCATACCCCGTATTGAGCACCCAACCTTGAACCACATATATAAGCAATCTTTTAAAAACTTTTATGAACAATGAAACACGCTACAGCAAAATGCAAACCATGAACGAAGCCAAAACCCGAAATGTCTGTTCAACTAATCTTGCAGCCCAATACCGTTTACACACGTTGCAGAAGGTCTGTAGAATCCCTTTGAACCTTTTTTAAGGATCTGCTTTAGGGGCCTTAATAATTAGAGTAGGGTTTGGGGGCTACATTACCGAACCGGGCAACGCATGTTTGTCTGCCCTTTTTGAAGGAGCTTTTCGAGCGAACTCTTCCTTTGGAGGCCTTCAGGGTCTAGGGTTTCGGGCTTTTTGTTCACTTTCTGTTTGTTTCGAAGCCGTTCCTTGCAGTTTTTGCGGGGAAGCTTATTCAGTTGGTGTTTGAAGGTTTAGGACTTGGTGTTTAAGATCAAAAGTGGTTGTAAGATGTAGGGTTTTGGGTTTGTTCTCGATTGCACTTTTATATGTAGTTTGCTTGCTAGGCAGAATACGCAGATTATGGGATTCGGGAAGGATGGGGGTGGCACAATGCTTGAAGGCTTAGGTGAAACTAAAGCGATTAACGCATCAGAAGTGCAAGACAGGATTAGGGTCTTAAGCGCCTGAGTCGGGGGATGAGTTTGGACAGTTTGAGTTGACTCTAGTTTTGACGGCTTAGGTGTTGGAGACTCGTTCACGGATCCACGGTGAAAACTCAGCTTTAGCGGAGACGGTTCAAGACTGCGAAACGCTAACACCGAAAGCCTGAACCCCAAGCCCTAAACCCTGAGCCTCGAACCCCTGTAACCTTATCGCAAAGCCCGAAGCCCCAAGCCTTAAGCCTTGTGGGTTTACGGCTCCTGAGCCTGAAACTTTAAACCCTAAACCTGCAGCAAATGAAACCCCAAGCGGAGGCCCACAAGAAGGCCTTAAAGAGCTTCGCCGCGGAGTTCCCGGATGAGTTCCTCAAGTTTCTCAACAACTTGTGCCCTACCCTGGGCCCTGTGCTGCAAGAGAGAGAGAGAGAGAGAGAGAGGAGCAGAAGTTCTCATAACTGCGTGTTTAGTCGTTTCTCCATAGAATCACATGTGTTGCTTACCTTGATAGGGGAGGAGAGTGTTCTGAGGTTGTTCCTGTAAGAAAAAGTTTCACAGGGCTTCTTCCGCCTGTAGGTTTATATATATATATGTATATATACTAAACCGCAAAGAAAAACCTATTCTACTCATAAGCTAGATTCTTGCACCCTCGAGTTTGTACCTCTGTTTGCGGCATCGATGCCCACATCCCCGGACCCCACTGCGGCTTCTGGGTACCCTGTGCGCGACCAACTGAGGGGTTGTTCTTGACTGTAAAGTCTAATTCCAAACCCTAAACCCCTAAACTCTAAACCCAAGAAAGCTGAGCCCTAAAGCCTCATCGACGATATCCGTAAGCATTGCAGGTTACTGTGAACAACTTCATGTGAAGGACAATCCTGCAGTTGCGCTGACATCGGATCTTACACCCAAGCGTAATCCCTTTCCGCCATGTCCGCAATCCTCAGCTTTGAACCTCAAGTATCCATAAACCGTAAAACCTGAACCCTGGCCCCAAACCTGTGACCCTAAACCCTAAACTCGAAGCCCTTGGTGCAGAGATTGGCTCAAACATCAGAGAGACGCCCGCTTGCCTAAAGAAGCATTTGTCTCGGCGCCGCCCTGAGAAACATTCCGTTTGGGTAGAACCCAGAGACTCCAATATTCCTTAATTAAGCAATATACCTTAAATTATAGTAGGATCCCTAATATGATTTAAGGAATATTCCTTAATTAAGGGGTATTGGAGTCTCTGGGAATCCGGTACGAATACGTGAGACTACCGCGTTGACAGTGGGCGGCAGCGTTGAAAAACGTAGGGTTCTGATTTCAGGACTTATCCATGACATCTCTCATATACTTCGCTGAGGGTTTAGGGTTTCGCAGAATAATCTAGGGGCTAGCACCATTCTGTTACACTCAAAAGCCTAAACCCAATATACACATATACTATGATGTAGCCCGCAGATTTATCAAAATTAATTACTAAGGCTCATATCGATATTCCCAAACCCTTCAAAGAACCGTTAAATAAGGAGCACTACCCCAATTGTTGCAGCCCCTCGGCTGCTCTTACAGGATTTTGGGGGTCTGTGGCTGGTAGAGTAGAGTTGAAGGGAGTAGTAAGGAAGCATTGTTTTTTTGGGTCGGTTTAACGACCTCTGACCTAAACTCGTGTTGCGTCGTTTCCTTCGAGGCTTCAGAATAGATTTCTATGGTCCTTAAGTCAGCATGTGGATAATTATGGTTCATCCACGTCCAGGGAGGCCAAGCCAAATCAGTCCATTGATGGGCAAAATCTGTAGACAGAGACCTCTGCGAAGGGGCCACTTACATCAAGAAGACCGACACATTCCAACTCAGACGGAACCTAACCTGAAACACTCCAACAAACCCGGCACCAGCTGCAAATGCACCAAGCTTAATCCGAAACCGTATCACACCCTGCAAAACCTTATTAGACCTAAACGCAAGAATCCAAAAACCTATAACCTGAAACCTACACTCCCAACACCCCGAATCTATGAACCCTAAGCCCAAAATCCACTCCAAGCCCAAGGGCACAAATGCCATCGGCAGCAGGGCCAGGTGAGCGGAAGCCCGGCGCCAGATGCCCGGAAATGTTCTTTTGTTTTCAGTAGGTGGGGTTTAGGGTTTAGGGTTTAGGGTTCAGGGTTTAGGGTTTAGGGTTTAGGGTTTGGGGTTTAGCGTTTAGGGTTTAGGGTTTCGGGGTGTGCGTTTGCTGTTAGTATTCGTGTGTCTGTTTGTTCGCAGAGCCTTCCAGAAAATTCGAAAACGTGCTTAATCAGAAGCTCAGGGTAAAATGAGTGTCAAGCTGAAGCCGAAAACTCTAATGCTAAAACACCTACACTGCCTCAAAGCCTTTGGTTGTTGGTGCTGTCTGACTTGTCTCGAAAGGACAACTCTCATGAGAACCCGGGTCAACCGGAGCTTGGCCGGCTTGACGTGCGAGTAGGCCAAGTGCATCAGTGACGCTATCCGGTAAGCCTTGGACCCTGATCCTAAAGATGCTAGTGAGATTGGTGACGGTTGAAGGTCAATGCTTCCGTCAAAGGGAGTCGCGAAGTAGCACCATCACCACGGTGGTTTAGGGCTACCTGGGCCTTAAAGAACCTACCCTGTTTCGGGCGCCTTATTGTGATTTCCTGATGAATGTGAGGTAGGGTTAATTTAGGTTGCAGGCAGAAAGATGCTCACGAAAGGGAGCTTCAGCCGAGGCAGTGGCCTTGTGGCAGTGCTGCGCAGTGGCCTTATCCCTCGGCATGCGGCGGCAGTGCTAGGGTTAATAGTTCAGGGTAGTTTCACATTCTCCGAGCCTTGGGTCTGCATCATGACACCATGTGATTTACTTTAAGCCTCACAGGCTTTAGAGCCAGGGGTTATGTAAGGTTCTTTAGGCATCATTTTCGTTTGTTCCAGTTTCATTTGCATTGCAAAGTCCACGGGATTCGATGCCACACAGGTGGTGAGCATGGGAACTTTTTCCCTGATCTCAGGAAGAGGTACTTAGTCTTGGTGCGGATGCTGCAGTAGTTTGTGGGAGGAGTTTGTTAATATGTCTCCAATCCTCGTAAAGCTCTACGGTGACCTACAGAGCCCCTTCCAAATCTAAGAACTTTGAATCGTGTCATATGAAGCCTTTAGCGCTGTGTCATGGCTAGCTTGAAATGTCTTTGACTCAGGCGTGCGGTCGGGAGTGGCGAGCAGAAAGTTTTGCAGGCACGGTTTGTTTTTCGGTGCAGGGCCCGGCGTTCTTGGGGACCATGGTGTGAACATATTATATTCGAACCATGCAGCCCTAAACCTACATCCCGAGGGTTCTAGGGGCTAGGTTTGATTTTGGCAAAATGGCTGCAGTGTTATCTGGTTTCTTGTTAAAGGGTTTAATTTCTGTTACCATAAAAGGTATCTACGGTGAATAGTAAGTTTGCCGTATTATGGTAACTTAAATGAAGTCCCTTTACAAGAACCCAGTTGTAGATGAGGGCTCAGAGTTCAGGTAGAGCATTGATTCAGAGTTATTTCTGCAGAGACGGCTCAACGTGTCCACGTCAATGTAGGTTGAGGCGTGAGCAGGCCCTGAGAGCCAGCATTGTTGGGAGGGCTTGGGAATGATTGTGATATGGGGGGCCTGAATAATTACCGATTCCTTGCCTAAGGTTCCTCAGCCTTATGGTACATATACTATGAACCCTATTCAGGTTTCAAGACCCCTACAGCAGATCATTTTTGCTTTCAAGCACCGTGGGATATTTCAGCCCATGGGTTTGGTTGCATGCGATAATAACGTGTATGTTATAGGTGCTTGAGTCAGAGGGGCTTCATAAGGATTCGAAAGGGTTTCTGTAGGGTTCTACGGTGATATAGTAGCTACTTATGTGCTAGCTTGACAAGGCTTTCGTTTTTCTATAGGGACCTTAATTATTTCAATGCTTCTTCCGGGTAGACTACTCTTTTCTGTATTCGGATCATGCTACAAGGGTCGGGCTTCCACACACCGAGGCGCTGACAATCATCCACAGGGTGCTGCAGCTGATCCCCACAACAGTCCTCAGTCAGAAATTCCGCTGCATCAGGCCTCAAGCAGCGCAGTACCAGAGCAGCGTTCTACCTTTCATGTTGTTGGTGAGCAACCGTGGGGAACTTTACGGCCTATTCCAGAAGCTTTCGGATCTCAGCGCGATGAGGTTGGTAGGTGCAAGGCTTCGCCCGCACCGACAGCGGCGGCAGCCTCTCGCATTAACGCAGGAACAGGCAGCGGCGGACCTGCGACAAGCGACCAGCAGGAAATCCCAACAGGACATGGACCTTTGAGAGCATGGCCGGCAGGCGCCCCAGCATGCCGTCTTACTGACCCCTCTTCTATAGTACCGTGGTTGGCTTGTCCCACAGATAACCCGAACTGGATACTACCTTCCAAGTGCCCTGAGATGCTAAGCAGACCCTCGCCCCTACAAAAAATCCCAAATCCGAGGCACCAAGAGCCCCAAACAAACCCTAAACCAGAGACCCTAAACCCTAAACCCCAGACCCAAAACCCCAAACCCTAACCCTGAACCCTAAACCCTGTAGACCCTAAACCCTAAACCCCTAAGCGGTTTTAAACCCGAAGCCCTGGTTTCCTGAAGCCTGGACGCAGGCAACCCAACAGCCCCCAAACCATACACCCACCCTGATAGCCTAGGACCTGGTGTAGGCCCAGGGATGAGGGTACAGGACGGTTTAGGGGTTTAGTAAGGGTTTAGGGTTTAGGGTTTAGGGTTTAGGGTCTAGGGTTTGGGGTTTAGGGTTTAGGGTTTAGGGTTTAGTAATTTAGGGTTTAGGGCTAGGACCTAGAGTAGGCCCTTATTCCTTGTTTTAGAGTTCAGGTTCCCTTATAAGCCATTTTAAGCCAAAAAGGGTACCCGTGTTATTGCTATATGGGCTACTCTTGGGTCTAGTAGGCCATAGTGAGCTCCAGATAGTTGGAACATGGGTTTAGGAGGATTAGGGCTAGGATCCCTTATACTCGCCTTAAGGGCATGAGGAGAATGATGTTCAACGTTCTGGCTCCTACTATAATATACCCAAAGCCAGTGTTTAGGGTTTAGGGTTGCCCTGAGTGACGACAAAGGCCCCTAATCTTCCCTCACATTCTATAAAGGCGACTTGAACCCTTAGCCTATGCTTTAAGAGAAAAGCACTGTTCGATTTAATGTAACGTACCGGTATTGACCAGTTTACCCTACACCCTAAACCCCTTTACCCCTAGAGCCTTAAACTCCTAAACCCCTAACCCCCAACCCCCTAAACCCCTATACCCCCAAACCCCCTGAACCCTAAACCCCTAAACGCCTGGACCCCTAAAACCCTAAACCCCTAAACCCCTATACCCCTAAAACCCCCAAACCCCTAAAGCCTAACCCCCGAAACCCCTAAACCATAAATCCAATAAAGCCCCTAAACCCCTGTACTCTTAAAACCACAAACCCCGAAATCCCCTAAAGCACCCTAAGCCCCTAAACCCCTACGCCCCCGAAGCCCCGAAACCGGCCTTTCCCGAGTCCCGCAGGAGACGACACCGAATGCTGCCCGTTCGCTCCCAAGGCTCCAAGTCCATTTCAGGGATCCTTTAAGGGTCCCTTGAAGGGTCCTTTGAAGGGCACCTTAAGGGTTCTTTGGAGGGCACCATTTAAGGGATTAGGGTTTAGGGTTGAGGGATTTGGGTTTAGGGCTTATAGAGTTTAGGGCTGCGAGCCCCTTTAAGAGATTACTGGTTTAGGGTTTAGAGTGTCGGCTGGTTCCTGTTAGGGTTTCTTTTGGGGTTTCCTTCAAGGGTTCCTTTTCGGGTTCCTTTCAGGGTTCCTTGCAGGGTTTGCTTTTGGGGTTCCTTTTCACGTTCCTTTAAGGCTTCCCTTTGAGGGTTCCTTTGAGGGTTCCTCTAAGGGTTTGAGTTCTGCAAGGTCAGAACACCTCAAGTGCCCTTTTATGGAGTTCTCCTGGTCCCGAATAGTGGGTATGTGATGTAGAGTGGGGGTTGTATAAGGGACTTAGAGCTTAGGGTTCTAGAGGGTTCCTACAAAAGTTGAACGGTTCCTTGTGGACCAAGCGGTCCTTGCAATGTAGAGGGCTGCATATCTTGGGTCATACAGTCATAGTATACAAAATATCCTAGTAAGGATAACAAGGCTGTTGCTAATCAGAATATGCACACTGTTATAAGTGCTATGTAGGATGCCCTTTGAGTTCAAGGACGTAGGATGGATTACTGGGCAACTGTGCAATATGACCATCAGTGTGCATCTCCGTCAAAACGTTCCTGAGAAATACAATCGTTGTAAATCTGTGGCGAGCACTCATGCTTTGAATCACAGACGTCTGTGACACCGGGATTTTGCATGTTGTGTCGGCGAGTTGGCATCGTTTCTCGGCCTAGTGAGCCCAGTTCACCCGGCTTATATACCGAACTAGCAGCGAACATGTTTCGCATTTTTTTCGAAAATGTGGTCTGGATTTCGGTCTAGTTTTTCAACATGATTCCGCCTTCTGTACATACTGCAGTATACCCCAACGCCCTGTTCTCATTATTTAGGCCCTCAGCGTAGACCGTACCCTGAGCCCCAAAAGCCCCAACAAAAACCCTGAACCTTAAACCCAATCCCCGACCGGGACGATAGCTAACCGGGAGGAAAGGCGCTCAAAAAAAAACAACCCCCTGAGCCCTAAGCTAAGCCCTAAACCCAAAACCCTCAACCCTAAACCCAACCTTAAACCTTAAACCTGAGCTAAACCCTAAACCCCAAACCCTAAACCTTAAACCTTAGCGGCAGGTTTTGGCCTTCGGTGCGCGTTCTGCCTGGGCGCCGCCTGCGGCGGCAGAAGCACCACTGTCCGACGATGAGGAGGCCGGATGTTCCAGAGGCATTTTCGGGTTTAGGGTTTAAAGGGTTTAGGGTTTAGGGTTCATTCATAAACATGAAGTCTATGGACTTAGAATATGGTTTGGTTGGGCTTTGCACCGTCTGCTTATGAAGGGACTATAGGTGGATACATGTGCCTACCCTTACAGTGCGAACATTCGGTTCGTAGGGGTTTAAGAGTTTATAGGGTTGGGCTTAGGGGTTTAAAAGCTCAGTGGCCTCGTTTTAGGATTGGTGGTTTTAGGGAATTCGGTGTTACAAGCTTACGATATCATGATCATGGTTCCGTATGATTTTAGCTTTCTGGTTTCCTCCGAGGTCATCAACATCCAGCAAAAGCGCCCATTCCGTCAACTCAAATCTCTCCTGAATTCTAGCAAGGGCCCCAGCAGTTGCCTTATGCCCTTTGTATCTTTAAGATTCCTTCTTAAACTTGAGTATCTCGGAAACGGAAAAAGGATACCTTTGCTGCTGCGGGCTAGCCACACACTTAACCCTGAACAATATCACTCCTAGAACCTGCTTCCGCCTTAACCACAAGAGGCGACTTGTTTTGCGCGTACATCGCCTTTACAAGACAGGACGAGCCTCCTCGAAACCTTAAACCAAAATCCTTAAACAAGCCCGAATTCCTAAACCGCCGACGCCCGACATGCGAGGACGACATCGTGGAACCAGACCAGCTCAAAAAGGCAGTGGGGGGAGAAGGGGTTGGTTTTCGTTGTTTAGGGTTACGGGTTCTGGGTTTGCGGGTTGGGAGGTATGTTTAGGTTGTAGGGCTTGGCAGGTTTGACACATTTGGCGTGCAGGTGTTCCAGTGACTCTACATTCTCTATTGCTTCGTTGAGGCTTTCAGGCCTCAGGGTCTGCGGATCAGAGCTGGGACTTTGTTCCAATGAATCTTTACTTTACTGCAACCTTTTTGGGGAACTTTTGACAGTCCCAGCGACTTTGCATCGGGTTTGGGGTTTAGGTCTTGCCCCAAAGCGTAAACCCCAAACTCGCAACCCGAAAACGTGAATGCTAATTAGGAGGCTTGTCTGAATCCTTTTACGAAAATCGTAGCGCGAGCCACGTTCGAAACGCTATGAGAACACAAGCATAACACAGCTGTTTGACCTAACCAGGTAAACAACTTTTACAAGGCCTACAGCGGCCCATACATAGTTCCACTAAAACGGTACAAAAAGCCATAAACAAAAACAAAAAACACCTAATTATGTGAGGAGCTACAAGAGACCCAAATTATTAATAGTACAATTACTAGGAACCTGTCGTCCTAAAACCCTAAAGCCCTAAACCCCCTAAAAGCCCCGAAAGCCCCAAGGCCTTAAAATCTTGAGGCCATAAAACACTGTCTAAGGTTTACAGGTTTGGGGCTTCTGGCTGAGGGCTAGAACACCCCAAGCCTACAAATACACTGGCTCACCCGAAACCCTAAACCCCTAAACCCCGAAACTCCAAACCCCTAAACCCCTAAGCCCGAAACCCTAAACTCCTGAACCCCGAAACCCTAAACCCCCGAAACCCTAAGCCCCTAAACCCCTAAAGCCCTAAATCCCCGAAACCTCCTAAAACCCTAAACACGAGCCAGGTTTCGGACGCTGCCTCGAAGCTGCTGGGCTCGCGCTTTGTGTAGTCCCGGAGGTTCAGACTTGCCTACACCCCCAAACAGACGTAAAATTAGGGCCCAAAACCCATAAAGGGCTATTATTCTACATACTTTTGGGGTCCAGGTGGAGGGTGCCCGGACTTAGTAAGCAAGTAGTGTTTTTTTATAGAGTTTTAAGTACCGAAGAAAGGGATCCTGATTGGGGCTGTGGTACTTAGAACTCTATATCAAATAACTACTTACTAAGCCCCCCGACCCTCGTAGTGTAGGCTTCGGAATAATTGGGATAGTGTGCCTTTGAAGGTTTGGGGTGTGGGGTTCGATGGTGTTTCTTTCATAATTAGCATGCTTTCAATGTCCCTTGAATTAAAGGTTTCAGGATGTTGGAACCTGAATATTTGCTGATAACTTACTATTCCACATAATTGTGGCTTGAGACCAGCGCAAGTTTTGCATCCCCAATGTCTGTAAACTCTACACCCGAAACCTTGGTGTATTTTTGAGATAGACTTGAGTGCCACAAGGTCCAACAGACCCCGGAGCATTATTAAGGCTGTGGATCCCACTGTAGAGGTCTTTGCTTTCGGGTTACGGCTTAAGAGTGCTCTCATAGTTCAGGTTCTCACTATGAGAACCTTCCGCCGGTACGCAACCCTGCGGAAAGCTTTGTGGAGCCTTGCTAAACCCGTCCACGCACCTTGGCCCGAAAACCTCAGCCTAAACGAACCCAAGCCTTGAACTCTGAACTGAAACCCTATACCCGAAAAACCCTAGCCTTCAGCTACAGAGCTTGTGTGAACATACGTCCCTACGGAACGTAGGTGAAGTAATTCAGCATGAACTAGGGTGTGTTCCTAAGTAAACCCTACACGAGACCTTGCACGACACCCTGTCACACCCTATACAACCTTAAAAAAACTCTATAGCCACCCTACAAACACCCTATAATCCCTATCACAACATGCACAAACTCTCTGTGAATCAAGAAAGCACGCTACTCGGCTCTACCCCCTAAACCCCTAAACAACCCCTAACCCCCCTAACCATTAACCCTAACCTAAACCCAATTCTTAACCCTAGGCCCCGAAACCTATACACAATTACCCTAAACCCGTAGCCCTGAATCCCAAAACCCTAAACCCTTCACTTCTGAACCCCACAAGCCTTAACCCCAAATACAGACCCCGTTGCTTTGAAGGGTTTTGGGAATCTCAGACCTCCCAGGCTTTCCACAACACCAGGCTCCAGAAGCTCTATCGGCCCGGTATCCCAGGATCTCTCTCTCTCTCTCTCTCTCGCTCTCTCTCTGCCTGACTTTCTCTCACACTTTCTCACTCTCTCGGACTAAGTGGGCTTAAGCATATAGGCGCTGGTGTTTAGGGTTTTAGGGTTGAGGGTTTGGGGTTTAGAGCTTGCAGGTGCAGTAGGGCTATCGCAGGGTTTCTTCTGAGCTGTTGCCGGGGCCATTATCGGATCATCATCTAGGGGCTGTAGGACTTAGAGCACGTACGGTTACCTGTTGTGTGCCTTTCAGGGTTGCTCTCAGGTGCTATATCTAGTTGCCGGAAGGGTTTTAGAGGTCTTACTTGTAGAGGCCCTGGAGGCCTAGAGTTCTTGAGGTCGTTTGGCTGGTTACAATAGTTACCAATAGTTTTGTACATGGGGGCCATAATTATCAGAATTTGGTTGCCTGCAGGGCTTTGAGATTTTAGGTTTTAGGGCTTAGTTTGCGACTGATTAACTGAAGGCTCACTGCATGGGCCTTGGAGGCATTGCTTGTTCTTCGGAGGGAAGTTCCAAACCAAAACAGACATTCGATCTAGGCGCCCATTTTAGAGCCGGCTTTTCGGGTATATACTATAAACTAGGACCCAGAGTAGGCCCTTATTCCCTTTTTTTTAAAGTTTAGGTTCCCTTATAAAGCCCTTTAAAACAAAAAGGGCGCCCTTTTTATTCCTAGGTTACTCTTAGGCCTAGTAAAAGGGAACCCTCAGACATAACGTTCGAGACTATTCGGGCTCCTACACTATATGCGGTGTTGGGTTTTGTACGAGTTCTGAAAGGGCTGTGGGTGGCTGCGTGTCTGATTTCCTTAAAGAGCCCAGACGTAGGATGCTTGTGGAATGATGGGGGGGGGCACAAAAATTGACTGGAATCCAACAAATGCAGATAAGATAGCAGGTTCCCCGAATGTGACCCTCCTTCTGCAACACACGCAAATATGAAACCACCAGCCCCGCTGTAAACCCTTTGCAAAGCGTACAAGCCTTCAAGCATGAGCAACGAATCGGAAGCCCTGGGAGTAAAAGCCGTTCAAAGCAAGAGACGACGACAACAACAAACAACAACAACAGCAACAACAGCAACAACAACGACAACAACAACAACAACAACAACAACAACCCTAAACCCTAAGTAGAACCCTTATAGGTCCCTTAAAGGAGCCCTTATGGTACCCTTGTAAAGGATCCCTATTTGGAACAAAGACACTCCCGCCCAGATGAGCTGCACTCGCGGAGTCCAGGATCCTCCTCTCGAATTGGCGCAGTGTTTCCAGCAGTTTCCGTGGGGGTACCTTATTTGGAGGGTCGTTATAGTAAGGGTCCTACTTTTTAGGGTACTATATTAGGGTCCCCTATTCTCGGAAACTCCCATTTGGGTTAGTGACGGTTAGTGTTTCGGGTTCAAGAGTTGATGGGGGAATTTGGGAGGGTTCTGCATGATCGTGGAAGGGTTTTCGGGTCCCTGGCTTTCGTCTTTCAAGCTTTACGGTTTTGGGGATCGGGGGCTGTAGTTAGCGCTCCAGGGCTTTTGGCGTCTTCAGGGTTAGGCGCTTTGGGTTTCGGCGGTTCGACGCTTTTTTTAGGGTTTGGGAGGTTTCATGGCTCCAAAGACCTGAGACAACCTGCCTCTCGCGCATCCCCCAACCCAACTGCGTGCTGCAATGTTCGCAACCCTAATGTGTATAGGGGCCTTCATAGTTAGAACAGGGTTTTGGGGTATATTATTCGTCTATAACTATAATAAGGAACCCCCGGAAGCCTAGTCGAATTATTAAGGCCCCTTTATTAAACCCGAAGCCTTCTCTATACCACCCCAAGCAACACCAAGAGGGCAGGCTCGAGGCTCCTCCATTCGAGAGCCGAATGTAGGAACCTGAAAAAGAAACCTTGGGCCTTAATTGGGACGCTTTATATGAATCCTATTATTTTAGGGTTATACTATACCTTACACCACAAAAAACCTGCAAAACCCTATTCTACCATCTGTAAAAACTGAACACGCTATCAAGCAAGTTGTGGTGCCTTTTATCAGTAAACCCTACACACTAAAGCCTCAAACACCTGAAGCCCTAACCCCCCCCCCCCCCTCCCCAAGATCCCAGAACACAGAACCCTCAAGCCGTAAAGCCTTAGAGAACCCTTGAAGCTTTAAACGGTGGCGTTAAAGGAACCACCCTACAAGCCCAATAAGCCCAGTAAAACCCTTGAAAGCCGCATAAACCCTTCTCGACAGCCCTGAAAGCAACTCTTAAGAGCCCCTCAAGTAACTATCCAAATAAAAGCCTTAAATGCGAAAGCCAAAACCCTAAACCCTAAACCCTCAACCCCCAACATCTAAACCCTAAATCCTAAACCCCAATCCCTAAACCTACACCCTACCGGGGATCTGACCAGGAGCAGACGATCTTTGCAGGGGCGCAGACTTGGAGGTTTCCCTCCCTTTTTTCGGTTCAGGGTTGAGGGGGTTTAGGGGTCTAGGGTTTAGGGGCTTCGGGTTTAGGGGTTAGGGATTTAGGGACATGCGGCTTGTAGGGTTTAGGGAGTAGGGTTCAAGGGTTTAGGGTTTAAGGTTTATGGGTTCAAAACCTGCCGTGTCAGCCTACACCCCCAAAGTTTAAAGTACAACACACTACAAAGCCTTAAACCCTGACAAGGGTGCAGGTGTGAACTGAACCTGAACTGCAGATTGAGTTGTCCATATGCATAACCCCTCTCTGCAAGCATTTCGAGCAGTTCCATAGGACATCACGGAAATGTGTAGGTCGGAGGTCGCGTTATTGCGGGTTCAAGGTACCCGACTTACAGTGGACCCCGGAACGGAAAAACAATCCTGAGCCGTTGTTCCTAAATTTTATTTCTAAAACCCATATTCCTAATCAGCCTTGTCACAAGACATCGGGAAGGACTCGCATCAGCGAAGGGACGTTGGACGACGTTGTACCCCAGCGGTATCACGTTTTTACTGATATTCACTTGTTTGTTGTGGGTTTCCTTGCAGCAGGAGGAAGGGAGGTCTATGTTTACTGGTGCAGGTGTAAGGGTTATTTTGAAGTGCTAGTGAGGAACCTAGTGCACCGATGTCAAGCTTAACTTGGTTCCCCGGCTTGGGGTAAGGCTCAGGGCTAGGAACTAGTTGGGCTTTCGGTATCAGAGGTGAGGGTTTCGGGTGCTTGCAGATTTCTAATTTGAAGAGTGCCAAGCTGTCATAAAGCATGTACAGCGGAAGAAAAGCCATATCCACTCTCCATACACATCCACTTCCGCGACGCCAGTCTTTCGCATCCGCCTTCGCCGCAGTCCATGGACTTACAGATGTCAAGGCCTGGCTACGTGCGTGTGTGTAGGGTGTTTAAGCATCATAATCATCTCTAAACCACAAAGCCTAAACTAAACCATAAAGGGTGATTTTGGGTAGAGCCATATTCCTCATAAAACTTAAACCCTGAGGGTGACTCTTGCGAGTCGGTTGCTCGGATTTGCAACCTTCTGCTCGTTCTGGATTTGCTCCCACTCTTCAGAGAGCAGCGGGTTTACTCCCTTTGGAACCATCATGTCGCCCCCATTTCGCCCCCTCATCTAAAACGACAGTAGTTTAGAAAATTCCGGTATTTTTTTCCGGTAGTGGGTTTGGATCCCGAACCGTCCAAGGAGATGCCTAGGACCCTTTGGGGTGGTACGTCAGCACCAGCTAGCGCTGGTCATCTGCTGAGACTGACAGTGCGCGTCTTTTTGCACAAGTCCACTGGTTGTTTCGCAATATACAGTTTGAGTTTGGAGCCCTTGTCGCCTTCCGCGATCCCAGTTGGCGTAAACCCCCGGGCCTCACCCCGGCGCACTTCGTCGAGATTAGGTCTGCAGTTTTTGCTCCATGTGCTGAAGGAGCGCAAGCCGTCTCAGCTTCGGGATCCGAAGAGTTGAAAAAGTCTTGAGGTCTAAGTATCCACATCTTGTATCTGATTGTCTCAAGCAATGAAGAATCGCGACCTTCATCCGAAATCCGTCTGTCTACCGGCCATTACCGGTGGGACATTGATGCTCTGACAGGAGGTTATGTTGTTTTGAAGCCTCAGAACAGTACCTGAGTACCTCGGGAGAACGACGTCTATGCATCCGTACACCCTAAACCCTAAGCTCCAACACATCAAACCCACATTTAAATCCCCAAAGCCCTAAACATCCCTAAACCCTCAACCCCTGTAATTATTCAAAGCAGGACGGCTTTGACTTTCGAAAGGATTCCTGGAGCCTGCGATCAAGTTGCCTTGCCTGCAATTGGATGTTCAAAAAGAGTGTCGATGGTTTTGCCCCAAAAGTTTTTTATTTTTTGTTGTTTGAGCTCAGGGCTAGTAGGTCCCTTAACCCTAAACCATAAGGGGTTTGCATTGGTTGTTGTTTCGGGAGCTGGTGTTCAGGGATTTAGAGCTTTAGGGTTTTCGGTTGGAAATTCAGGGTTTTGGATGTTTGATTCTAGGTCTGGGTTCTAGCGTTGGGGGTTTCAAGTTTCGCCGTCTGGGTTTAGGGGCTCAGGACTCGTCAATTCGGGTGCAGAGTTCGAGGTTTACAAAATCCGGGCTTATATTTCAGACAGAAAACAGGAGAAAGTGCTCTGAAGCATTCATCCAGTCGGTGAAACTTTGTCCAACAACCCTAAACCCAAACCCCCAAACCCTAAACCCAACACTCCCCGAACCTATCCCCAACCCCTTGCCCCTAAACCCTACACTCCTAATGCAATCCTCAGCCTGGCAGTGTGAGTTTCCGACAAATTAAGTATTGGCAATAGTTAGAGATGGTCGATGTTTACATGTGAAACCGTTTGAGGAGAACCAAGTTGTTTTTTACAGTGAGGTTGCTTGCATCATTTCCACTAATTGTTTCCATGCTCGATGATGGGGTTCGGAACGAGTGGGCTTACGAAGGGCATTTTTGAAGGGTTTTGAGATGGTTCTGAATGGTTCTTTCCTGGGTGTTTTCTGAAAATCAGGCGTCGTTCTTGAAAGATTAGAGTCGGGTCCATGCTGGAGGTCCGTATTCTCGACACTAACAGAAAAGATCCGGGTTGATGTCAAATCGCTGTACAGCAGCAGCGTATTAATTCGCTATAGCCACTCTAAACCCTAGACTCTGCAGGTCAGGGACCAGGAGGTATGAAATCATAGTGCCTTGGGGGTATGAAATCATAGTGCTTTGGGGGTCAGCCTTACTGTAAACTTATAGACCCCTATCCCTGCAAGGCGCTGATATGAGGATCTCGGCTACAATCCTTGCTAAGGGAGAGGCCGGTTTAGAGTTTAGGGTTTAGGGGGTTTATCAGTCAGGCGCCTTTGGGTTCTACATCTGGGTCAAGTCCTTCCCGAGATGCTTAGCCTTTGCCTACCTAGACCCCCCAAAGTAGGTATAACAATGGCCCAAAACTTATAAAAGGGTACTATTCTACATACTTTTGGGGCCCAGGTAAAACCAAACTTCTTTGTAAAGGGCCTAAAAATCATATCCCCCGAGACCCCAAACACGGAAATCCCGAATTAAACTTAAAACCACTAACGTGCCCCAACCCTCTCCGTAACAACTCCATGAACCTGTAGCAACCCTAAACCCTAATCCCCCCTTGTAGCCTGAAGCCGAAAACCAGACCCAGGTCGCGAGGTCTGTGCTGTGACCCACAGCGCCTCGTCTCGATTCATGGTTTCGGGTTTAGCGTTTTTGGTTTAGGGTTTTGGGGTTTTGGGTTTTCCTGTTTTAAGTTTTTGGACGTTTTGGAGGAGGTTCTCTCAGATAGAATTTGAGCTGTAGGCTGGACCTCTACCTACGACCCCGGACTCCACCATATCAGGGTCTCAATCATTAGAACCCTAAATCCTAAACCCTAAATTGCTATTTAGGGGAGTTGCAGGGCTCTGCACCGGGCTCTATCAGGGTCTTGCGATGTTTCGGAAGGTTTGTAGAAGCTATTCATGGGTCTCTGCAAGAGCGTAGGACTTTGTAAGGGCTTTAGGGCTTCATTCAGGGACCCCGCACTATTCGAAAATAGTTTCGGGTGCATGTTCGACGACCTGTACTTTTTATTATGATCATGATTTTTGCTAACCTTTAGCTCGAAAACTTCAACCTTGAACCCTAAACTCCAAAGCCTCAAGCCCTAAACCTGCAGCCGTACATCTCACTTGGTCAGGTCCCGAACTAATTCGAGAGTGGGTTGCCAGATTGGGTCCCAGAATCTGCGGTGTTTTTTCTCGCACAGTTTAATCGCTACATTAGCGGTGTACATGATTTAGGGATCAGGAATACTGTCACCATAGAGAAAAGCCGCGAGGACGTCAGGATAACAGGTTCTGAGGGCTTTTTCGTACAAAGGTTTCACACGGGTTTTCGGTCTTGGGGGCTTTGGGTTTACAGGGCTTGGGATTGTAGGTTTAGCGCCTAGGGTGTGGTGACCTGACTAATTTCTAATGCGATGAGTGCTTTCAGATGCTTACGTGCTTGGTGCTGCTTGTGTGCATATATAGGTATACAAGCATATATACATGTATAGATGCACAAGCCGCATACACCGCAGCATAAAGCTCGAAAGTCTTGAATACTCATGCAGCCGGTGCGGTGGAACTGGTACGTCGGCCGCGCAAAGGGCTTTCAGCAGCTTCCTTACCTCGATTCTTCGGGGCTCAACAGTTAGTACTGTACGTGGTAGCCAGGCTTATACCCAGGAGCCCCAAGTGTTAGTGTACGTAAGTATGCCCCGTGAACGCGAATTAGATCCATTATGTCTCAGACACTCAACTCCTTACACTTAGACCCCAAACCCGGCTCAGCCCACCCTCCAGCCACAAACCCCCGATTCCCGAAGCCGCCGAACCGAGAAAAGGCATGCTCTCGCAAAACTTAACCCAAACCGCACACTGTTTTTGTTCAACCCTTTAAAGTTCCATAAACCCTAAACTTCCCTAAACCAAAAACCCTTAAGGCCTTAATGCAGCAGAGCCAAGGCCTGTGGCCTGAAGCATAGTCTAGGACCCAGAGTAGGCCCTTATTCCCTTTTTTAAAGTTTAGGTTCCCTTATAAAGCCCTTTAAAACCAAAAAGGGCACACCCTTTTTATTCCTAGGTTACTCTTAGGCCTAGTAGTCTTAAGTCTTGAACCCGTGACCTCAGGGTGCCCCATCCTGCATGGAACTCAAGCCAAGCACTGCCTGATAATGCTTGAGATTTTTAGTTAGTCTTAGTACTATTACTATTATCATTGTTTGTTACTATTATTACTTTTATTACTATTATTGCTATTAGTACTATTATGATTACAAGAGTTTTCCAAACGTGATGGAAGAAAGGTTGAATTAGGAGATGTTCATCCTCTTGGTCAGCCCGATCCGAAGGACTGGACATCTAGATCAAATTCGATTCTTCCTGGAGTGAGAGGCCATTTGATCCCATAAAGTCTCACTAGTCTGCTCGACGCGGAGATACATGCTTCACTACTTAAAGGGTCATGGGACTTAGTAATTGGGGTTATAAGTAAGGTAACTACAGTTATAAGTTGTAATTACTTTTAACCCCATTTAAGGTACTTATAGCTCACTTACTAAGCCCCATGACCCTCCAAGTACTCATCTATCCGATACCGGAAGGCTACTTGGCCTAAGCCCTTTCGGTATGTTTTCCACTTGTAAGTAGCGCTTTCGGGTCGTGGTGTTCAGGGTTTTGGAGTGTCATGGTCTGGAGTTTTTTCTGGTGTCTGTAACCCCTAAACCCTCTAACACCGAAACCCTACACCCTAAAACCCCGAAACCCTAAACCCTAAACCTCAAGCCCAGAACAAGAGGCAAGCCAACAGTCCTGCCTGTGTGTTCTTTACCCTTACCGCCTTACCACAAGGCCTCAGTGTGCTGGTGCTAGGGGTTAGAGGCAGTTTAGGAATCAGGGTTTCAGGGTTTAGGGTATTAGGCTTTTAGGGTTTCAGGGTTTAGGGTTTTAGGGTTTAAGGTTTATAGGGTAAGTTCTAGGTCGGTGCGGTTGGCGCATGTTTCAGCTTAAGAGTGCAGGCTTCACGGGAATTAGGGCCTAGGGGGCTTTAGGGTTTAGGGGTTATGGTTTAGGGGTTTAGGGTTTAGGGTTTAGGGGTTTAGGGGTTTAGGGTTTAGGGTAAATCCTGTTGCATCGAACATGGCTCCGCGATTGCCCAGCATGGTAGGTGGCTCGGTGCTCTTTGGAAGCAACATCTTACCCGTAAGCCCTCAACGATCAATGAATGAATCCAGTTCCACTGCATTCAGGATGTAGGATGTGGGGAATTACCCATAGGCCTCAAAGTAGTTCCTTTTTGGGATTACGAACCCCCAAACGGAACTACTTTGGAGCCTCAAATTAACCTGTGTATATGAATGGTGGCAACCGTGGAGTTGTGACTCAGGACTTCGGGTTTGGGGTTTTGGGGCGTTCTGTTTAGGTCTCACCTTGAAGATATACGGTCGCTCACACTACCCTTAAGATGGATTACAGAGATGCTTTTACAAATCTAAAACGGACCCCAAAAAGCCTCTTTTCGAAAGATAGCCTTCAGCATGAAGCGCAAAGTTCTACCTTGCAGTCCCGACATCTCTATCATGAACGACTTGGGCTTCTACGTTAGGCAGAGGGCAAACCCCAAACGGCCCTAAATCGTAATTAGGTTCGTAGAACCCTACGTAAGCTGATAAAGTACCCTTATGGTACCCTTCCCTAAACCCTATAGACCCAAATCCCTAAACCCTAAACCCTCCATCGAACCTTATGGACACCTTTTTATTGAAAACTCCACAGAGCTGTCCGGAGCCGAGCCGCCAAGCACTGCTGCCATCGATTCAACGACTTCCGGGGGATGCATACGGTTTATACGAGTTATTGAGACCCCTTCATCACCCTAGGTTTTTTCAGGTTCATGCATCATGGGTCTTAGTTACGGGTTGCAGAGTTTCAGAGTATGCCATGGCTGGCTTCGAAGCCCTCCAGCAGCAAACTCAGCGATTCACCTACACCCCGCTCTCTTTTCTAGAGCCGGGCTATCTACATATCAGATCTCTAAAACACCCCTTAGAGGACGCTCTAAAGGGTAGCGCTGGTGGGTTTGGGAGTTACTGGTATTTCTATTCAGAAATGCCCACAACTGGGGGGAGGAGGTTAAACTTTTGATTAAACCAACCCTGAACCCTATACCTACTGTGCCCAGCAGTGCCAAAGCAGAAAGACAGCCTCTTCCGGAACGGTGGATTTCTTCAGGACACGCCGGCGAAAAGCCGGCTGAACGTCTGATTTGGACAATCTTCTTGCTCCATTCACCAACAATCCCAGGTGTCTGCCAACATAACGAAGGACGGCCGCAATGTGGAAGCCAGAATACTTGTTGACAGTTTTCGTTGTAAGGCGACTTTAGCTGGGGCTATATGTGCCCTCAAAGGGTAAAGCACAATTCGAGTTCTTGTGCTGGGTTACGTGGTCAAGGTTTAGGGCTTACCTTAACCTCGAGTAACTACTTCCTTAAGGGTTCATATAAAGAATTCATAATAGGGAGCCCTGACAAGGCAGGTTCTTTAGGGTCCAGGTAGGGTTGAGAGGGACCAAAAGTTCAGATGCAACGACAAGTCCGCCCTAAGCCCGTGGTGATGGCTTGCAATGACGTCTGGCCGTAGCTCACGAGCCCTGAAATAAGAAATGTGAATCACCACTGGTAGGTTATTAGGGTTTAGGGTTTGTATCATGTAACTATAGTCCCCATCATATACTCACTTATACTATAATATACCCCAAAGCCCGATTCGGGCCCCTATATTAGAGCCCCACAGCTTCAGCTGCCTTCAACCTGAAAGCCTTAAGCCCCAAAATCCGGAACCCTAACGGCTATACGCTATAGATTGGGTACTGCCCCCACTCAGTAACAGTTGGATAATATTCATAGTATAGATATATTCGGGCCTTTTATAGACTGGTACTGTATGAGGGCAGTACCCATCGACTATAGAAGCCTGCCCTAAGACATGCACAGAAGCTGAAGCCTTATTTTCTAACCCCATGTAATGGAAAGGCAGGAAGCCGAAACTCTAAAAAGCCCCGTATCTCCCTCAGGCCAACGACTCAAGCGAAAACTATCGTATGGCACGTTGTGCCGTCAGCCCCGTGGAAAGCAGTCCTCCAAGCATCTCCAGAGTGTCTCGGCGAGAACGACAGCTCTGGAACAGCATGCGACTCGCGACTCTGCAGCGCAATTTGACGTGGCGCATTGCGAGACTACCTGCAGATCAGCATCTCAGATGCTCTCGCTCACCAGCTGTCAGTTCGATCATAGGATATCACTAGGGGTATCGGGTCATTAAACCCGAAGCCCAAAGCCAAGGCCTAAACCCGAGTTGAAGATGGCAGTCGAGGCTTTACTTCAGAAGTGGCCTGCTACTACGTACTTGTTGGCTTCAGAGGTAGAGCTCCAGTGAACACTCCCATCAGGTCATATCTTGCGAATCTGACAGCTCGGCTAATCCCCTTCGGCAGAGTGCAGTGGTTTTAGCGATGGGGATCCCATGAAAAGAGACAAGGGCTGAAAGAACGGTTCAAGGCAGAGTCTGGTAAGGGATTTCGGAGCTTTACGGGGTTTAGGGTTTAGAGGGTTTAGAGTTGGTTCAGAGTATTTAGGATTTAGGGTTTAGGGTTTAGAGGGTTTAGGGTTTAGGGATGCCTCAGTTGCTTTAATCTGAGCCCCGAGCCCCCCCCCCCCCCCACCCCCGCCCCGCCTCCTCGCGAGGGGAAGTAGTGTCTTTTTTTGCTGTTGCCCCCCCGGGTCGTTTTAGACCCGATGTAGTAGGCCAGGCGATTGTTGTTAAGCTATTGGCTCGCCGGGTTCGGTGGGGCCGGAGCAAGCCAATAGAAGGAATCGCCTGGCCTGCTACATCGGGTCTGAAAAGACCCGGCGGCAACAGCAAAAGCAAGTGTACTTCCTCGAGGCCAACGGGGCGTAAACCAAAAGAAAAGCACTCTGGACGCCCGGGGTGGACAACAAAACGAATTCTAGGAACCAGCCACAGCGGGCACGAGCAAAAAGGGGCAACGACAAGACAACAACACCCTGGCCCTCGCTAGGTTGCGAAGCTTGGGGTTTCAAAGCTTTAGGGATCAAAGCGTGATAGTAACCTGCCTAGGCCCTGTATGGCTAGACTACCATGTACTCCCCCAGACCCTCGATCCCAACTGCAAGTACTACCCTGAAGCTTATACCCCGAAGTCTTAATTTCAAGTACTGCGGCTTAAGGTGCCAGGTTTAGAGCTGTAGAGAGACTGCTCGGACGTCCATGCGTAGGTAGCCGCAGGGTTCAGGATGGCAAAGTCAAAGCGGTGGTTCAGCATTCAGTGGCTTGTAGGACAAGCATGGCGGTTTTCCACTACGGTTTTTGCATAGAAGCAGCAGCACCAGCACAATCAGTCGTCGAACTTCCAGTTCCCCGTTGTTGTGGCAAGTGATGTTTCGCAAAGCTAGGGCGCCTAGGGTAGCATAATGCGCTTTCCGAAGGTTTGCCTGAAACTTGTAGCCGACCCGAAGCCGTGAAAACCCTGCACTGTTGCTGCGAGCCATTACCAAACAGCTCGAAACCTGTAACTAGGCCCCAAATTGTTATTCACAACGTTATTATCAAGGAACCAATCAAACCCTTGCGAAGCCCTTCACCAATCTTGAATCCTCTAAGCCCCGAAAGTTTTTTACGCACGTCTAAAGCGAAGCATTCCCGGAACTACACAGGTATATTTACACTTGGTTCTCAACCCTTTATCTCCTACAGGAAAGGGTTGAGGGTTTAGGGTTTAGGGGGAATCTTCAATATCATTTAATGCAAAATGTGTTGAATACGAGAGTTTCAGAGATTACGAGCACTCCGATCCTTGCTGTAAGGATTTCTAGAGGAGGACAGACCCACACGGTTCAGGGTTTAGGGTTGGTTGGGGCTCTCCATTAAAAGTCATAGGATCCCGCGTCAATGTGTAGACAAGAATCTCAGGCTGTAGCAGCCTTGGCGGAAAGTGTCACAGCCCAGCTTTGTCCTTCAGATAGTCTGAGCACGGCGTAGGATTCACTGAGCAGAACGGGCCACGGAGGCTTGCGAGGGAAGGACAAATAGGGCTCCGTAGAGGGTTGCTTGTCATCTTAGAGCCTTGTCTTGAACTATGGCTACGGCGTGCCACTGCCTCTAAACCCTAAACCCAAAACTGGAACTGTGTCTCCTGGAGAACTGTGCTCTCATCCCCATTACCTCAGCACCCGGTTACAAACACCTTTCGGCTCTAGCTTGTGGCGAGAAATGTACTGCCCTGGTTTAGGGTTTAGGGGTTTAGGGTTTAGGGTTTAGGGGTTTAGGGTTTAGAGGGTTTAGGGGTTTAGGGTTTAGGGGTTTAGGGGTGTAGGGGTTTAGGGTTTAGGGTTTTTCCCTTGCTACTGGGGAACACGGTTCCTGTGTGAAAGCACGTGACGGTAAGCAACAGCCGATGAGCGAAGATCATTGGATCCTTATCCCTAAGGGTCCATGTACCCAAATAGTATATACTTTAAGCCCAATGTACCTATATAGTGAGTACTTTATTAAGGCCAATGTATATACTATATCAGTACATGGACCCTTAGGGTATCCGAGATCCGAACCACCAACCACTTCAGCCTCAGACCCTAACGTGAACCCGGTAAACGAGAGTGTAAGCTGCCTTTTCGGTGCCAAGGATTATGTATACTCTGAGACCGTAGCCTCCAAACCGTAAGCCTCTTGATGTCCATGGTGAGTGTAGCACTTCACTCAAAACTCTTCAACCCGCGTGCCTAAACCCTACACTTATGGAGGACATGCCTGCACGGTTTCCAATCCTGAATCCCAAACTCCTAAACCCAAACACTAAACTATAGAGCACTTGTGCATTGCTCAAAGCTGGCTGGGCCCATCCTCGCTGAGGCTTCGATTCGTCTCAAGACAGTTTTGTTGCGCCAAAGCAAGATTTCCTGGGATCTCACTCTGAACCCTCAAACCCCTCAGCCCTAAAAGCCCTAAACTCTAAACACCTCCAACCCCTGATCCCTTAAACCCTGAACAACCGCAAGCGCCTAGACCTTAAACAGCCCAAAGCCCTTACACCCTACGATCCTGCACCCCTAAACCCAAAAAACACTAGACTTTAGGCTTCAAGTCGATGATGGCAGGCTTGTGTTGGCCATGTTGAGCCTCAGCGTCGTAGTACAACGAACCTGGTAAACATACATGGGTAGTTGTCAAAATTATGGCCCCATTTTGGGCACCCTAAACATTAGGTGCCGTATCTTAATAGGGACCCAAAAATGGACCATAATTTTCACAACCACAAACATAGTTCTGTAGAATACTATGTGTGCTTGGGATTCTGAGTCTCTAACAGCTTGCGCTGTTGGAACTCCGGAAGCACAAGCTAGCCTGCCGATAAAGCCATTCTCCGGTGTTCTCACAGTTTGATTACCTCGATTCTTGAAAGTTCGCCCGTCTGCTGTAAGGGCCTTGGGGTGGGTCAGGGTTTTTTCCTTTACGGCACCTATAGCGGATCATGTCACAAGCTCGGTATGGTATAGGGGCTGGAAGCTGGAATCCTGAACCCAAAACCATTCCAGAAGGGGAGATGCTGAAAGCTACCAGGTTTTCAGCCTGTAGGCTTGCATGATCTTTCATCTTGACATGAACCGTTTCACCAAGATTACCCTCCCGGTGCCCAGGCACTCAAGCCTCATGGGCTATTCCGTTTTTTGGTGTTTTGAGTTTAGGGTTTCAGGTTTGGGCTTTCAAGGGTTTTTAGGCTTTAGGGGGCCCTGCATAGCCTACCTGCATACAGTCTACGACTCACACCAACCGCTGAGAGCCCCCTAAACCCTGAACCCTACACCCTACACCCTAAACATCCCTAAACCCTAAACCGAGAGCACTCAGCATAAGAGAGACGATTCGCCAGTCGTTACATCTGGATCCTCGACACCCTCAGCACTAAAACCTCGAGCTGTTAAGGCCCTAAACGCTTAAACCCTACACCACAGGTCGATTGTTGGATCCGCTGGTAAATTCTGAAACTCTGAGCCCCAAACCTCAAACCCTAACGCCAAAGCCCCAAACCCAAAATGATTCAGGATCATCCTAGAAACCTACCCCTCAAAGCCCCCAAACCCTACATGATTCAGGATCTCTTGCGCTCTTGCGGCTAGCAGTTTCAGTTTTCCAGGAGAAGCTCTCACGTGCCTTTGCTTCGTCCGGTCAGCCTCCAAAAAGTACAAAGGCCTAGGGGTTTGGGGCTTAGGGGGTTCGGGTTTAGGGTTTCGGGGGGTTTGGGCTTAGTTGTTTGGAAGCTTTCTGGGGGGTGTTCAGGGTTTGGGGTTTGGCCCTGAGGGATTGGGGGTTAAAGTTCAGAGCTTCAGGGCTTTAGGGTTCAGTGTCAGCGGCCACTTGAGGGGTTGCTTGTTGGGTTCTATAGAGTTCTAAGACAAGGTAGGGCCAGTTTGTAGGGGGCCCATATCACTGAGTTGCTTTGACGGTCCTTTGTGCAGGGAGTGTGTGCTCCGCGTGTCCCACAGTGGCATAAAAGGTCAATATCCACCGAAATTCTATTTAAGGTCAACCAGACGACCTTATCATAGATTACACGGATATCTTCTGTTTCGGCGCAAAGAGAACCTCGCTCATCTGGTGTTAAGAACATCAGCCCGGGTTTCCCAAACCAAGCAGGGCTTGTTCCAGGGTTTGGGCGTTTGGGGGTTGCTGTAAGGGCCTTAACAATTACCTCTGCCATTTTAGGGGGCTCCTTATAACAAAAAAATGTAATATGTATATATATATATATACATACACACATATTTGTTCACATTTGTTTTTCTTTGTTTTTATATGTTTGTTTATATCCGCAAACCCTGTTCTAATTATTTAGGCCCGTATATTACCGGCTTATGGAGCTTGTAGGGTTGAGGAGCTGGGAAATCATGAGCTGCTAGCGGCTAGTTTGTCGGAGGGATGATTGAAATCCATTTCCTGTTTCGCTCCATCATATCAACTTCAAGATTCAACATGGGATTTTTTTCCAAATTAGCGGAAGCTCGACGATTTCACGAAAATGTCCTTAAACCCCGAATCCAACATCCTGCAGCCTGAAGCCCCTAACCTCGACCTCAATCCCACCCCTCCGCCCCCTCAAGATACAAAACATACGCAACCGAACGGAACATGAACAAACTTGACAAGTGCACCACCCGTTGCTCCTAGCCGGCAGGGCTGAAATATGAGGATCCGGGTTTACTTCATCCTCGACCCCTAGTTACATAGACCCTAAACAGCCCCTAAACCCAAAAGTCGTGGTATTAGTCAGGGGTGCGCACTATGGCTGTTCGGGATGCGAGGCAGATGCTGTCAGGTTGTCATATAGACCAGGCCAATTTTGCACAATTCCGCCTACTCGAGGCCTGGAGTGAGGTTGCGAGGAGGCCCGGAAAACGACTTCGTTTTCAGCATAAACCCAAACACCCTCACTGGATAGGGTTCTGTCAAGGAAAATAGCTCCGGGTCCCGGCAATGGGTCTAGTAAGCACGATTTTCTCTACTATGGTAACGTGGTTGAAGTTCCTGATCAATAATCCGTTGAAACTTCAAACTGCGTGCCAGAGGCTGATCTCTAAGCTGGGGGTGTAAGAAAGACTCACCCTTTTTACACTGGTGGAAACAGCAACTACGGATATACGTGGACGAATACGAGAGATAGACGAATGCAGAAATACCTAGATACATAAGCAGGTAAAAGAAAGCAGATAAGTAGAGAAACACAAAATCGAGAGATAGATAGACAATCAGGCAAACAGACAGACGAAACGACAGATCGGCAGACAGGCAAGTAGGCGGAGACGGACAGACTGACCGACCGACCGACGGACGGGCAGACGGACAGACAAATCGACAGGCAGACAGATAGACAGAGAGACAGGCGGACGGAAAGACAGATGGACAGATAGGCAGATAGACAGATAGACGGTAGATAGGCATATAGACAGACAGGTAGTGGCATATAGACAGGTAGTAGATAGGTAGATAGGTAGAAAGATACGTAATTACGTAGATACGTAGATAGGTAGATAGGTAGATAGATAGTGGACGGATGGAGGGATGCATGGATGGCCAGATGTCGCCACCTGCTACATAGGTGTAAAGATAGATAGACGGTTGGATAGGTACAGAGATAGAAACTCAATCGATAGGTTGATAGAAAACTAGGTAGGTAGGTAGATAGATAGATGGATAGTCAGATGCATAGATACACTTGCTACAGAGAGGTAGATTTTCGTTCGATAGATCGATAGAAAAACACCTGCATATACATACATGTGTGTATATAGATCTGCACGCAAAAGGGTATTTTCATTTACTTCTTGTACATATCTAACTGTACTTGCAGATGGGTATCGGAATATGGTACGCCCAAACGCAGAACCCGAAACCCCGCCCTTAGCAAACAAAAAGACAAACATCAGCTAAAGGCCCACCAGCACCAGTAGCACACTAAAGAGTCTTTTGAGCTATCCCACGGGCTTTGCAGCCTCGGTGCTCCTCGCACTATCCGGTACCATGAAGTAGCGCCTCCGCCTTTTCAGCGATTTCAGAATGCTTGTGCAGTCAAAAAGCCGCAGTCTCTTGTGGTTCCTCGCTTCGTGTTGCCTCTTCCTAAGAGCTCTTGAAAGATCAAGACACTCGTGATCAAGTCGCGTGGCCCATTTGGGGAAAGGAAGGCAACATGATGCGACGAAGTCGCGTGTGATGAGGGTCTCATTTGAAGGTCATCCTCTACGGACATGCCCTGGCGTTCCTTCGCCATTTGCAGCAGGATAATCATGCCATTTGCATCAGACCAAACCTGTGACAAAGCATGGTCAGAGGCTCGAGAGCCTTAGGGTAGGGCCCAGGGTCCATGGTGCATAGATTCCAAGGTGTTTAGGCGTTGAAGTCAGCGCATCTCGCTACGAATCGCTGGCTTAAGCTCCTGGACCTTCAACACCCAAACCCTAAATCTTGAACCCCTGGAAGTCTTAAGCCGAGAGCCCCGAACCCTAAACTCCAAGCCCAGCTCGATGTACTTGTTGGGCTCTGTTTGCTTCCGGCGACCCTAAACCTTACTACTATTTGCTTAAGAAACCCCCAAAAAAGTAAACATAATAATCCCTATATTACCCCCATAAGGAATATATTTTTTAATTTTTTGTGGGTTCTTAAGCAAATAGTAACCTAAAACCCTATAAAGCAAAGCAGAGGACTCTTTTTTTGGCCGGCTCGACGAAGGTTTGGGAGTTTCCGAAAATTAGGAGTTTAGGGTTTAGGGTTTAGGGTTTAGGGTTTAATACCATATTTGGGGGTCCGTATAATGAGGATCCTACTATTTGGGGTACTATATTAGGGTCCACTATTTTCGGAAACTCCCGTTTAACCAGGGGTTCGGCTTCAGGTTGCTAAGGCCTCAAGGCAAGGAGTTTGAGGAGTTTGTCGATCTGCTGCCTGCTAGGTTCATATGAGCCGAGCCCTAAGCACGAACTTCTGAACTATACATCCCTCGGAGCAAAACTCCGTAGACTTTAATCCCGAAAGCCTTCTATCTTAACCACTATGGGCTATTAGACCCTAAAGATCCCTATTAGGACCCTATTAAGGGTAGATTAAGGTACCCTTAAGGCCTAATAGCCCATAGTGGAAAGCCACGACATCTCTCCGAAGGAACCGAAAGGCAGTTCACTAGGATGTCCCCGGCCAGTCGATCGCTTGGAAATCTGCATGGGTTTGGGGTTTAAAGTTAAGGTTTATAGGGTTTAGGGTTTAGGTTTGGGGTTTAAGGTTAAGGTTTAGGGTTTAGGTTTGGGGTTTAAGGTTAAGGTTTAGGGTTTAGGGTTTAGGGTTTAGGGGTTAGGTTTGGGGTTTAAGATTAAGGTTGATAATCACTTAGTGGCTGAGTGGATACGCTTTACGCTTTCTGGGATAATATCACCCACTGCCAAGAAGCTGTGCTTGGTCACGATGCCACGTTGAAGCTACCCCTCGAGTTGCAGGTAGCCGTTTGTAACTATGTCGAGGTCGATGCAGTCGACGTTGACCGGCTGTCAAGCGCAAGTCAAGAAAACGATGCTGCCACGGTTGAGGCCTTGCTTCGGCGTCCTCAACACCCAGACTGCATGGATTCCCATGGTGGGACAGCGTTGTTTGCGGCGGCGGCAGGTGGGGCGCTGGAGACTGCGAAGCTGCTCGTGCTCGCGCGTGCAGACCTCGGGCGCGCCCGACAGACAAACAGACAGGCGGCACAGCTCTCTTCGTCGCCAGTGAGAATGGTCACTTTGATGTGGTGCGCTTCCTCATTGAGAGCTGTGCTGACAAGAATAAAGGAGACAACGAAGGTGCAACCGCTCTTTACCGCAAGTCAGATGAATCGCCCTGATGTGGTGCGCTTGCTCACTGAGAAGCGCGCCGACATCGAGAGAGCAAACAGCTGGAATGAAGCGCCTCTCTACGCCGCAAGTCACAGCGGAAACGTAGATGTGGTGTGTTTGCTGATTGAGAAGGGGGCCGACATCAACAAGCCAAACATCTGTGGTGAAACGGCTCTGAGCGTCGCGGGTCGAGAGGATTTTCTTGATGTGGTGCGCTTGCTGATTGAAAAGCGTGCCGATTTGGACAAAGGGTCGGAAGACGGCGAAGCACTTCTGACCATCGCAAGTGCGATGGGTCGCCTTGATGTGGTGCGCTTGCTCGTCGAGAAGCGTGCCGACAAGGATAAAGTAGATGACCGAGGTGTGACACCTCTCTATCGGGCAAGTTCTTGCGGTCGCCTTGATGTGGTGCGCTTTCTGGGTCGGCAGTGCCTTGCGGATGGAGATCTGAAACTTGTGAATTTCATTTCGAAAGCTCCCAAACCCTTAGATGCCCGTTAGCATTACTGTAAGGAAAGACGGCCAGTATGAAGCTACTGACTTCAAGAAGCCCGGTTTAGGATTTGGGGGTCGGGATGAGAGAATGACAGAGGTTTAATTAAAGTAGAAGCCAGAAACTTGGAACACGAATACCCACATGTTTCTCAGGTGAAGTACAGGAACAACCAGCACCAATCATTCCGAATTTAGGTTCCCACTTTCTGGCATTCACCGCATTCTCTTGCAATGCCTATACAAACTGGTAAATTCCCAAATCGACGATACTTCTTTGGGTTCTAACGTTAAGGGTAAAGAGAATTGGCTTGTTCGTGCGATGCGCGCGACATTCGGATGCCTAGAACGGTCCAAGTCTTGGCGCAGTGCATTGAATCAATTACACTATACACAGGATCCATGCGGCCTCACCTGCCGCCAGATCCATTGCAAAACCCAGTACAATTTGGCTTCGAAATGTTTGAATCTCGGCAGTACTTGGGGGGAAGCCTGTTGGTCGCGCTCTTGAATCCTGCCACTATATGAGGGGAACGATGTGGGTGGAAGCATGGTGGTCGTGTCAGCAGGTTGGCCGTGCTCCTGAATCCCGCGGCGCTCACGTGGATGCGCCTCCACGCGGCGTGAGCGGGCCCAACCTTCCGGTTTGGAGCTAAGCATCAAGGACTTGCAACTCGGTTTGCATGCTGCTGTGAGTGAATCTAGCAATCTAGCATGCTGGGTGCAGGGGCACCGAGCAGCTACTCTAAATTCGAAGGCCCCCAGGGCCATGCTGCCCTCAGCTGTGCTCGTGATGAAGGAAATAAGGAGGATCAGCGTACCCGCACACGGTGGCGGCCACTTCAAGGATGGATGCGAGGCTTTACGGCGCTGGGAGGCTTTACGGCGCTGGGGATCGCTTGGAGATCCTCGGTTGCTGCCTCTACAAATCTAGGCATGCGAGGCTTTGCTGCACTGGAGGCCCCCTTTGTGGCTTTCGGTCGCCGCCTCATTGGATATGGGCAAGCGAGGCTTTGTGCCACTGGTGGCCCCTTTGTGGCCCTCGGTGGCCGCCTCTTTCCAAAGGGGCATGCGAGGCCTTACGGCACTGGAGATTTGTAAGAGGTCCTCGATGACCGCCTCTTTTAATCTGGGCATGCGAGGCCGGCTTTACGGCACTGGAGACCCCTTGGTGGTCCTCGGTGCCCGCCTCGAATTTCTCCGGCATGCGAGGCTTTCTGGCCCCTCCGTGGCCTTCGATGACCACCTCAGGAAATTCGATGGACGTCGTGGAGAAGGCCATCTTAGCACCGGCCGTGGAGCATGAGTACGTCCACGACGTCATCGAGGACGGTGACGTCGAATCCAATCCGGGGCCGAGCTGTACATTGAGTTGTCTCTCGTGGAATTGCCAGGGCAAAGTCAAGCTTTACGAGGCCTTCAACCTGGGGGTCTTCGATGGCTATGACGTCGTATGTTTGCAGGAGACCAACTTCTATGAGGAGGACAGGTGCGACTTCCGCAAGCTTGCTCTTCCACGAGGTTTTCCTTGCTATCATGGAGGAGGACACCACAGCGTGGACACCATTGGCCGGGACTTCGCGCGTGGTGGATTGACCGCTCTGGTCAAACATGGCTGGGCTTCGCGACTCCTTCGTGCCGAGTGGAACGAGGGCCAAATTCGAGTGGCTGGGCATCCAGATGGATGGCTTTGTTTTGTACAATGTCCCTCGAAAACCTGGAGGCGACGAGGAGCTCTACGTTGTGGAGGTTCAGGAGCTCCTGGGCGACTACAACAAGGCCATCATCGTCGGTGACCACAACATCCAGCTAAACGATTCCAGGCTGCAGGCAGTGAGGTAGTCGGGTGCATTGATGAGCAGGGTCAGCCTGCTCCTTCCTGTCACGATGGTGGCCGATGCCTCGACTATGCCGTGGCTAAGAATGTCACGACGGTTTTCCCCGATTACCCACCCAATAGCGGCAGCAGCGACCACAAGGCCTTCAGCTTCTTCGTGTGTGTCGCCCGCTCTGCTAAGGACACCCTGTATCGTCTTCGGCCAACGACGCACTATGATAGGCCTGACTCTATCGGAGCCAAGGAATGGGCACATCGGCAAGCTCTTCATTGGCAGAACCACCCGGTTCCGGAGGATACCAATGACACCGAGCATGAGTGGCAATGGTTCAACAACACAGCGGAGGCTGCCATGCGGGCCGCCACGCGCGGCCACAAGCAGCCTCAGGATCCGCCCAACCGGCGGCCCAAAGGGGCACTGGTGGACTTCATTAATTAAGGCCGACCGCCGAGCAACTGCGCAAGATCCGGCATCGCATAGGCTTCGCAACCTTCAAGGCCGGCTGCGAGAGTGTGTTAGACAGTCTGAGCGAGGCCAGCCCTTCTTCGCCTGCTTAGAAAATGTGCGTAGCTCCTGGCCACCATGGCTGGAACCGGTTCGCGATTGGACCCAGCTCCATGTGCTGCGCAACGTGGTGGACGCGGCCATCCTGGACGCTAGGCGCAACACTGCCCTTGCGGGCATACACAAGTGGCAAAGGTACATGGCTGCAAAGGGCAAGCAGGCAACTCGGTGGCTTCAGGGCAAATCTCGACCTGCCAACTTTAAGTGATTGCTGAGGGCGACACCGTGGCGTCCATGGATACCATGCTTGGAAGAAAATCTGGGATCGGCGGTGCGTGGACCCGGGTGAGGCGAGCCGCAAGTGGGCTACCTGAGGCAACACAGCCCCTTTTTCGGAAGATTGTTGCAACTTTTGGACGGCGAGTCGACTTCAGCAGCAAGCTCGACGAAAAGTTCATAGTGCTGCCGGCCCTGACGGCTGGCGTGGCGAAGAGATCTCCACATGGCCTGTGGAGGCGTGGGCTGCTTACAATTGTCTGATGAACTGATGGTTTCGGCGCCAAAGCTTCCCGCGAGCATGGCAGCAAATGCGGCAGGTACATCTGCCCAAAGAGGAGCCAGAAGGTGACGGGCTTGAGGCCGGGTCCATGTGACCGATTGTCGTCACTTCGGTTCTGTGGCGAGTGGTCAGCAGCTGCATCGCTACGGCTCCTCATGCTTCAGCAGTTGCAGCTGGAGATTCTTCATGATTCTCAGTATGGAGTTCACCAAGCTTTGGCTCAGATGGCTATGGCTTTTGAACAAGGCCAACCCATGATCTCGTTGGATTACGCCAAATGTTTCGATCATGTCAGCCCGCCGATTGTGCTGGCGGTGATGCAAAAGGCGGGCATGCCGAGCTCATTGATTGAGCTGCTGAGCCATGTTTGGCGACAGGAAAGGGTTCTTGAGTTTCAGGGCTATGCTCGACGCGGCACCCTAGCAGTGACTACTTCGCTGCCACAAGGCGACAGCCTTAGCCCAATGGCCTTGAATGTTCTGTTGGCTGCTGCATGTTTTCATATCCAGCATGAATTGGGAGTGACTGTAACAGTTCGGTTTTTCTCGATGATCGAACGACCGCCGCAGCTCCTCACACGCTGCTGCGAGTCACTGAACTTTGGAATGAGTGGAGTGAGACCTTCGGTCTCATTGAGAACCATCGCAAAAGGGCTGCCGTCGGCAAACGAGTGAGTCAGTTGGATGTCCTGCGCCGGCACGGCTGGGCGCAGCACATCAAGGACCAGGTGCGGGTTCTAGGCGTGAGCTTTTGCGCTGCTAGTCATATTGTTCCGGCATGCACCGAGCAGCGCACCTCTGAAGCGCTGCGCATGGCAGTGCGGCTCCGAAAGCGGGGCATTCATACTGCGATCCGAAGGGCTTTGTGGTGGAGCCGCGTCATTCCCAAAGCCTCCTGGGGACATTTGCTCAAGCCACCGACCCCTCAGATGTGTCATCTTTTTGGGCAATCGTTCAAGAAGGTCTTGAACCTCCATGCTCAGGGCAGTCGTTCACTCCAGACTTTGCTGGAAGGTCACAACATGGATTTCGAGTTCATGAGCTGCTTCGACACCATTGCGGCGCTTAAGTTGTCAGGCTTTTGGACTCAGGTTGCTGAGTGTGCCACCTCCGGCACATGGTTCGGCACAGTGAGCGCGGCTATGCGCCGCCTAGGCTGGCAGCCCACTCAGGTCAGCACTCGCTTTACTGCAGGACGCCAGCTGCTTGACGTTGTGGCTGATAGCAGCAAGGAGGTCCAACACAGGCTCAGGGACCAATGGAGGCAACGACTTCACGGCGAGTTCACTCAGCAAAATCGTCGCGATGCTGCCTTGCTCCGTGGATGGCGATACCACTCTGGACAGACGAGCTTGGCTATCAGGCTCTACCAAGAGGCCAGCACTGAGGGCCGTGCAGTGTTGACAGGCGCTGCCTTGTCATCTGCCTTTTACGGCAAACGGAAGTTCGGTGCACCTGACACTGTGTGCCCGTGGTGCCACGAGGCAACTGTGCCTGACTGGCATCACCTTGCTTGGCACTGCCAGGGAATGCCCTTGACAGAACAAAGACCTCAGACCCCGAACGAACTGCCTGCGCTTCGGCTTGGATGGCTCGTGATCCGAGAGACTGCTCCGAGTGCTGCGCACCGCCTCCGTTGGCTGGCCTCTGTCCGAGAGGCCGTTCGCGAAAGGTTGGGCTAGCCCCTCCGAGGGGCATGGGCGCCTGAGGCGCCCACTGGACGGGCGAGCTCCCTGAGTTTTCTTTGACTTCGCTAACGAGTTGCAGGTCCACTTTGGGCCTGTAAACTGTCCAACACTGGCTCCTGAATCCCGCCAGTACGTAGTCGCGCCTGTCACGGTGGTATCCTGGTGGTCTCCTGATGATCCTGGCGCTCGTGGTCGTCCCTCGTTGTCGCGGTTGTCGTAGTCGTAGTTTCGTTGCGGTGGTCGCTGTTTTCGTTAGGGTCGCCCTGAGTCCTCGGCTACTTTCTCTGATGATGAAACTGGCATTTTAGCATTTGCTGGGTTATAAAAAATCACCCAAGCCTCGGCCCTACAAACCGCCTGCCGTGAACCATGGATCCCCAAGCCTTTCCTGAACTCTGAAAAACTAGACCATTCTAGCATTCCTCGAAAGAACAGGGAGCCCTACGCCTCTAAACAGTCGGGTTGGTACTGGCTGGGACATCGTCATAGCAAGTGAGACTCGCCGTGACAGCTCCTACGTGGCAAAAGAGAAGTTGGCGAGGGCCTGTTTACGCTTTTCGGGCTAAGATTACCCCTGGGCATTAAAAATAGCCCAAAAGCCTTATATATTACGGTCTTTGGGCCCGAAAGCCTTAATATATGGGTGGTTGTCAATATTAGAGTCCCTCTTTGGGTCCTTATTATATTACGGCACCTAATTTTTAGGGTACCCCAAAAGAGGCCATAATGTTGACAACCACCCATATGAGTCCTCAGATGCCTAGGGTTAGGGGAGCTTCAGGGTGTCAGGATTTTAGTGTTTACGCTTTTGGGTCGGTTTTGGGTTCTGAGATTGTTGGGTTGTGCAGCAGGGTTTGGAGCTTTGGGTCCTGCTAGACGGTTGGGGTTTCAGGTTCAAGCTTTCCAAGAGTGGGTTTCATACTTTTGGGGCTTTGTAGGGGTGTCATAGGGACAATATGCGGGTTTGTTTGTATGATTTGTATGTGTGTGTGTTGTTTCTTGAAAACGGTATAGAGGCAAGACGGAGGTTTTTGACGGCTTGATGTTCGGAGATTCATGGAGCTTGGCAAGTCGATAAAAAGGGTAGCCACTATAGCCACTAGGTAGTCGCATCCTTCCACACCCTCCAAAGTCCTTGATTCGTAGAAACGCCCTTTAGGATTACAAGTAAACCTTCAAACACCCGCCAAACCCTTATGCATTTTGGCTGCCATAGAGTTTACGGTTCCGTTGTGTCAAGAGTTTCAAGGTTTCATGCCTTTCTATGCGGGTGGTCGGGATTGAGCTTTTTGGTGTTGGATCGCTTCTGACTTTGAGGTTTGAGTGATTCCCCTCCCCCTAGACTCGGAACCCTGAACCCCTACCCTCCCCTCCCTCCCCCTCACGCAGGATGAACGACGCAACCATGCAGTTGGAGGAGGCCCCCTGTCGGTGGGATGAAGGTAGGTGGGGGCCAAGCAAGAGCTCTTGCATAGTGTGATCCGAAGAAAATGGGACATTTTGCCTGTCTGAAACGCTTTCGAATTTTTGCTATGGGATTCAGGCTTCCAGGCTTCGGCAGGTGTAGGTTTCAAGGTTAAGTTCAGGGTGCTGTTTGGTTTAGGTTGAGGTTTAGAGGCACCATCAAGGAACATCCGTTTCTCATGGCTGCATGAGTGATTGGACCTGAGGTTGTTTGCAGTTGGTCGATTGGTCTCTTCGCAATCGAGTTCGAAGAGCATGAGCCCTTGTTTTCTCATGGTACCCTAACCCTAAACCCTTAACCCTAAACCCTAAACCGCCGATGTTACTCCCAAAACCTCGGGTCGGGGAATTTTGCTCTCGACTAGAGATCAGCGCTCCTCTGTAACCTGTGCAGCATGCTAAAACTTGTCAAGCCCCATGGCTAGATACGGAGTCCAGAGTCTAAGCAGAGGGTTCGAGGGTTTAAAATACCCATTACAATAGGTGATTAGCACAGAAAGGATTCACATTAGATAATCCACTGCGAGTTTAAACGCACTCACACAGCCATGAGCCCTTAACTTGCATGTCCCGTGGCCTCGCCCTGCATGATAGGAATTCGGACAGTGATGAATGCACCCAAGACGAGCAGCCGCGACCCTAAAATGGTATGGTGGGTTCCGTTTAGGCTACCCGAAACCCCTGAACCCTAAACCCTGCCCTAGACCCTAAAACCTATGGTGGATTCGGTTTAGGGTGCCCCAAGTCCGTCAAGCCTAAACCATCCTAAACCCTACCCTGGACCCTAAACGTCTGATGGGTGCCAGGGCATGGACACGCTGATCGAGATCCGCCGCCTGAAGCGCGAAGGAAAGGAGGCCTTCGAATAGGTTTAAAGGTTGGGGGGTTAATATAGGGGCCCAAATAAATTACTAACACTATTTTGCGGGTTCCTTTTTGTAACTATAGTAGAACATGCCCCAAAACCCTATTCTTCTGATTATGGCCCCGAATAGTTGGGGCATCGCAGACTGATCGAGCCTTTGGTTCAGGGCTTACAGTTGCTTTGGGCTTGTGTTTTGCATTGTCTTAGTGTTTAGGGTGTCAGAGCAGGTCCGAGGACAGGATGGACGGCACAATGTTAAAGAAGCAGCTTCTAGCAATAATGAGAACTTGCTGTAATGTAGTAAGGTAGGAATAGGCAGTATTTTTGAGTAAGTTCTATATACGAATGACGATAGCAACGATAGTAGGTATAGTAATAAACGACTGATCACATTAACATCAGTGGTACCACTAGCATCTATTCGCAATAATGAATGGTGATGGGAATGATAAGAACGCACATGTTAACAGCATTATTGCGAAATAGCAACAGGTTTACGCCAAATGTGGTGCTGTTTAATGCAAGCGTCCTTCGCTAATTAGAAAGAACGCTCATGTAGAGGTCCGAACAAGCCCTAAACCCTTAACCCCGTACCCAACCCCATAGTTCAGCGTTTGGGTTTAAGTTCCCCTTCAGCCCCTGTTAGAAGATGTTAGAACTGTAGAAGTAATAGGCCCCTCTACCGGACCCGGCAAGCCTCGCACACCCTAAACTTCCGAAAACCTAACCCTCGCGCCATAAACCCGAGACCGTTAGAAGTCTGAAAGGAATAAATAGCTACAGGAACCAGAGTCTCGTTCTTGCTATACTACTTCAGCTTCGTAGACCCTGAGCCCTACACAACAGGACCGTATGGCTGCTTCGTAATAAGGTTGACACGGCTGGAATTTGCAGCCACAGCCAGCTTTCTTTCACCCCAATCCTTGAACCCTGCACCCCAAGATGCTGAACCCTAAGCGCTGCACGCCGCAAACTCTAAGCGCGAAGAGCGCCAAAATACTTATTGCAATGCCCAATAAACGGGGATGCGTTTATCTGCCCGAAACCCGAAACCTATCAGAACCCACTGTACATCCCAAACCTAACAAAACCCAACTGTAGCCGATGCAGCTGCCCTAAGCTGTTGCAGGACGAGCTTCAGAGACCCGCTGCATCCAGTGTGGCACAGGATGAGCAGACGAACGAAGGCTCGCACCGTCTTTCGTCTAAGAGGCCCGTAAACATCTTAAACCCGAAACTAACCTAAACATTAGGGTTCAGGGTTTAGGGGCTCAGGTATGGTTGCGCAGTCTTTTGAGGTGTACAGGTTAGTTAGACCGTTGCATGATGTTTCGTTTGTCCGAAGGGGACTTGAAGGGGCGGGGGCGGCCTTGCGCGCCTGAGCTGCTCTGATGCTGTTAGCCGCATGGATTGGCCCGGACGACTGCTGCTTTGAAGTCATGCACATCGTGGCGGATGCTGGGATTGACTTTTCTGCTTGGATTGTGTCCGCACAGATGCTAGTGCAGGCGATGCCGCGGCATTGAGTTGCTTTGCCCGCCTTGCATACATGGGGGCACCTTCGACTGGCTCTGCGGCGAAAGTGACCACGTCATTGCGAGGTGTCAGGTAAGAACCTGGCTAAACCCGAAAAACAAACCCTCAGCTTATACCCTAAACTTAAACCTGACCCAAACCCTGCTGTAACCCCAAAAAATCCCTGAGCCCTAAACCCTGAAATACCTAACTCTAATACCGTAACCCCAAGCCCTAAATCCTGAACCTAACCCTGGAACCGTAACCTTGCAACCGCAAAACCCAGCCTTTGCATCATCAGCAATGCCATGTTCACTATAGTATGGTACTACTGCTGCAATTATGCTTGAAGGGGGCTCTATGCAGGATGGTCCGTCCACCCTCGAGAAGACACACCCGGACCTTCGGATTTAGTGTCGACGGAATTCTGAACCCTAAATCCCGTACTAACTCCCAACCTCCCAAACCCTAAACACCTACATCCTGAAACCCCAAAACCCTAAAAACCCTAAACCCTAAAACCCCACACCCTAAAACCCTAAACCCTAACACCCTAACACCCCACACGCTAAAACCCTAAATCCTAACCCATAGATATTTGCTGATCAGACTCCGACTTGCAGGCGGAGACCTCTACGCCCGCAGCCGCGCAGACCCAAAGGCCCTGGAAGGTTAGAAAGCGGGCTTGGGACCCTTTAAGGGTCCCTTTAAAGGGATCTATAGGGATTCTATAAGGGTATAGGGTTTAGGGTTTGGGGGTTTAGGGTTAGAAAGCGGGCTTAGCATTGAGGGAGTACCTTAACCCTGAAGAACCTACCTATTTTAGGGTTCCTTGTTATGATTTCCTTATATAAGTCCTTACAAAGGTGGGTTATTTGGGATTGAGGGAGTAGGGTTTAGGGTTTAGGGTATGCCTGAATCCGAAGCCCTGAACCTTAAATCCGAATCCCTGAACCTTAAATCTTAAACCCTACACCCCTGAGCCCCTAAACCCTGAATCCTAAACCCCAAGCCGTTGCCTGGATTTGGGGATCGGGGGTCTTCCGAAGTTCGGGCGTGCGTTGTTGCATTTGAAGGCTTAGGGTGCATAAGTTTCCGGCTTCTTCAAAGGGTTCAACCAACATCCTAAGGGTTTTGTGGGTTGCCAGGGTTGCTGCAAGGCTGAGTTAGGGCCAGTTAGGGTAAGGTTTTTTGCTTTTTGTTGTTGGCTTAGCAGTAGTGGAACTACCTGAAGGACCAGATGGCCTTCAAAAGTAGGGGACCTATACCTATATACAATGAAACCCTATGCCTATGCCCTAAACCCACTCTATGTAAAAAAAACCTTATAAGCCTTAAGGTAGTAACCCTATATATTATATAGTATATGAACCTGAAACCCTTTTAGGGTTTCTGTCGTCCTTGGGTAGTGATGCCAGAGAAGGACTGTCCTATTTAGGGGTTCTGGGTCTTTGAACGGTAAGGGTTTAGGGTTTAGAAGGGTTTCGGGTTTAGGAGGGGTTAGGGTTTTTTGGGGGGGTTGAGGAAGGTTCAGGGTTTAGGAGGCTTTAGGGTTTAGGAGGGTTTAGGGTTAACCTTCCTTAGGCTCCAGAGGACCTTGCTGTCAGGTAGGGTTTTAGGATAGTCATTGCGTAGCTTAGGAATTGGGAGGGTATATGACTGTTATTCAGGCACTTGGACCCTTAGGGTACCCCTAAAACCTAAGCCGCAGACCTTAAACCGTGGAGTTTGGAGCTTGGGACTTACGGTGAAGAATTTGGACTGGAATCTTTCTGTTCTGAGTTTGAGCTTTCCCATCACTCTCTGGTTTAGGGCTTTTTCTGAGACTGGGGTTTGCCGTTTTGGTCGTCGTTCAGGGTTCGGGGCTTTAGGCTTGAGTTTCAGGATCGGATTGCGGCTTTTGGGGATTAGAGTTTTGATAAACTCCCCGTCTTCAAGTGCCTAAAATCCCGTAAACCCTGAACCCTCTTTCTATGTAGGGGTGCTTCAGGAGTCTACAGTACGTTGGGTCGATGGCTTGTAGCCAAGAGTTTCGAGCTTCGGCAAAGCGGTCCTTAAGTAGTGGTTACAAGGGGCCCTCAGCCTCAAACACCCCTACACTAAACTCCCTAAATGCTAAGCCGTGAAGCCGTGGAGGTTCTGATTTGAGGTGGAGCTCGGTGAAACGCAAAGCCCCAACCCTGAGCTCGAAACCTCTAAACCTTATACAGCGCTCAGCAGACCGTTGTAGAACCCGTAAACCTGAGCCCCAATCCCAGTCCCTCAAAATCGCAAAGCATGAGAAAAGCTTTCCGAAAGCCTTGGTTTTGGATGGCTTGCTGGGTTCAGGCCCAGTGGCAAAGTGCTTTCAGGGCAATGGCATTAGTTGTTGGTGGCTGCCAAGACAGCCGGGTGTTCCGACAGCAATTGCTGAAGGTGTTAGCATGCTACATCCTTAAAAAAGCTCGCGTAAGTTTGTTCTTTTGTTTATGGTTTAGGGTGTATGTATAGGGATAGAGCTTAATGAGCTTTCGAACCCCGAAACCGAGTTGCCTGCGGCGCCAGACCCGCCGGCGGCCATGTCGCCATGGGACTTATGGACCACATGGAAGAGCTGGACATCCGAAAAGTGGTTTTTCAACCCTATGTCCGGCGCCTCCGTCGAATATCACTTTTTCGACCCTTGGCTGGCTTGAGGCCGAAATCATGGCCAAGATGAGCCACAACAACATGTGAAACTCCTCACCGAGTTCAGCGATGGCAACAACCTGCGGCTCATCATGCGGCACGCCGGCCCGACCTTGCCAAAAGTCGCCGAACCTACCAGCTTCTTCGACGCGCCTTGCTACAACCCCCTGACACCCTGAACCGGTTCTAGCCTGCCCACAACCCCGTAGTGGCAGCTAGGTCTCCTCCTGCAGGCGCATTGCAAGCAGTACATGCAGATGGGCCACCGTACCATCTGCACCCTCTGGAGCATCAGCAGAGAGGCAGGGGGCACGGGCTGGGTTTCCTAAAAACTGAGTCTTTCTATTCGTCAGTCCAACATGCAGCTTTTCCAACTGTTATTGGTGGCCTGCATGTCGGTATGCATCTAGCCGTTGAAGCCTTCATTGCCTGGGTTCTGGAGAAGTACAATCTATTTTTTTCGCAATATACCACAAGGGACTGCTGTTGGGCTTGGGGTTTATAGGGTTTAGTGTTGAGTTGAGGGCTTAGGGTTGTCTAGTTTTCACATGTGCGTCGCAGGAGGGCGTCGTCATCATAAGACTAGGTTTCCCTTTGAAGACATGAGTTCCATCCACCTGTTGCTCAAATCACTGAAACTCGGCACATGTCATTCCTAAGCATAAACCCTATATACCTTCGATAACCTCAAGCCTTAAACCCTGATTTTGGACCGCCCCCAGCTTCGAATCCGAAGCCCCATGCGTCCCTGTCTCGATTCAGAAAAACTCCTGTAAGGGTTCCTGCAACGGCTTTCCCCGCAAGGTTAGCTAAAGGTTCAGGTTCTAATCTAGGTCAGCCGGGGTTTGGACTTTCGGGTTTAGGGTTTCGCGAGTTTAGGGGCTTCGGGCCTTGCGCAAGGGTTGAAGATGGTAGGATGGGGAATCCCAGCTCTAATCATTCGAACTCCATGTTCCGACATTTTGCGGCTCACTAAAGACCCCGGGGCAGGAAATATTGGGTGAAACGTATTAAAAATGGAGTTAACCTACTCGTTGACTTACTTCTGGTTTATGGCAAGTCGCATGAGCCTCTATATATGTAAGCCCTGAGCCTGAACTTTGAACCGGGGCACGAGGCACCCATGGTGATCACAAGCAAGCTGAACGTCTTGCAGCAGGCCTTTGGATTCAGGGCTTTCCGAAGCAAATGAAGGGAGTTCCTGATGTTTAGCGGTTCACGAAGTTTGCGAAATCCCCACTTCTTGCGTCTTGTACTTGTGATCCGTGTTTGGGTTCAGAGTTCCGCTAGTTCAGGGTACGCGGCATGCATCATCTACCATGGAGGTGGAAAGTCGTTGTCTTCATGCCCTGAAGGCAACTAGAGTTACTAGAGGGATTCTCTCATCGCATCCGGGCCCATCGGGTCGGACCAGTGCATTCCACCCGCAGGATCGAAGTGAGCGTTGGCTGTACCATAGGGGCCTTTTATTAATAAGGGGCTCCTGATTGTAAGTATAGTATAATGGGACCCTAAAATCCGAAGCCCCAAAGCATGACCTGAGACCCCTAAACCCTATGAGCCCGGATAGTTGCCAGCATTTTCTAACATAGCAGCCTGAATAATCAGAACGGTGTGTTGTATTTTAGAAATCAGTAGTAACAAAGTGCAAGAGTACCGCTAGCCGCAGTTGTAATGCATGGTACTGCACGGAATAGTAGTCAGGAAAGGAGGGCATGATAGTTTCAGGCAGTAAAGAGTTCGAAAGCCCAGATCCACCAACAACAAGACGAAAGCCGAAAACCCCCGCTCGTAAAGCCCAACTTAAACCCGACCCTGAAAATCCTACACCCCTCTAAGGAGTCGGAGGAAGGCACTGTCAACCCTAACCCTCTACCTAAACCCTAAACCCCAAACCCTAAACCTTAAACCCCAAACCCTATCAGCCCTAACCCTCTACGTAAGTCCTAAGCCACCATAGGAGTCCTCCAAGAGTCCCACATTTCTGCTTTGTCACGCCTCCTGCCCTGGGGAAGCTGCTCTACAACCCTGTCCCTCCAAACCCCCAAAACTCTAAAGCCCTCACCTAGACCCCCAAAGTAGGTAGAATAATGGCCCAAAACCTTTAAAAGGCCATTATTCTACATGTTTTTTGGGGTCCAGGTAGACACCACACCATCAACTTTGCTCGCGAAGCATTTCAATTTCAACCCCTGGGAACCCTCTGAAATTGGAGCAGCCTTTGTGGCAGTTGCTCCACAACTGCCTCAACAGCTGCTTGGATCGACTAGTGGGACCTCGCTGTCTGGAGCTGAAGATGCAGAAGGGTCAGGCAAGGTCTCCTCCAGAGTTGCGGGGTTGCGTTTAGGGTTTGGGGGTTTAGCGTTTAGGGTTTACAGGGTTTAGGTGTTTAGGGTTTCGGGCTACAGGGTTTAAAGGGGCTTAGGCTTTATAGGGTTTGGGGTGTAGCATTTGGGGTTCAGGGCTTATTCCGTGGTTTAGGGTTTTGGGAGCCGTGTAGCGCTTGGGATTTACTAGGGTCGATGGTGCAGGGTTTTGTAGGGTTCTATAAGGGTTCAAGCAGTTGTGTGTGTGTGTGTGTATGCGTGTGTTTTGCAGGGTTTGTTTGTCGTTTCGTAGTTTTCGTCGGTTTCTTCAATAGGTAGCCATTTTGGCTCAAGCCTTTTCGAATCTCTCCATTGCATCGTGCGTCACATTGCATTTTTTCACGATGAGCGGCTCTGCCTGGACGACTTCTGTCCTCGGCACAAGTGCTGCAGGCTTGAGAGCACGGGCTGCAGAGCTCGCATTCCGAGCACCGCCTCCGAAGAGGGGGCCACCACCACCTCCGCCTCCAAGAGGTCCAACACCCATGACACCCACGGAGGTGATCAACTAATTCTCTGGCAAGAGTTTCTTGGATGGCGGGCATGGGAGCCGGCATCGAAGCGGAGAGCTGAAACAGAAGGAGTCCCAAGCCCCCATCATTGAACCCAGCTGACTCTTGCATGTTGCGGGTGAGGGCGAGCTTTGGGCCTCTGAACGATTTCACTGAACAGCAGCCATCCACCCGTGAACTCTCTTTCAGCCCTTACAAATTCAATTATGGATTGTCCCGCAATACGTGTGGTTCAGTCTGCAACTGGCAGTCGTGCAACTGGAAAGAGACTTGTTTTTCAAAGCCAGAGAGGATTTCGTATGCAGCGCCGGGAAAGCCCTGTTTGATGAGCTAAAAGGCACGGCTAGCCAGGCAGGATTTCCGCCACCAGCACTTTCAATTGCTGTCATTGAGCGTATTGAGCCGGTGATTCTATATGCTGCTGAACTGCTGCCTCTTGTGCCGGACATTAACGGTAAACTCACTACACTACAAGCGTCTTCGGCCAAATCTATCTTGGCAGAGAAGGCTGGTGCGGCTACTAGGGGCGTCTTAGCAGTGGCGACTGTGGGGTGGAGTGTTAGGCTTGCGTCATAGGCGGAGGTCCGCGCTGTTGTTTACATGGCCAAGATCCATCTGCTGCCTCCTGAAAATCCCGTTGCTCGCATGACAGCGCTTGCGCAGACTTTGGTGTTGGGCACATGGCTGCACGCAGTGCAGGATCTCAGAAGGCAACACGGAGACTTGCCGCTTCTACAAGATTCCGGGGTGTGCAGTCAGGAAGGAATGTTGGCAGCTAGACTGGACAGATCTGTCCGCAAAGATTATAATGGCAACGTGCAAGCGACATCTGCTGACACCTCTCTTCACTGTTGTGGACAACAGGGAGTTCCAAGCAGCTGCTGCTAAGGACCTCCCTAGCTTGAGAATCTCCTATTCCGATATGTGCCCTGAGAGGCTTGATCAGGGTTGGGCTGGCTGGCCTTCTTCGAAATGTTCCGTTTGGTTTGTGGTCTGGCGTTCAACTCTGGGCGTTTGTTCGCCTCACGGGCTTGTGGCCTGCACAACTAAAATTTTACGGCCTTCCCATGCTGCTCCCGGTGCCAAGGGCAGGATGCCACTGTTCTCCACTGTCTGAGGTATTGCCCTGCTGCCCGACAACATTTTGAGGAGAGCGGTCTATCGGAGCAGCTGCCTGGTAGCTGCTCTAACTCTCTAACATTGACTTTGTCATCTTGCTGTTTCACTCTGGCCCAGGCAATGAGGTTGACGTCCTCAAAGTGCGTTTCGTAGGCCTCGTGGTGAGACATGCAACATTGT